>JADFUC010001936.1:0-418803 GCA_019722365.1 Lithospermum erythrorhizon
CTCAAGCTTCGTTCAGTTACGTATTGCTAAATCACTCCTCGGCAACCAAATCCCAACCCGACCCTTTTTTCTCCATTTCTGTTAATAGCGCCATAATAAAAAGCACGCCCTCCATGTTTCTGCTCTAATTGATCATGGCTCTTTCTTGAGGAAGCAGAAAATCTCGTTAGAAACAGGGAAAAATCCTAAACGGAAAAATTGCTCCTCGTATCGATTTTGCAAGATACTTGTTAAGATCTAAAAGTACTTATTAATATAATTTCGAGAGGATAGTCCGCTTTAGATCGATCTTTACTTGTTGTTTTAATGCATCACAACCATCTAGGTCTCTGTTTCATGATTATAAATTATGTAGTGCTCATCTTTATGAAAACTGACCATTTATAGCTAATCGAGAATAAATGAATAAACAAATGGATTAGTCTGGCTTGGCAGAAATTTGGAACAAATAGTTGTTATCGTTGTTGAAAACCTAATTTTATTTTCTTTCGGCATTAAAAAAATGAAAAAGACTAAAATACTTTAAATTTAAGATAGTGAAAAGACATAAATATATCCACCATTTTATGAAACCGTTAGATTAGAATCCACAAGGGTACCCGTCCGGACGGTGCTAAGCAATTATGCTTATGCTGCTTCATGATACATGTAAGCTCTAGATGGGGCTGGCGAAAAGGGGATCTGACTTAAAATGTCCCGCCCAGTTCCATTTAAAACTGAATAGCTCGCGAGATTGACATCTTGCATGCTTGTCGTTAGAGTGCGGCCGGACCGGTTCACGGGTTTTTGGGGAGGAATCCGATCTCGGATTCGGTTTGGACATGTGGGAAAAATCCGGTCAGTTGACGGATTTCGGTTTTCGAACGGATTTCGGTTAGGGACGACAAAGCGTGCTTACCCAGCTGGCTAGCGTCATTTACCGAAGCTTGATGAATCCACGTTGCGCGGACCCCGAGCAGGCCGCTAATGATTCGTGATATAGCGTATTATTGATTCATGTAAACTCCCCCATTTCTCATAACTTGACTCGACTTAGCTAAATAAATGGAAAATTTGGAAAATTGGTAGAAGAAAGTAAATTTCGAACCTCAGATGAATAATTTAGAAGAGATGGATGTATAGGGTTTCTCATTTGGGCTTAATTTTGGGATGTGAAAGTAAATTCAAATAAGGATTCTTAACCTATTATATTTTTTGTTTTTAATTGAAATTTGATTAACCCGTTTATTTTGTTTTTAATTGTATTATTAAAACGGTAGGACGGATCGGTTTTAGTCGATTTTTTTATGTGAAAAAGCGGATCGATGATGTGATCATGAGTTTCTTAAATAATAAGCAGTCAGTCCATTGGTTTTAAAATCAAAAAAAGCCGTGGATCGGACGATTTGACTATTACCAGCCACCCGGCCGAAGCCTTTAACTATCGTGATCCGTTGGTTGCTAAATCCTAATTGGTAAATGCATGAAACTGTAGAAGCCAAGCCGTTCCAGAGATCATAGGCCTTGGGCATGCCGAAGCAAGGTGACATGAATCCTCCTTGCCTCGTTTCTTGACGAGCGACTTAGTGTTTCGTTAAAGGTACCAATATTATGTTAATAGTATTCTAGTTTCTCGGTGGAGTATTTCGAGGTGAAATTAAAAATTTGGTTAATTAGTTAATACAACTCATCGGTCGGTTGGTAGTATTTTGGTAAGAATTAAGATTTGTAGTCGAATAGGGATAATATCGGTTGGAGTACATATAAATTTGAGGGTAGAAATAAATACATGTTCGAGTTGTATAATTAAACCGAAGAAATAAAAATTGCATGGCAAGGACTTAATAACATCATAAATATCCCGCTTTGACCCCAAATCAGTATTAAATAAATAAATCGTGAAACCATGACCCGCTTTATTTCCCGTTTAGTTCGTACCGCTCTTTCCCTACCTTGATTTTTCATTTTTCTTGAAATCTTGTTGAAAGCTGGCGCTCTCTACCTAATCTTGTTCCTCGTCTTTCGATTATCGAAAGGTGTTTTGTGGGGATTTGTAGGCGTTTTGAGATGAGGTTGAGTTGAATTAGGAGGAATTGTTTCTCCGGGGCTGTTTACAGCTATTGTTTGAATAGTTGTTAGTTAGAGTGATAGCATAGAATATGAGTTGTTTAAGTGTATGTTGGAAGAGTTCTGTAAATTGTGCCTATACTTTGAGTACTGAGTGTGTTGTTATTACTTATGCCGGTATGGAGTGTGTTGTTATTACATGTATTGATTACAAGTGTGTTATTACTGTCACAGTGCGATTGTGTTGTTTGAAAAAAACTATGTCGGCAAATAAGTTTCTCACCTAGAGTTGAATTTATATGCGCATTTATTATTAGCAACTAAAATCAGTTTATTGATTGAGTTGATTGAGGACAGTGGTGGATTTGGGTAGTACAGGTATTCTTGTATGAAATTGTAGTGGATGATCTAGTTGTTTAGTTGTGATATTTTATCTTGTTGGTTGATAGAATTAAGTCGTGTGTTTATTTGGGTATTATTGTATTGATTTCTTAAATATGATTATCATTTTTTATTAATACTTTTATCGGAATGTTTATGTTCTGTGTGAGCCTATAATTTATATTTTGATAATGAATTTACTAATGACTTTTATATTATAGCCTTACGTTGTATAACATTGTAATACTACGAGATTGTGTCTAATTACACTAAGCGAGTGTGGGTTAATTTTTATTAGCAGAGATAAGTATTCAGCTGAAACTGGCGACTTCACTTATTCGCGTTGGGTGGCATTCATTTGTGCCGGTTGGTGATGATTCACGTTTTTGCAGGGCTGATTCGTGCTTTTGTGCATAGTGCAGACATGACGGTGGTAATAGTCATCATAACATTGTTTTTTATTGTGATCGAATTTCTATGTTGTTGTTACTTACTAGATTTTATTTGGAATGTTGTTGATATTTGCTTTCAGTTATTGTATTTTAGTTTGTTTTGTGTGGTTTAGGAAATGTCTGCGATGGATAATGTTCTTAAAAGCGTACTGAGAGAAAACCTTAAAATACTTTATTTTAATTTCATGTGGAGATTCAGCCATATAACTGGCTCCACTAACTAAAATAGATCGGTTATTAGTCTTCACACAATGGTGAAAGTAGCTGAGCATTACCCTTGGTTTTAAACTAGGCGTTAAATTTGCATTCGGCGAGGCGCTGTCATAGTTTGCGCCGTTGGTGAATCGGATATTAGAACCGGCCCGATCCATAATCGAGAAAGTGTATTTCTTGGTCATTAGTCCGGATGTAGAGCTCACAGCATAAGGATGTTGCCTTTTCTTGAAAGAGCTTGCAGAGGATAGTGCACCGATCGCATGATTATTATCAATACCAGAAGGCATCTGTTCTTTCGTTTATAGTTAAATCGTTGCTTTTCAGATCGGGTCATTCACCTTTGAAGTCAAAATGAAGCAATGATTGTTCCATCGTCATCTTATTTTAGCTTTTTTGGGATCGATATCTGGGTTGTGGAGCCCCGATGGTAATAACGGGCTATAATTGACAGGCCCTATACGATCGACTCTAGTTGTACTTCTAATGTCCGCACCGATACTCTCAGGTGGCGAATATTAAAGGCACTTAAATTATAGCCCGTCTGAATAAATCAACGTTGTCTCCATTAATGTCGCCTAATTCGCTACAAATACTAAATTTGAAATCGACAATTATTGGGCATTGTATCTCTTGATGAAATTTGTGTAACCGATGGAATTAAATGTTTTCATTAATGGTATGTGGAATTGTCGCCTCTACCATATCAAGCCCTTTGTATCATTTATCTCGAAATCATCGGACCCTTTTATGATTAAGGGGGCACATGGGTGCCTCTCCTTCCCTTGTACTTGGGGTTAATTATAAAGGCTAACTTGAAAGTCCTGAGGGGGGAGCCAGGGCAAAGATTGTTCCTCATGGCAGTCATCATGTAACTCTTTCTTTTCCACAGACATGATCAAAGACCATAACATTTTTCGAGTATTTGACAAAGATTGGTATTTGCAGTCAAATACCCAAAGGCCGCCGCTGAGTTTAGGTGGCCTTCCTGCATCCCCGCCTCACTTTCAGCGGCAGGGAGATTCCAACCTCCCTATTAGATTTTCATTAAGAACCAGCTTTTATCTGAAAGAACTTGGCCACCTTTTGTCATACGAGATTCAACTTCTTTGACAAAGGAATAACTAGTTGTTTTGCACATCCCAAATAAAAACTCCTCCTTTAACCCGTGCTTTTTAACCCAAAAGCCACGTTAAATTTAAATGGATGAAAGCGAGATCTTACTCACAACCCGTTCTTTTAGAATGAGTAATTGGATTATCATGGCGCTGGGGACCATTGCATGATGCGTTTCTTATCATATTATGGAAGAAGAAAATATATTGGATCGGCCTGGACACGCAATATATCACTTACAACACCAAGGAAAATTCCCGGCACAGATACTTTATGAATCCACTCTGGTGAAAGAACTTTTGGCATAGCGCTTAATTCACATTAATGATGCCCTCCTTAGTCTTCCTCATTCTCGGCCAGATGGTTTATCCACCAAATTTTAATAGCTTACGACGAAGAAGTCTCTAATTCTCTTAAACATCTGGCAGCCTAAAATGAAACAAAATAGAAACAAAAATTAAAGAAGCATTGTCTGGATACAATTAGGGATGCCCCACAGTAAGAAGTTAGGAATAAGATTGTTAGAATGCGTACCTCACCGTCTCCGGTTATAGCACTTTCACTCTGAAATTTATTCCCGATCTAATGTAAATGACAGCCAAATCGGATGCTTCCAAAATCATCCTCAAAGCATATCTTGTATGTCCTTGACTTTCTGCAAAACCATAATAAATACATATTTTTATTGATGCATGCAGTGTAAATCCGTACTATACCTCGATTAAATAAACCGTGATCGGATACGCTTGAATGCAGTTGAGGAAAATTGATACTCCAAGAAAAGATTCTAGAGGGAAAGTACTCTAGAAAGATTACGAAGAGGATACGACTTTATCATTATTTATTAAATGAAACTAAAATTATTAGTAGCTAACTTCTGTATAATTCGAGAGGATAGTAATATTAATTTCACTGGCATTAGTGAAGAAAATTGTATCTATATTGGTTATACAGAGGTATTAGAATATTTTCATATATGGGGAAACTATGTTTGCCTAATTTTTTAGAGAAAGGTATTTAGTATTTAATAATATAATGGAAAAATCAAGCATGTTCCAGGACTTTTATATATGTTAGAGATTAGAGATTTGTACCAATTTGTTCGTGAATTTTTGGTACATCTTGCTGGAAATTTTGAATAGTTTTAGTACACTTTTTTGGATTTTTTATATTGTTCTATCTTAGAATGATACATTTTGGTAATGTGAACCATTTTTACATTGAAATTGGATACGTATGGAAGATTAATGAGCAATAGCCATTTTCGCTACTTTTCACTAATTCTTGGCCGGCAAATGGCATTCTACTGATTATATTTCACAGTTTCAATATAATTTTAAACTATTTTTTCTTTAATCTATGTTCAAATGACTAAAACGTTAACTAAATTGAGAATGTATAACTCACGAGTTGTTGATTTTTTTTTAAGCCACCATTTCATAACTACAGTGAAATTGGTAAAAGGCGCCAAATTCTTTGAAACCATTTATTCGATGTTCTCGGATGTTGTTCAGATTGAACAATAGAACAATAACACTATATGAGGACTGCAATCAATATAATGTATCCTCTTTCACATACATACACCGATTTTTTTTAGCTTGCCATCAAAGTACCTCCTTAGAGGCCCCTACAATCTAGTTCTCATGCTCTAAAGCCCATCTCCATATCCTCAAACACATTTGCTATTTGCCTCACTACCATAGGTTCTCTCATCAATTTCATTTATTTGCCAATCGCATAACTCTAAGTAATGCATTGGTGCAATACTTTCTCTTAATCTCCATTAGTTATCAAAGTTCCCAATGCTATTATTTGTGCAACTTCAATTCAATGGAAAGTAGATATAAAAAGAAGAAACCCATGATTTCATGAACATTCTCTAGTGTATGTTCGCCTCCCAAGAGAGATTGACTCTTGGCAAAAAGAATTTGTATATAATCAGGCAACGAAGAGGTCCAACAATATGAGGAAGCAAAGACATTATTAGCAATTACAGCAACAACAATGGAGATCAAGCAATAGGAAGTTTGAATGCCACTATTGTTGCCGAAACTTTGCTCTCCAAGCTTTAGGAGGCCATCAGAATGCTCATAAGCAGACGCCAACACGCTAAACGTACACGCTAAATCATCAATGTTGTATGGTAGCGGCTTCCTGAGCAGATAGTTGTGAATTACCATCACTATGGCAATTCAAGACCCCTAACCTATCTCCATCCCCATTTGCTACCCAATCCTTGGAGTGCTTTACAGGTAACAACTATTCAAGGTTCTATGGTAACATTTAGTCATTATGCCTAATTGAGAACCTGATTCTGGATTCTTAACTATATCAGGGATTTTGCTTCTGAGGGGTAATAATAGCAATAAGCAGAAGGTACCATCTTCCATGTCTTATTAATCTAAAACAAGTGTTTTGACAACCAGATCAGGAAAGTCCACGGTCACAGCTTATAACCGACCAGATAATGTCAGTTTGGATCTACGCTTGTGATGTACTAATAATCAAATTAAAGTCCAATAATTTTTGTACTCCAAAATTTGATAAAGACCTAATATTTTAATTTTTGAATCCATTTTATATTACAATGGGTATAGTTTATCAACATATGGAGTGTAAAAATCATTGAACTAATCAGATTATATTAGTTCTCTAAATAAAATTGTATTTTATCTCTAATTAATTACTAACGAAAGTATATTATTACTATTTCTGAAAACTTTTTTGATTATATCATACTTGTTATTAAATTGATGACATGTAAATGTCATTTGACTCTTAATGTAAGTTCTGGCATTTTTTTTAATCGATATATAAGTCAATGAAAAGACAGTCATCAAGTTATATTATCAAATTAAATCATTAATTCTTAAAAATGAGGTGAAACCAGAAGCCAAAATCCCTCCCCCAAAGAAATGACATGAAACGGAAGCCAAAATGTCTCCTCCCCATATACTCATCAAATTGAAAGAACGTATGAAAGTACCTGAATGTTTGATTTCATTCAAATCAGGAATCATCAGGTGGTCAAGCGAGTCTAAATGAGTAGGGTTTTTTTTCTTGCGATATTAGTGTATATATTATTTTAAGATTGAATGTGTTGGGTTAATATAAATTTCTGTTTCGTAAGTCTTGAATACGAGAAATAAATATAGCAAAATAGATGTTTCACAATTTGATAATAAAGGCTGGATGAGCAATGCAAGTCTTTGCATGAAAGTGAGGGACAAGAAGTAGGCGCATGAAAGGACAAGGTGGCAAATCTAAAGGCTTCACATCTTGGTGACTGTGTTATTAATACAGTCCCCATTACAATAGTTTCTTGTTAGACAGAGTGTTTGGTCCCCCAGTCATTGTAAAGTGTTTGAAATATTCATAGTCCCCAACCTAAATTCAGCAATTCGAGTTTGGTATTTGTTAAGTGTCTATTTTTTGTGAAGCAGAAGTAAAATGAAATTTATTCAATATTGAAGAGCTCCATTGTTCTTAAATAATATGATCTCGATAAATGCTAGTTTCTTCTTATTAGAAGGCGTTTGGTCCCCGAGTCGTCGTCTAAAGTCATCGAATCTCATTTCATGCAGAATAAATTTGAGTTTGAAATGGAATTTCAATTTAAAAATGTTAATTCCACACAATTTCATGTAATTCTAATTCTGGTAATAATTGACTAAATTATATAATTCACATTCATTGCAATTCAATTCGATTGAATTCAATTGAATTGAGTATTAATACAATTGTTAAAATGTGGAATTGATAAGATTTTACCCAATTCCAATTTCAAATAACAAACGCCCATAACGAACTTAGGAATTTTCTGCAAATTAATTTCAATCATCTGATGCTAATCTCATGGATCACAGCAGCATTTCTTTGACTCAATTTTTTCAAATGACTATTCATTTCTATTACTGTTGAATTGATTTAGTTTAAATTAAAAAGTTAGTTTTTTTTTTTTTTAAATTGTATATGTGTTGTATTAACTGTGGTTTTATTATAATTGGAACTTAATTATCGAACAAATCTATTATAACTCAAACTAATGTGCTGGATCATCCAAAACCTCTAATTGGTTATTACCCCGATTTAGTAATCTTTGATAAAAAATAGAATACGCATATAATTCACAAAAAATAAAACTAACTTCTTATTAAACTAATCAATTAAATACTAATAAATATTAGTGAAATTGAGTCAGGAAGTATGTCGCAGCAGAAAACAACCGCACTTTTACTCTTCTAGTACTCTTAATCTTAGATGCAATCGAATGATGCTCCGTTAAAATTGTTATCATTCTTCATTTAGGTCATTTACTTGAGTTCAAGTACAAGCCGATCAATACAAACAATTGAATATTTCATCGACGGTAAAATTCTTAACCTCATTGATCTGATTTTCAACTAAATGATTTTCAAACTTCAACCAATCGTTATGGTGAAAGCATTCGAACATTTGTGGTTGGAATTCTCGAGAGAATTAGAGGTCACGAGTTAGGTTACCGTTGTAGATCGATGGTTTAAAAACTCCCAGGTTATAGTAGTTGAACCCAGTCTTAGCTGATAGTTTATCATCAGTACCGAAGTATGATAAGTGTTGGGTGCGATCAGCTAAAGGAATGCTTATAAAACATTCCAAGAAAAAAATTCACGGTTATAGAGTTATGCATGAACATAAATACCGATACTTTTCTACACAAATATAGGTTATTCGGTTTGGAAATATGAATGTTAGATCTAAAAATATATCTCTCTTTCCCGTTGAAAAATTAGATTGTACAACTGATTATTACATTTAAAGTTATAAGTTCAGATATATGTTAATTGTTGGACAATTAATATATTAGGATTAATTCGATTGACTTTAGGGATTATGATGGTTTACTAGGGTCTGCTCTTTAATCTAGCAAGTAATATGATGCTGGTTAACACAATTAATATATTATGTGTGTCCGAGCCTAAGGAATCATGTATTACAACGAGCCGAACTAATGGCATAATTGTATTATAACCTCAGTAATTGTATTAAGGAAACAATCGGGGTAAAAATCCATTGGTTGGATTATTAGTAATATGCGTGTGAAATAAATAGATAATAGAAACTATTTATTTTAAATATAGATATATTCATGTTATAAGGGATGAATTATTTGGATAATTATTCTAATTATTTATTTGATAAATAAAGGAGATAATTATTGAGAATAATTAAATGAATGGATAATTATTTGGATAATTATTCTATTTAATTATTATTATTAATAATTAAATGAGAAGATAATGAGAGATGGTTGAGAGTTTTTACTCGAGGATAAGTTTTTATTACCGGTTTTTGCTTTAATCGTTCTAGTAAAATGCAAGGAGAAATTTGGATTACTTGTTGGTGTGGATCTTAGAGACAATCGACATTGATTGTTCAAAGTCTCTTAGCCAATATTAAGAATATGATTGTTTTATATTATTCGTGAAATCACAGTTTTAGAACTAGATAAATAGTTATTTTAATATCGAAAACCCAACATGTTCATGGAGGGCAAAAGGAGATTTTGAAGGGAAAAAAGTGTACTTGTGAAAGTAGGACGACTTTTTGTGGAAAAAAGTAAAACATCACACAAAATTCTTCAAATTACATTTTGACCCCAAAAATGACCAACAATCACAAAATGTTAATTGGTAAAGGCCAAGTTAAATTCGCGAGAAAATGAGAACCACGTGCACACAAAAGGGTAGAGCTGTTAACGAGCTTAATCGATTCGGTTTTGGATCAAACCGATTCGATTCCTTAAGAAAACCGAATCGATACGTTAATCAACCGAATCGTTCGTTGGATTTGTAATCGGTTCGAAATACAATTGTAACCAATTAATTCGTTAAACGATTCGCACAAAATCGTACAAATTTGGCTCATTAATCGAATCGCTACTCGCAAATCGTTCGAATCAACTCGTAATTCGCTTAAATTAGTTTTAGATATTAACGAGTGATTTTAACGAGCCATTAACGAGTGCGTACAAACGAATATAAAAGGAACATTATAACTGATTTTAACGAGCGACTACCGATTTGTTCGGTTCGTTAACAGCCCCACTAACAGGGACCATTTCTGCAACGCTGTCACTTACAGGGACCGAAGTGCAAGTTCGACACACTTATTAAGACCATTGGTACAATTAACTCATCACATACCATAAATTAGTCAAATACTTATCCATCTAAACTATTATTTTAATGTAAGATATTCATGTAAATATCCCGTCCATGATACACAACCAAATTATCCTAAACAATATTGCAACTAACTCAGTTACACTAGTTCATCCCTAAATTAACGATCATTTTGAAGTTGGATGGAACAGCACGATTGTGATCATTTTGCTACTTTTCATATAATCTTGTTTCATACACTTTTCTAACTATGAAGTCCTAACTCTATTGTTAATTATCCTTATTAACATTTTCAAAATCAGGATTTGCTCTTGTTTAGTCGTTAACATCCTAAATTTAACTAAATCTACTGCTCTTCTGATTAACCCAATGAAATAACTAACCAACATTGATATTCAACATTCAAATTCAATAATTCATTGATTGAGAACCACAGTAACCGAAATTAGCAAGATAAAAACTTCTATCACATGTATACAATATTAAGAGAGGCGTACCGCTAGACAATGTAAAAGTAAATTATATAAAATGATGTAAACCCATTTACAACACCTTTCATTAAACATTAAACTACGGATGGAGTACTTATCATTTCCATATAACATTAATCAAACTAAACATGGTCAGGTACTCGTATTGATTAGTCAATTAATAATAGTTGGTTCATAATACATCAATGATAATACTTATTAAGTACTTGCTGTTTCTGAGACAATTAACATATAACAACTAGTTTAATTGCAGATTTCGATTTCGATCGATAATGCTAATCTTTTGGCAGTACCGAACATCCAGTACTAATAATAATTAATTATCGTCCGCAATATTTTTTGTTTCCGTGCCATCTTTTGTAAAATCGAACTTATCTGGTGGCTACAGCTTAACTGTAGAATTAATTAATTTTTTATTTACACTATATATTCTCTTCATTCCATTTTAATTAAAATAAACTAAAATACATAGAATTACTTGCGTGTAGAGCTAAGCTTATTAGCTTCGATTTTAATTTATACAAGGTATAGTGAAATCGTATGTGGATTCTGTATGTGGGTTCTTCAAAAGGCGTTCTGTCTTTTTATTGTCTATATCACATAATTTCTAAATTAAACCCAAAAGTACACGTCACGTACATCTGATTTTAGCAAATTTGCTTCCTTTATAATAGATATGATAAAAAAAATTGTCGTATTTTACTAAATTATAAGCTCCTAAATAAGAGACGTAGGAAGAAATGGTAAACTTTAATGAGGACCACAATTTACACTGTTAAGTGAACGGCACTGAAAGGGCAATGTCAAGGTTGAAGTACTATAGCGCTGCTGAAATACGCCTTGATGAAATGCACTTCGAAGTTTCAAGGACATTTACAGTTTTTTACACACGGTCTCATAACAGTAATTAATAACAAAGTAATTTCAAATCTTTCGCCTAATTCAAAACAATTGACGTTTGATTTTTTTAAAATTAAACTTTGACCATCAATTATTAATTATTCATTATTTTAAAATATAAAATTTATATAATTGGATTAAATCTTTTAAATTCATAATATTAATTTTTAATTTTTTAATAACTTCTTAAAAATATGGCGAAGATTAAAATTTACCTCGATATGTGAGAAAGTCAATTGATTTGGATTGGAAGGAGTACTATTTCTCTTTTAACTTTCCTCACTTGTAATTCACAAAATTCATTGACCATTTTATGATGTTAGGACACGTTTATTAAATCTAAGCGAAATGCGAAGTCGACTATAAGTAGTGAATAATGAATAATTGAAATTGAATTATAACTGAATCTGAATACTGAATATATTAAGTTGTTTGATATGATTGACAAAAGACTACGTTGAGTGTATTAATAATTTTACCCATTACTACATTTCATTTATATATATGCATCATATACTCCGTATTAAATAAATAATAGTATAATAGATACATAAATAATAAATATTTATTCACTTATTATTAATTTAATATTATTATTATTTTTTATATTTAATAATATTCTAGATTTGTTTTATTTTTATTTTTATTATTATTAATATTATTATTCTTATTAATTATTATATTATTATTAGTAGTATAATTATTATATTGGTTGATAAGTGAGATGTGTACAAAATTATGGGAGAAATGTAAATTGGACTTCTCGGCTTCTAATTTGGTTAAGAGGAAAAAATTGAGTTAAAAATTTTAACTTAAAAATCTATTAAGGATTTTGATAAGATCTTAATTTATTCACTCCTTAAAATATTTAGTTATAAAAAAACTTAACAAAAAAAGTGTTGAATTAGTTAATTTTTAATTTTTAATGATTTTCCTGAAACATAATCGGCATTATCTCGTATATGAAGTGAGTTAGCGCTAATTTGGTCTGCCGATAGAAATGTGATTGAATTATCATTTTGATCTCAGATAGTGACTGTGCGGTAATATTTAGTCCCTACTATTGAAAATATGAGATGTTAGATCTCATAAAGGTATGTCCGTTGAACAATTAGATTGTATAACCGATTTTTACATTTAAGAATTTAGGATTGGGATATATGTTGGTATTTGGACAATTAATATAATACTGATCAAACTCGATTGACATTAGGGGTTATGATGAAACACTAGAGTACGCTCATAATCTATATATCAATATGATGTTTGGTTAACATAAATAAATATATTCTTTATTGTCGTCGAGCCTAAGGGCTTTCTATGTGACAGCTTGAAATCGAACTATAATACGATTATAACTTCCGAGTTTAAAATAGAATTGTAGCGGAGTATTGAGAGAAATTCTAATAAATGGAATTCACCCCGTATTGATAAAAGGGAACAAAGGGAGGGAGGTTCCAGAATGTTCTCACATCAGCCTTAAGATGCCTTGACTTTTAGGGATAAGAACTAGAAGATTCTGGAACCCCCATTTTGATCGACTAAGAGGAGTGAAAAGGATAGTAGTTTTTGCCTTGAATTTCTAATTTTTTAGTTGTGTTCGATTACCTAAATTTAGGGAGCCTGACCCTATATAAACGCTACTTGGATGATTGAAATTTCTTCATTCATTTGACTTTTGTGAAAAGACTGAATATTCTCTTTATTTCTCCCCCCACCCCCCTCCAAATGCTTTTGGTCGAGTAATAGGTGGGAAAAGCTACATTGAATTTTCTGTCCAAATCTCTTCACAATTTAATATTTTAAAGGGCTAGTAAGCTCACCGGAGGTTCGTTAAATACGTTGATGCGTACTATTCTTGGAGACAATCTACATTGATTGTTGAGTCTCCTCGGACTCATTCATTGCAAAATCTACGGAAAGAAACGTACACACTTGTGTATAATTATTTTTATATTATTTGTAAAATCCTAGTTTTAGTTTATTAATTGTTATTTTTAATATCGAAAACCTAATAGTGGCATCATGAGCCAAGCTACGAATTTATAATTACATAATTAAATACATGAAATCGTTTATGTACTGTTGAATTTGAATTTTATGTGTTAGAATTGCAATTAGATAATTTTTAATTTCAGATTATAGAAGTATGTTGATTAAATAATTAAATCCTATTAATTATTAATCGTTTTTAAAAATAATCGATGTAGTTCAAATCATAAATATTTTTTCTTGATTTTATAAATTATGCAGGGTACGAGCAAAAAATTATACTCGGTTTCGATTACGAATAGATTAAGCGATCATTTTAGAAAAGAATGTTGCAGAGCTGACGAGAGGCATGCGGTTGTGGGTCACCGGTGGCGTCATCCCTACTTCAGCGAGGTCAAGGTGGCGTCGGCCAGTGACATGATAAGTCAAACCCTTGACTGAGTGAACTCGGTCAAACGGAGTTGACTTGACTAAGTTGACTCGTTTTGACCGACTCGACTTTACTACCGCATCATTGGCATGGTCTCTGGCGTGGGCGACCATGGCTTGAATAGCCACGTCACATGTTGGCGTCGGCCACGGCTCACATCGGCCCAAGACACGTGTGCCCGGCGTCATTGTCGCGTCAGCCAATGGCCTCATCAGTGATGTCGGCGTAGCGTCATCTTTGTCTTTTAGTGTGGACGTCCAAGCTGTTCGGGCAATTTGGGATGATTGGTGATCATTGCTAGTGGGCTCTGTTGGGCCTAGCATTTAAAGTTCTTCGAATTAGTTTATTACCGTTGGCGAGCTCGTTTGTACTTGTTTGGCTTATGTTTTGGGTTTTAATTGTCTTAAGCCCAATTTTTCCCAAATTAATATTTGATATCAATTAAAATTATTTTAAATTAATTTCAAGTTAAAGTTTAATTAATTTAATTTAACTACTGTTAATAGTTCTAATTAGATTAGAAGTTATTTTAATTGATATATGTATTCAATTAAATAAAGACTATTAATTAATTAATTCTAATGTAATTAGATTTAATAATTCCAATTGATTTAATTAAATTAGAAATCCATGATTATTTGATAATTGGAGTTTCTTAATAACATATAATCTGAGATTAAACTTTATTAAAGGTGTAAATTAAATAAATAGTATTTTTAGAAATACTTATTATTTAATATCAATTGTTAAAAACACTTAAAATAATGTAATTTTATTTTTAGATTAATTATGTGCTTTTAGAATTATTCTTATCTATTATAATAACATGTTTTAATATTTTTGTTATTGGATAATGAGAATTGCATGCTTATAAATTTGATAATGGATAAGAAATAGATAAGTGATATGACATAGATGTATTTTTGAGAAATACGGCCTGTTAGTTTTTGCCTAAAATGAATGAGAATTTCATGTTTCAATTTATTATTATTTAAAGGTAAATATAATTAAGTGAAAATTGGAGACATGTGGTAGGCGGATGATAGAGATCATCATTAGACTAAGCGTAGTTTAGAACTACTCTACAGATTTTTATGGAATTCATTATCACGGTATTTATTAGTTTCATATTTTATGTAATTTATGTAATATATGGCCGCTTGTGTATATTTGCTTAACTTAATTCTGGTGGATTTAAAATATAACTAATCCCGTCATAAATTAAGTAGTGTTAATGTATTTCTAAAGTTGGATTTGAGTCTCGTTATGTCTTGGGGCCTCTGGGGTTGGTAGGCGTCGTAGTTAAGAACAACTACAACGAGGTGTATATTCGATTCCGAAGTGCGTGACTTGGGCTATAAACATCGACCCGACTGTGTAGGTAGACTTGAATTCTTTAACGGTGATTTTCAAATTATGACTTGGGTATTGACAAATGTCATTTATCAGTCGAAGATGAACTTTAGTGGCCTTGAGAATCATGATAGTCATGATTAGTGATGGTGCACTACCGATGTGATTCGAGAAGTTGAGAGGAAATGTATGCGTCTTGCCGTTTGATTCTCCTTCGTAGGATCTTGGTATACTTAGTGCGTTCATTGGGATTATGTGTAGTATTAGATACATTATATATGATTTTTAAAGGTATTTATTATTCATGTGAATAAGCTAAAAATTATATTATTTTACATATCTTCTATTTAAAGTTACAGCTATGAATAATACTCTAATATACTCTCCCTTTGTAGAAATACGATATGCATGGCTTCATTCGTTCTAATAGTGCATGAATCATGGAATAACCAAATAAATCGTGGCAAATTAGATGAGTAACGCGACTACCGCTCAATCGCGAGATTTATGTTGGATATTTAACTACTTCTTTGACACATGGGTGCATGACACGGATGTGGCTCTCATGATGTGAGGATCTTTAAAATAAGAAGAAAGGTAGTGCGAGATAAGGTAGACACCGCTATTAGAAAATGGAGCAAAAGTTGCGTGTAGGATTAGTTTTTTTAAGTTTATCGTTAGGAATGATTAAAACTAGCAATGTCTACAACGTACCTACTTTGGCAAGCATCATTTCAGTTTACAATTGGAAAATGGCCAATTTATTACTTTTCGATTAATGAAAGTGGTTGTTTAATTCTTGGAAATAGTATAGTTTATGATGAAATAAATAAATCGAGAATGAATCTATATAATAGATACAAATGTGAGACCTCTGGCATAAATAATAAAAGGCAAGCCAAATGACTTTAATCCTTCTATCGTGGGATTGCGGAGGCTTGGTCTTATAAGTGATAAACACATTGAAATGACATCTTTGATGGAATTTTGACATCATATGATTTTGAACCGTATATTCAATGCGTCGTACTTGCTAGGCAAGATGACCAAATCACGTTTCACCGGTATGAGTGAGAGGCAGCCAATTTATTGGGTATCGTACATAAATAAATCGATGAATACTAGGACTTTTCGTCGGGTCAGTTCGGTTCGGTTTTGGGCATTTTGGGAACGAACCGACTTTGGTCGGTTCGGTTAGTGGAACCCGAAACCGGTTCGGTTCCGGTCGGTTCGGTCATCGGTTCCGTCGGTTCGGTTGATTCGGTTACCGGTTATTTCGGTTCCGGTCGGTTCGGTTTTTAAGTTCGGTTCGGTTATTTCCGGTTATATATATATATATATATAATTTTTTAATTTTTTAATTAAATTCAATCGGTTCGGTTCCCGAACCGATCGGTTCTCGGGAAAACCCGAACCGAACCGAAATCGGTTCGGTTCCAATCGGTTCCTCCAATTTCGGTTATTTTCGGTTCGGTTCCGGTCGGTTCGGTTCGGATTTGTATTTTGTTGGAAGCACAATGAATCTGTGCTTTAGAGGAGGTTAGTCGAGACTACATCCTTGTGATGACTACGATAGATATGGTTACATATATCTACTAAAAGTATAAAAATGAAGCTTTGAAAAGTTTAATGAGTTTGAGAAAAGAAGTTGAGAACGACTCAATAAAGCGATTAAGGTTCTTGATCCCCAACGAGGCGGGAATACTTAAGTCGTGCATTTGAAGGACATCTTAAGAGTGTGGTATTGTATCACGGCTTAATCCGGCTGGGCCTTACTCCAACATATAATGATGTGTCCGAAAGGAGAAATCGAACTCTATTGGATATGGTTCGATCCATAATGAGCACATCAGCGCGATGGAGTTTTTGGGGATATCTTTCTATTTGCGTTATGTATTAAATAAATATCCAACTAAATAAGCTACTGAGACCCCACATGATATGTGGTTTTGGGAGCGTCTGAATGGAGTCATGAAGATTTGGGATAGTGAAGAACTTTATGTCAGAAATTGACAAACTTGGACACAAATCTAAGAAATGTTATTTCATTGGTTATTCGAAAGAAACCACAGGGTATTATTTCTACCTCAAGCATGAAAATAAGATCTTCATTACACGGGATGACATTTTCCTTGAGAAGAAATACTTAGAAAAGAGATATAGAAGAAATGAGAATCTTGAAATTTGTTCCGAGATAGTGAGAAATCACGTTGAAAATGTGACCGATTCGCTTTTCGAGGAGGTGAGCCGCTTCTTCTATAGGAAGTTGACTTTATCCATGAAAAACCATGATCGAGCCAATTGAGACTCGCGCTATCCTTAGGAAATTGGATATAACTCGTCAAGAACCCGATAGATGGTATGGGGAATCTTTCTTAATAGATCGTATAAAGAAGCCATGAAAGAACAAGACGCTGATGAATGCCTTATAGACATAGGAAGTCGAGATATATTGATATACTTAAAATGATATTTGGACATTGATGGATCTACGAAGGTCTTGAACCTATAGAGAGAGAAAATGGGTATTTAAGCGCGTAAAGCTGGGCAAAGATGGAAATGTCCATGTTTATAAGGCTAGACTTATGGCAGAAGGTTTCAAAAAAATTTAAGGAATTGATGAGGATGAAACATACTCCCCGGTTGTGAAGTTTAAATCCATTCGGATATCTTAGCCGTATTTACTTTATTATGATTATGAGATCGGCGGATGGATGAAAAATGCATTCATGCGAGAATCTAGGAGGACATGTGCATGGCCTGACCTCCCCAGGCTACGTGTCCTAAAGGACACAAGAGGTATCTGATACAGAGATCATTTGTGAACTATGACATCGAAGTTGAATCTTCATTTTCAATGAGTCGTCAGAGTTTAGTTCGTAAAAATGAAGAAAGATACTTGTGTATACAAGAAGGATAATTAGAATAACGTGCATTTATAGTCGTGTGCGTAGATGACATATTGATGTAGGAAATGATATACATGCTTGAATTTGTCCCATTCTATAAATGCATTTATGTAGGTGTTTCTCTATGAAATACTTGGAGAAGCTCAATATATTCTTGGAATTAAAATTCATAGAGAGATCGATCAGGAAGGCTAGTGGATTGAGCTAAAATAACTTATATTGATAAAGTGTTGAAAGATTTAAAATGGATAATTCCAGAAAATGAACATCCCATGAGAGATGGCATTACTACCGATCGTTAAATTGTCCATGAATGAAATTTGAAGAGAAAGATGATGGAGTTAGTTATGCATCCAGCCGCCTGATCCATCATTTATGTCATGTTATGCACACGTCTGGACGTATCGTATGCTTTGAGTGTAGAAGCTGTTACCAATCATGTCTGAGTGAAATTACTTTGGGTGTAGTGGGGCTGGTGGAAATCAATGAGAATTGGTTCCATTTGTGTGCCCGTTGCGACAATTGTGTAGCAATTCATTTGCAGTTGGGTTAAATGTGATTATCGAACTTAGTGTTCAACTTAGTAATTGTATATTACTAGTGTGGGTTCTCATGATAATTTAAGGGTTATGAGCGATTGCTAGATGCTTTTCATTAATCGTTATAATAATAGTAGTGGTCAATTATTATTATTATACAAGCTTACTATTATCGAGCCTAGAAGGTCACCTTGTCACGGTGGCGTTGAGTTATATTTCATGTATGAAATTAAAGAGAGAACTATATAATTGAGAAATGTATTTCTCGGAAATTCTGAGGTTATTTTATGTAGAATATCGATTAGTGAATAGAATCGATTAAATAGTTATTTAATTGGTTCGAGTAATTTAGTATTTATCGATAACTTGAAAGATTGTGATATTGACTCATTACTATTTAATTGGCAATTAAATAGTTGACTCATTAACGGCTTCATTAATTAATGTACTTGAACTAATAGAGTTGAGTCAAACTAATCTTGGAGTTCTTGTCGGGCTTGTTTTAACGCAGCCTATAATGAAACTTTAGGGTTTTCATCATAAGTTTTTGTAAAACTTTTCACCCAAAAAACCTAGTAGCCGCCCCACTTTAATTGGCGAGAAATTCTCCCAAAGAATTTTTGGGGTTTTTACAGTTTGTTCATCTTGTTTACTAAGCGTAGATTAGTTCTTGATTGACTACTTCTGGTGTGGACTAACTAGAGATATCATACGATTGATATTACAACAGAGCTGAAGGAGATCAAATTCACGATGCAATTTAGGCGTGTGAATTTTAATTGGAATTTCTTTCCATTATGTTGTAAGTCCTCTATTAAATATATTTAATTATATGTTTTTGTATTGAATAATGTAGTATGCGCTTTAAAGATCCACGAAACTAACAGTTGTATTTATCTCCTATATCCATAGTAATTTTCTTCGATGTATCATGAGCCAATTAAGTTGCTTTTACATTATTTATTTTATGCTTGTTTGTGTTTTATGATTTTTATTTGATTAATTCTTGTTCATATATTTTAATTGATAAATATATGATGAGAAATAAATCACCATGTTCTTGATTATTGATTTACACATGTGTTACAAGTTTTATGATGATGTATTATCATATTTTGTTAACATGGATTTTGTTTCATAAATTAAGGACGATTTAATTGGTTTTGTTTCAAACAGTTTTGTAAAATGTGTTTGGGGCGTGTAAAATTTTTGTAAAATTAAAACCTAATTGTTCTGGAACCCAGATAGCACGTAGAAGATCTCCATTAAATTTCATAATTTTTGGATTTTTCTAAGTGCCTCAAAACAATTTTGAGATTTACGAATTTGTTTAAATTAATAATTAAATATGAAAAAATTTATTTTAATGAGCGACAGTGGGATTTGTTCAAGAACATTATGGATTTTAACGTGTTGAATTTCATAAATTTTGAAAAATTTTAAAACCTCCAAAACGATTACCACAAGCAATTAAATTAAATGCGAAACCGGTTAAATATGGTATTTATTACCATAAATCGGCCGAGCCGACTTCGGCGACCCTGCAGGCTGGCGTCCGGTGTCGGATCGGGGTGATTACAGTACCATAATGGCTTGATCGGACGGCGACCTAGGCGGAGGGGCAGCGGCGTGTCGACCGTAGGCCTCCATGGCCGGTGGAGTCGGAGCCCGTTATGGCGTGTGCTAATTTTGAAAACCTAATTCGAATTTATTCACTTATTTGGTTTTTCTAAAATTATAGGACTAGTTATATTCGGTTTTTATTGATTATTTGTCATTTAATCCAACTAATTAATTGTAAATTAATTATGTGATGACAATTAATTAATTTCCTTTATATTATCTTACAAATTAATTTAAAGTGATATAACGATTATGGTAACAATTTATTTCTTAATGTATTTTAGAATATATTTGTGATGAATATTTTTCTATAATAATATTATCACGGTTAATAATTATTGGTAATAATTATTAATTGACATGTAATATGATAATTGAGTTTATATTAATTAATTTTAATATGTGTAATTACATGGATTAATTAATTTGATAATTACAAACATGCATTTTCAATGCCATTTTAAAATATTTATTAAGTTCATTTATGTGATTTAATAAGTGCCTATATTTTGTAATGGTGATTGGAATGGAGTATATGAATATGGCCGTTTATTTTTTTTCGATTACTTGAACCGTAATGTTGTAAATGACATACGAGTCATATTTCTTGTATTTATTTATTCTTGTTTTTACCCGCGAGCTTCTGGTGTCTAAGATGGGTTAGTATGTAAATATTATAACAAGTGAAGATATTGAAGATCGTTTCACGGTGGTGATACTTGGTGGACTCGGATGGATCCAGTCTGAGATACAAATTAGGACTTATGTTAGTATTTGATAAATACTTGTAATAGGTTCTAGGGCCCGTATATCGTATATCTCTTGAATGTGCATTACTTGTTTTATTTTCATGTTGCATGTAGTGCTTGATTATGTGCTAGTATGCATAATTAAATGAAAACAAAGTAATAATAATCTCACCCAATTAAAATTTAAGCAAAGTGTCGAGCCAATTTTAAGTTGTGCGATCAAGCGTCAATTAGGCGCGCGTGATGGCGGGTGTTACGATGTTGCATTTGATATGACAATGGATCATGTTTAAGTGATTTCCACTAACGTTGTGGGCTTTTAGGATGATCAATCCAAGTAACCTTTGGTTTAATTAATTTATCTTAACCGGTTTTCGAATCTGAATGTTGAGTGGCGTCACATGAGATCTTTGGTGACCTGAAGTTATGTAGTTTTACATAATTGGTTTGCAACCTACTATTATAGCTGGATTCAAAATGTACTTGAGTGTTACGTTTGAATTTAAGTGTAATAGGTCTTGATACTAATATTTCGTGAGGATTTGAAGTATTAGTATTTACTTTACAATTTATTTGTAAGTGTTTTTTAGCATGATAGTTTCTTGAGTGCATTTATTTTATTTACTTATTCTTGTAAGTGTATGGCTACACTATTGCTACTCCTAAGAACTCGCCGCTCGGCCTTGAAAAGTGCAAGCTGAACTCTTCGAATTTTGGCCAGGTGGTCTCGAAACTTGAGAATCATTCTCGAAGCGAGAAGGGCGAATAAATGTGAACAATAAGGTTCCCATGAGAAACTGTGTGGTGCCTCCCACGTCGGAAAAGGGATCCACAGCTTCTAGGTCGATCTTTGTGGATGTCCAATGTCACCATCTTTGCCAATATATGGAACTAGCCGTTCCAAATTCAATATGAAAGGTGGCGGCGTAATATGACATATACCGTGACTTGAGTATTTCGAGAAAGGAAGCTAGAAAGCGAAGATATGACAACATCGTGCTCTCGTGAATAATGGTAAAGAAACAGGGCAGACATGACCTCGTATCATTAAAATGATTGGCTTGAGTACGTCGACTTCAGCATACAGGCACGGTGTCTCCCAATGTTGTGGATACCGTCACGAAGTCTCTTCGAGACCTTCTACTCGGGTTTGTCATGAACTTGATATGCACAAGTTTGAGTTATCTCTACTTGAGAGAAGCTGCGTAAGATGATCACGAATCTTCGAGGCGAACTTTGAGTAAGACTAAAAAACTTCTACTCATACTTACATTTTGGTGGTCCCAGAAAACAAAGAAGAAATTCAGAAAAGAAGAAAGAAGTTTCTTAGAGGCGAGACCCGAGGTTCGAGTAATCAGGTTCTTTGAAGGGAATACGGAGGATGACAGTATCATTATTGAAACACAGGTCCTTTGGAAGTCGACTGCGGGAAGTTCACACAGATGATAGGAAGAATGGTCTCATGACCGGCTCGACTGCGGGTATGTATGTTATTGAAGTTTGTACAACCACAATTACTTAAGTGGGTCTTTAGACACGATTTGTGGTTACCGTATTTATTATTAAGTAATATGCGAGGTTCAATCAGTAGAACACGAAGAGGAAATGGATCTGCGTGTGGGAAATGGCGCGAAAGGTTGCGTGCAGTGAGATCCGTTAGTTTTAAGTTGCCAGCGGGCCTTGTTTTGAACTATCTCCGGTTTACTGTACACGCAATTTGCGGGAATATTATTCTATTTACATTTTTGAATAATGATGGTTTTCATTTGATAGATCGATGAATTTAGGATCACCGGGAATGGGGTAGTATTTAGTACGCCTCCACTTGAAAATGGTCTATCGTTTTAGACATGATTAATGAGTCATAACATAAACTTAAGCGGAATAAGCCTAACGACTTAAACTGAACATACTGGCATTGCGAGGCCCAGGTCACGTGCGAGAACGAATCAAGAAACTCCAACTGGGTGGAATACTTGAAGAGTTTCGATTATGAATCATCACGATAAGTGTAGTGCTTGCCTTACGGGCAAATGACCAAAATTCCTTTAATTTGGGCAAATGAAAGGGCAAGAGTGATTTATTGGGGATCATACACATTGATGTATGTGGGCGATGAACACATACGCAAGAGGAGGTTATAAGCTGCTATTACATTTCGCATTGACTACGATTAATACGGTTTTGTGTATCACGATGAGAGCCAGAAACGAGTCCGCTGAAAATTCAAGGAGTTCCAAATGAAGAGTACAAAACCCGATTGAACAAGACAATAAAAGATTCTCGATTAAATAGAGGTGGAGAATATTTGAGTCAAGTTGATACTGTCTTAGAAGAGTGTGGTATTGTTTCCACAACTCGCTCAGCCAGGGAGCCTGACGTAATGGCGTGTCGAAGGAGAAATCGAACCCTTCTTGACATGGTTCGATCTATGATAAACCCTATCGATCTACCGGTTAATTTACGGGGATATGCACTTCTAAGCGCTTTACCTTAAGCAGATGTCCAACGAGTCGGCGGAGATAAAACTCCTTGAGCTGTGGTTTGGGAAGATTCCCCGAAGTTAGGTTTCTAAAGATTTGGGGTACATGAAGCTTATGTTAAAGATTAACAAAAGATAAACTTGCGCTAGTCGATAAATGCTATTCATAGGATATCCAAAGGAAAGCAGTTAGTTCTTCTACTTACGAAGCGAGAGATAATCTTCATTGCGAGCAGGGTATTCCTTGAAAGGAATATACGTCGAAGGACTAGAAGTAATGGTGTTAAATGCTTGATGAATCTCAGTGATAAGTCAATATCGATGCATCTAATGCGGGCGTCGACAGCGCTTACTTGAAGTGGAACTTCTTTCATAAAGACCAGTTCTTGATCACGAAAATTTGTGGAAGAACTGACCCTTAGGAATCAGGGGATAGCCACGAACGGCTTCGGTATGGTGACTTTAAATGGGTGGTGGCGAACACTTTCTTACGAATAAGCAATGAATAGCAGGATGTGACAAATGGCAGGTGGCCGTCTGATACGAGATGGATTCTGTACCATGAGGTTTGGTCCTTGTTGGATTTACCAAATGGGGCTCGCCCTATTGAGTATAAATGGGTATTTAAAAACATGATAAAGGCGAGAAAGCGTTGATGTTTTCAAAATTTAGACTTGTAGCGAAAGGTTTCAAAGCGAGTTCGCGAATTGGTATGTGAAACTGCAGCGGTGCTTTATGCCATCCATCCGGATAATCTTAGCCATTCTTTGCATTTCATGACTATGAAATATGTAATGGATGTAAGACCGCTTTCTGAATGGAAATTTAGGAAGATGTACATGAGTACGACCTCCGAACTTTACGTATCTGGGACACAGAAGGTATGCAGTTGCAAAAGTCCATTTATGGTCTTAGCGAGCATCCCTTGATTGGAATCTACGTTTGATGAATCAAATCAAAGAGTTTGGTTTCATCGAGCGAAGAAGAATCTTGTGTATACAAGAAGGTAAGTGGGAGTTGTATGTCATTCGTAGTCTGTATAGATGACATACTTATCATTGGAAAGCTTGACGTGAGAGTTACTAAGCTCGGTCAAGGATTGGTATTGCAAATGTTTCTCGATGAAGGACTTAGGCTGACACAATATATACTTGAATAAAGATCCACGGGATGGGCTTGAGGAGGCGATTGAACTTTGTCGGGATACTTATGTGAATAAAAGGTGCTGAGATGACATGGTAATTCGAAGGTGTCTCCCCGTGAGACATGGAGTTATTCCGGCGAGAGCACGGTGTCCCATGCCAGAATGTGAGATGAGCAGATGAAGGACATACCTTAATAGCCGGCTATAGGATCCATCATGTATGCCATGTTGTGCACTAGACACGATGTATGCTTATCGCTAAGTGTAACGATGAATGCAGTGTCAAGTGAAAGCCTTGGATTGCGGTGAAGTACATCTTGAAGTATAAAGGGAGAACTAAAGATGCTTTCTTGAGTATATGGTGGGGTAAAGGAGTGCTTGATGGCTTGAGGTACACGGCGCGGTTTTCAAAGCGGCAGAGGCGACTATGCGTTCGATGCGGGTATGTATTTTTAATACCAGCGGTGGAGGCGATTATCTTTGGAGGAGTTCCAAGCAGTCTGCGTGCCGATTCTACCCGCAGAATGCGAGTGCATCGCGGCGTCTGAAACGCTAAAGCATGTTGGATAAAGAAGTTAAGTGACCGAACTTGGTGTGTACCTAACATTGGGGGACGGTGGAGTTGCTTTGTGTGATCTGGGCGATAGAGCAGCTAAGGGAACTTGACGCGTCACGAAATCAAGCGCATTACTCCGAGAGAAAGTATCACGATTAGAATATGTGATAGAGTGATGTCGAAGTATGTAAAGTAGAAACGAGAGGTAATCGGCGACCCTGCTAAACCGCTAAAGTCGGGCAAGCGTGATGAGCGTCACGGCGAACATAGGTCTTAGATAGATGTCGCGGTGGTGTTAGGTTAAGTGGAGATGTTATGTATCTATTGTGTTATGTGAACAAATATTTGAATATTGTATAGCATATTTTAATATATTTGTTTGCTATGACTATATGTTGAATTTACATATAATACATGTAATTGTATCCTCGATGAGTGAAAGGATTAAATCCTAGGTTGATACATGTTTTTCTAGAGGTAGCATGAGCGGTACAATTACGCTCTTGAGTCTAGAAACATAGGATAGCCAAAAGGCCTTAGTCGGATCTTGGCAGTTAGGGCGACAGCGTCGTATGACTAACATATGGTCTTTTGATTAGTGATCCAAGATTGATCGAGTTAACTGCGGGACTAGATCGAAATACCGTGTTGCCGATGCGGTGTGTTGGGGCTGAGTATGACCAGAAGCAATTCATAGAAGATATGTATATCGTGTCCTATGACATTTGTTTAGAATTTTAGGTTAAATCGATTCTTAGACCTCACGATGTATAACTATACGTGTTATCTGGCTGTCACTTTTGGTATGACGAACGTCTGCTTAGCGGGGATTATAACGGCATATGTTGGGTCGCGCAGTGAAATATGGCGATAGATGTTGATACGTTGGAAGGGATTTGTCGTCTTGATATACAAGGAAGATCTGAAGACTCTCGCGCGGTTAGTCTTGATTGGTTTATGGGGACGCCATAAATCTTTATTCGATTCATTACTCGAGGTAAAAAGAAAGTTGTGGGTGTTTAAAGCTGACACGCTTCTTATGGATTAACTACGACTAGAGATCGCGTGATAAAGGTGTATGTCGTCCAAAGACAGAGTGGGAGTGTTGGAAATCAGTGAGAATTGGTTCCATTATTATGCCCAGATTGCGACGATTGTGTGATTCATTTACCGATTGGGTTCAAATGTGATTATCGAACTTAGTGTTCAACTTAGTAATTGTATATTACTAGTGTGGGTTCTGTGATAATTTAAGGGGTTATGAGCGATTCTTAGATGCTTACTCGTTAATCGTTATAATAGTAATTGAGGTCGATTATTATTATTATACAAGCTTACTATTTTGTGAGCCCTAGAAGGTCGCCTGTCTGATGACGTTGAGTTATATTTCATGTATGAAATTAAAGAACTATATAATTGAAATATTTTAAATTACAGAGTTCCCATTTTATATAGAATATCGATTGAGCAAATAGAATCAAATTAAATAGTTATTTAATTGGTTGAGTAGTGAAATGTTATCGATAACTTGAAAGATTATTGATATTGACTTCATTCTTATTTAGTGGCTTAATTAAATAGTTGACTCGATATGACTTCGTTAGTGTCTTACTTGACCCAATAGAGTTAACGGTCAGTAATCTTGGGTTCAGCTTTATCGGGCTTGTTTTAACCTAGCCCTATATAATGACTTTAGGGTTTACATCGTAAGTTTTGTAAAAACTTTTCACAAGCTCCCCAAGTAACCCCCACTCTTTGGCGAAATTCTCCAGAATTTTAGGATTTTTACAGTTTGTTAAATGGCACGTTTACTAGCATAGATTAGTTCTTGATTCGACCCTCACCGGGTGTGGACTAACTAGAGATCATACAATTGATATTAAAACAGGAAATTTGAAGGAAATCAAATTCACGTTGTGAATTTGGGCGATGTGGATTTTGGTGGAATTTACTCATTGTTGTAAGTCACTACGTTCATATTTAATTATATGTTTTTGTATTGAATAATGTAGTATGCACTTTAAAGATCCACAGGAATATGGATTTGTATTTATACTCCCTATATCCATAGTAATTTTCTTGAGATACTTAAGTACTTACGAAGGACTAAGATATGTTCATACTTGTATCTGGTAGGGATAATGACTTATTGATAAAAGGGTTATACCGTTGCGGTTCCAAGCCGATATAGATGATAGTCAATCTCAATGCGATTATATATTACCTTTGAGCGGTATGATACGGTGTCTTAGTGCGATGTAGTAAAGCTATTTATGGTAGCTCCCCACAACGAAGAGTGAGTACATGCACCTTTTTGAAATACGAAGGAAGCTTGCAAGATCAAGAAATTCGTAAGTGAACTTGGAGTAGTACCTAGCGTTAAAGGTCTAGTGGAGTTATATTGTGATAACACTGGAGCAATAGGTCATGCTCAGGAACCAAGATCATATCATTGATCCTATCATGTACTTAGGAAGTATCATCTTATTCGGAGATAATCGATAGAGGAGATGTTAGGATATGTAAGGTTTCAACCGATGATAATATAGCAGATCCACTAACTAAACCACTACCTCAAAACAAGCATGATAAGCACATATATAGTACTGGTCTTAAGGACATGCTTGAGTGGTCTTAGTCTTAGTGGGAGCTAGTTTTTGTTGGAAATATGATATATTTGAAATAATGCCCGTTGAACAATTCGATTGTTCAACCGATTTACTCATTTAAGTTTAAGTTCGTATATACGTTCGATTAGGTGGTATTTATATTAGGATACTCGATGTGACATTAGAGATTATGATGTCTTACTAGGGTCCTTTCATAATCAATATACTATCGGAAATAATATTCGGTTAGCATTTATTAGTATAGCTTTTGTCGTCGAGCCTAAAAAAGGTCACCACGTACAACAAATTCAAGTCATAATTTAATTCTAATCTTTGAGTTAAAATAGATCTATATAAGAATATTGGGGCAAATTTTTAATTGTGAAAACTACCCACTTGTTAAATTATTATGAGGCAAATGGATGAGTTCGGGGAATGTTCTTAACCACATGAGATATGCTGCTTTTAGGGATAAGAAGTCGAAGGTTCTGGAACCCTACCTATGTTTGACTATTTGTAGGAGAGGAGGTGGAAGAGTTTTTGCTAACTTTTCTTCAAAGCCTAAAAAGTAGGGATTTTCAAGCCTATATAAATGCCACTTTTGGAGAAGAAACATGCTCATTTACTTTTTGGTATTCACATTTGTGAAAGGAAAAAGACTCTCTCTTTCTCTCTCTCACTCTCTCTCTCTCTCCTTTCTTATTTTGGTCGACTAGTAGGTAGGAAAAATACATTGAATTTTCCTTTAACCTCTTCATAGTTGATATTTTAAAAGAGTTCACAGTAAAAATCTCGGAGGGAGCATTGCATTTCGTTGGTGTGAACAATTTTTAGAGGCATTCTACTTTGAATACTTTCAGTGGGGTCTTCATCATATTATTTAGAAGCTTCCTATTATCGATAAATTCACCGAAGAAGCGATTACATATTTTTACGTCTCTTTAATTGTGTATATACAAAGCTGAATGTCTTACAGTATTATTTAGAATATTATTGTTATTCGTAATTGTTAGAATATTATTTAAGCGTTATTGCAAACCTATTGTTGTCGAAGCCACAGATATGCGTCCCCTATTAGCACATTCTACGGCGAGAGTGTGGTTTCTACTAAAGTGATATTCTTGTAAGGAACAGTGGGCAGTTGAACATAGTGAGACTCGAGGACATAGATGATTATAAGACAATGCTTGAATTTTAAGCTTCAAATTCAATAATTTATATTATTTGTTTTCAAACTATGATCATATATATATATATATATAATGTGTATGTATGCATCATTACTACGAGTAATGAAATTTATTCATTCTGATATAGAGTTTTCTAGAAGTGCTTTGAAGTTATGGACTCGAGCAATGAACACAGCCACATCGAGCCTAGAAAGAGCGATATTGTGGTCACAATCGGTATACGGTGTGAAATGGTTTCAACCATGATCACTGAATAGCAAGCCGCCATGAACTTAGAAGATTGTATATCACACATGTCCTGAAGCTGGTTTCTCGCCGACTTATGTTAAATGGCGATTAGACTACATTGACTGGTTCCCCCAAGCTTCATGAGTAATGTACTTTGACGCTGACCTAAGCGTCTTCAAATAGCAGGAGGATTATAAAAGACTTGAGTTACGTATGCTGCAAATTAGTTGTGAAATCTTGTACAGAGATGGAATTAATGCAATAGATATAACGGTTTTAGATTTTTAGGGCCTCTTGAATGACAATGGTGATTTGTCGACGACCTGATAGACTAAGATCGCATCACTTCATACACCTAAGAAAATACGATTTATAAGAGTTCATGACACAAATCTTACCATGAAAGCTTGAATTTGTTGAAAATCGCGTATGAGGATTGTTCGGATGTAATCGATTAGTAAGTAATCAACACACAAATAATCGTCGAGGAAGGCCCAGTGAAATATGAGATGTTAGATCCTCGTAAAAAGTATACATGTTAATTGAATTAGATTATACAACCACGTTATTACATTTAAAGTTATAAGTTCGGATATATATTAATTGTTGGATAATTGTATATTAGGATAACTTTCGATTGACATTAGGGGTTATGATGGCTTACTAGAGTCCGCTCATAATCTATATATCAATATGATGTTCGGTTAACATAAATTAATATATTTCTATTGTCGATCGAGCCTAAGAGGTCACACACAATAACGAAATCGAACTATAATACGATTATAACTTCCGGGGTTTAAATAGAAATTGAATGAGAGTATTTAGAGGCGAAATTTCATGAGTTGGAATTCACCCCGTGTTCGAATAAAGGGATAAGGAGGGAGGTTCGGGTATTCTCTTCTCGTATATAAAATTCCTTGATTTTAGAGATAAAGTGGAAGCTGGAACCCCATTTCGAAATAAAACTAAGAGGAGTGAAAGGGAGGAGTTTTTGCATGAATCTACAATCTTTTAGTTGTGTTCGGTGCTAGCTTCGGAGGGTTCGTTAAATACGTTAATGTGAACTATTCACGGAGACAATCATTAATTGTTAAAGAGTCTCTACTCATATATTTATTTTAAAATCCACGAAAAGTGCAGCATATATTATTTTTATATTATTCGTAGAATTCTTGTTTTGGTTTATTTATAATTGTTATCTTTAATATCGAAAACCTAAAACCTACTAGTATATAATAATATATGATGTTTCAATTTGGTACACAAATGGACCCGTTTATTATACAATATGCCAAATAGGCAAAAGAAAAATTTAGGACTCCAAATTGAAAAAATAGAATTGCAAAAGGGTCAAATTAGGAAAATATAATCTTTTTACAAAATTTAAAAGATAAATATGATATTTGAAAACGATTTGGATGGGAAAACAACAAGAAAAAAAAATTCAAAATTGGGAGGCCAAACAAGAATAAAATTGGTCAGGTTTATTTTATTATTGTCCCCTATACTATCGTTTCAAATTGCCTCCTAAACTTCATGTAGTTTCAAATTCTCACTTGAATCTCAAGTTTTTGATAGAACCTTTGTTTTAAAATAAGGATAAACTAAATTCTGCATATCTTCCATGGCGCAATTTATTTGATAAATATATGAAATTTCTCATTTCGTTTACTTGATCATATAGAATTCAATGCAACTTTATCTTGATCTTTCTTTTATCCGCAATAAAGTACTTTTTGTTTTCATGATTAATTAAAGTATTTTTTTATACAGTAACTTTTAGTAATATTAATCAAGTCCTTAATAAAGTAATTTTTACCTCTATGATCAAGTAAATTGGGACAGAGAGAGTGTTAGTCTTTTATGGCACTTCTTAAATACTTCCTCCGTTTTTTGTGGTTTTAACCATTTGTACATAGATTAAGAAAAAAAATCAAAAAAAGTGCATTGAAAATGTAGAATGACAATAAAAAAGTACATTGAAAAGTGTTATTTATTATGTTAAAACGATAACTATTTTCAAACAAATTTCTTTAGTTAAAAAGACAATTAAAAAAAATAGGAAATATAACTAAACATGTGTACTTATTTTTAAAAAATTAAAACATTAATTAAAAATTATATTTCATTCTTAGAGATTAACGCTTTGTTGTAAACAAGCCTTACAATCAAAATTTTATCGAAGTCGATGTCTGTGATATTATCGAAACCCGGATATTTAATAGCTCAAACTTAATACGATATTAGTATATTATTGTTACTACTACTAGATAGAAAAAAAAAAAAGAATAAGTAAATGATACTATGTTATTCTTTATACCATAGTCTTACAACATTCATCCTCGGGGAACTTAACTCACTTTAGAGAAAAAAGAAAGAGTGAGGTAGTAGACAACTAAAATTCTCTTTTCAAAGGAAACAGAAGTGCTATAAAGGAAAGTAGGTAGAAGGAGGAGCATAAAGCTATCGCATTAGAATCACAAAGTTATTTCGAGAAGCGTGGGGGTAGATTACTTGGTTTTGATCACAGAGCTCGAGATTACACTTTAGCTTCCTCTCACTTGTCTTTGTTATTAGCCCGATTATAATAAGGAGATAATGTGCCTTGAACAAAGCATTTCCATGAAACACTTATTCATGTCTTTTATGAAACAAAGTTCCGCTATAAAGTCTTATGCAAACGCCTGATACATTGTCCTTGGTGATATTTCAGCCTTCTTATTGACTTTATAGCAACAAAACTTAAACATCTTGCTTCCTTTGTTTGCCAGGAAACATATATTGCCTCGTTAAAAACTTTATGAAGGAAAAACCCGGTAGGACAAAACCTGTAAGAAAGAGTACATTCTCCCTTGATAAACATAGATAGTTATTTAAAAATCTGAGCTCCGCGTTCCGATACTACGAACATGATTCTTGGCGATGTAGGAAGTGCCTTTGTGAAGAGATGCGCTCGTTCTCCATGAGCAGTATCTTGGACATATGCTGTTTCTTTCCAAGTTCTTAGTGAATGAGAAAGAACTTTGGGAATGTGTTTCATTCGATCACTTTAATGTAGCCTTCTTTCATCAGTAACACATGCGGCATTTGCATAACCAAGCAAAGCTTGGTTTGTGTTGTTAGAGATAAAACAAACCAAGATGGGTTTGCGTGCCTACAGATATCAAATATATATTCTATCCACTTTCAAATGTCTCTTTCTAGGACAAGAACTAAATGCTTGCTAGTAATTCACTACAAAAAGCTATATCAGTGCAGTACAAGTAGTAAGATACATTAATGCTCAGTGCGCTAAGGTATGGTACTTGATGCGAAGATCCTCTTCGTTTTCTTCACTTGGGGCGGAAGGGATCATTTTCGGCGTTAAGTGTTCTACTGCATCGTTGGAGATTACCTGAAAGGTTTAGCTTTATCCATGTTAAACCTTTTTAACACTCTTTCTGTATAATTCGATTGGTGTACTAGTATACCATTTTTAGTATACTCAATTTGTAAACCAAGGCAGAACTTAGTTTTTTCCAGATATTTCATTTCAAATTTGTTTTTTAAGTAATTCATTGTTTCTTTGATTTCTTTATTAGTTCCAATGATATTTAAGTAAATCGACATAGACCTTATTGATTCTGAGAGCACCAGTTTTGTTTTTCTTATAAAAAAACGAGGGACAAATAGGATTATTCATAGCTTTCTTAAGTAAATATTAGGTGCGTGTGCCAATGCGTGGATTTAACCCGATACAATGATTTTTACTGACTTAATTGCATAAATTTCTCTAGTTTTGATGTCTAGGCATCAGAAGTCTTCAGGAGTATTTCACGTATATTTAAGCTGTCAGTGAGTCCATATAAGTATGCGATAGCACATTCGTAAGATGCATATATTAGATAATTGACATACGATTAAAAAGCAATAATAGCATTAACGATTAAGTTACCTGCATAATCAATTCGGTCTTTGAGAAAAACCATTGCAACAAGGCAGGCATCTTACAATATCGCGTTTCTCGTTTCATTTTTCTTACAAAAACCCAATTGTACCCAACAGGTTTCACAACTTTAGGTATTAGCACAATAGGTCCAAATACTTTTCAATTCTTAAGAGAATTCAACTCAGTATCTATTGCATCTTTCCAATTTTCCAATCATATCTGTTTTGACATTCGTTCATGGATGGGTTGGGATCGTAGAACATATTTCATATCTGATAGAGAATGAAAATATCTGTCGATATCCATGCAGAACCATGGCAGCGAGGAGCGGGATGTTCAGCGGTAATTCAGTGGCATGCAATAATTTTAAATGATTGATATAAATTCACGGCATTGTCAAGTCACTCTTTTTTTTTATAGTATAATCAGGGAATTGAGCTCTCAATTTAATTATTTGTGCAAGAAATTTTACAAATGCCATATCACGACTTGACAATAAACAAACATATGACCATCTACTAGATGCATCAATTAATACCATAAAATACACGAATAGTTACGATGGTGAATGGATAGAATCCACATATATCACCTTAAATTCTTTCAAAATACGAGGTGATTAATTGAATCTTGGTGAATGCACTTATTATTAGTTGCTCGAGAACATGAGATTCGCGTAGTGCAGCATATCTTCTTTTATAGCTTTAAGCCTTTCAATGGATGATCATGTGTACTTTCAATTATTTTGCTCATCAATGTTGAACTAAGGTGACCTACGTGCCATAAAATCATGATTTTGGGGTCTTCTTTTACTACAAATTACATTCGATTTATGTATATATGTATAATCTAATCGAAGGAAAGGTAATTTCGGAAATTTTTCTAAGGTTTTCTTCTTTCCCAAAACATTAGTAGTGATATTAATGTATTTTATATTACCTTTAGTTGCGATTTAAATTGTATTATCGTGATGATATATGTCATTAAAACTCGACAAGTTTTCTCTTGGGAGAATATAAAGCATCGTTAATGATAAATTTTGTCTCTGGTAATATGAACATGGCATTACTATTCCTTCAATCAAATGGGACACAAGTGTTTATTAAACTTTGTAGGATTTATGTAGTAATATATTTCTTACTCTTGAGGATCGTGTGGGTAGTTCCTTTACGGAATGCAAATGTCTTTGACATGTTCCGTATCTAACACTGCTAAATCAAGAAAAATAAGATTAAAGAGAGGTAAATCAACCATGACATACTCATTACTAGTTTATATAGATAAGGCAAACATACCACAAATCACATAATAGCACTTTGCTCATGCTTATTGTAAATATAAAAAGTAATTTTCGCCCGCGCGCGCATTATTGAATATGTAATCTTAGGTAGTTTCTTAATCCATATTTATTTCATTCGGTCCTCTGACTAAATCAAGCGCCTCGGCGGTAGATTGGTATCGTCGTAGGATCAAATTTTATTGAAATTTCACTTCTTTTCACTTTTCCTCACCAGACGTCTTAAACTTTTGGAGATATTACGGTGTCTAAATGTTTTAGACGATAGTGCTTTCTTTCGTATATATAGCGAAATTATATCTGGGTTTGTCGATTGTTATTACCTTGGTGTAATGTTGGAAAATGAATTATTTGCAATTTCATTTATTTTTTAATTTTATTTTTGATTTTTTGTTTTTGAATTTTCTTATGACTCATGAAAATCAATTTTCAATAATATTTTTTAATAATTTTATTTTCTGCTTGATTATTTATCTAAAAATTATATTCTGCTGTAATCTTCGCTTCTAGTTTCTTTTTAACCAATCCAAAAACAATTTTTAGCAGTTTTTCTTTTTAATTTTTTGAATAGTTGTTTTGGGAGGCCTTAAGTACTCATATAACCTGTCGACGACCACAGTAGTTCTGACATGGTTTGCCTCGACAGCGTCCATTAAATCGACTATGACCGCGCCTCTGAGCGACCATAACACATGCATACTTTATTAAATGTTGTGGTATTTATTTGAGATATGTCATGATCACATGGGGCGCAAGCGGTGGTTGTTTATGACAACATCATTATTTTGCTCACCCATTTAGAAGAACATGACCAAATTAGAAATTTTCATTAAATCCCGCCGGCTATGTTGTTGTTGTAGCGCTTTTAGATACATGGAAAGTTGAAAATATTTTCAATCTTTTCTTCTTCGATTATAGTTATGCCACCCAAAAATTCTAATTGCGCTATAATTTGATGCGTAAATTTGAGTTATGAAACATAACACTTTATAATCTTGGAACCTTAATTTTTTCCGATCCGTCAATGGCGGATAAGACTTCCTCTGATGTCCAAATCTTACTTAATCTTGTCCCATGATATCTTGGGATATTTTGCATTCGATACTCTATTTGTAATTCATCATCGATGTGGTCTTGATTATCTGATTTACTCTACGACCTTTTTATTGACAACTCTTCGGGTCAGCTATTCGAGGTGCCGATGATATGTAACCAGTACTACGTTTGTAATTAAATACGTCGATGTGGTGTGATTGTCCTATTTACTCTCGACCTTTTTTTAGTGACAACTCTTTCGAGGTCCCAGCTATCGAGGTCACAGTATTATCGCCCTCGAGTTTTGTCGAGTCCCAGCATGCAGAGGTACTCTATTAAGTTTTGTTCGAGTTATTAGTTGTCCTTATATTTAAATTTTGAATTGATGCTTAGATTGGACGATTTATATCCCAAAACACAAACAAACATGATCAACATCAATATATAAACTATAACGGAAAATATGTCATTTATTAAATATTGCCTTCGCTTTTATTCAATACCTGAGAATTGAAACCTGTTCAATTACAAATATGGATTTTCTTCGTAGAAATCTCTATCAAAACAAAAATAAAATTCAGCTAAGATTAGAAATGGTAAAATGTCAAGTACCGTAAATCTGCATTCTCACTTTACTATCTCTTCTATATTTATAAAACCTGACAAAAAAAGAGAGCAATTATAGTGATAAATATAAAGAAAATATCCTACCATCTTGAAAATATTTAAAAAATTCTTTTAGAAGGATCTTCCAGAAATGTGAAAGAGAATGAAGTATTTATAGAGTGAAATTATGAAAGTGTCAGATTATTATTCTTTGTTTATTACCGTTTGAAGATAATAAATAATATTAATTTTATTGTTCGTTACCGTTAGAAAAATGAGGAGGAAAAATATTTGTAAAGTGTGTTAAATATGATGTGGCCCAGATTAGAATGCATGTCTGTGATCATCTGATAAATGAGCAGCTTATGATAATAATACATATGATTATAAATAAATAATTCATGTCTTGAATAAAATAAGATAACAAAATAGTTAATACAAGTGGGGTGTTTCCCTTGATGTAAGATGTAAAGTTAAAGCTATAAGTATGAAAATTTATCAATAATATAAGCACAAAATTAAACTACCTACGTCGGTATGAAAATTTATCAATAATATCGTAATGCTTGATTTTAATTTTATTTATGTGTGATTTTATAATGTAAATAGGGATGGATTTATTTATGTAAGATAGTGTGAATGAGGATGAATTTTATTTATGTATGATTCGTGAATTTATTTATGTCCATGATATTATATGTAAATGAGAATTTTAAACCTCGCGAAAGTATAGCGGTTAGTATCATTTCACTGATATCTTTTCGTGATACATGAGGATTTAGGCCTTGCATAATTAGTAAGTAAATAAACACAATATGGAATTTAACTCTCCTAAGAAATAATAATATCGCCAACATTATAGAGTACCTTGGCAAGTTGGCGGTTACATAGAGGTGAAATAAGTAATAATATACTTGGCAGCTAGTTATAGGTCAACGGCGGATTGCCGATTTTCTATCTTGAGGGTAAATAATAATATCGCTGAGTATAGAATCTTGCAGCGTATTCTTTGATTATACATAATAGGGAACATATAACAAAATAAATATCAAAAATGATAAGGATAGAAGTATACCTAGTAATGAGTACTTTTTGATAGAGGCATTTCGTCTTGATAATGTGTTATAAAACCGAATATTTAATAGCTCAAATTTAATATGATATTAGTATATTATTGTTACTACTACTAGATAGAAAGAAAAAGAAAGAGAATAAGTAAGCAATATTATATTTGTTCTTGTTATCGGTATACATTTCTAGGGAGAATAAGTAAAACTAAGTTCACCCTACAAATTACTTGGCAAATACCCTGTACCGTCTATCTTATAGGTAATATTTTAACACCTACTATTGACTTTTATAACACATGAATATATTTCTAGATGTTAAACAATTTTTAAAACCTAAACGATGTGAATGTTCAAAATTCACTTCAATTGTCCTCGATTAGGCACCACAACTGGACCAATAGAGATAATGGAGTATCAGTATATATCAATGTCATCTTGGCTATAGCCTATAGGCAACGGCAATTCCAAACCGAGAATTCGAGAACATGAAATTAAATTGTTGGGCTCAAAGGCCCAATAAGCATTTAAGTAACCCACTATCATAAATTGTGAAATGGGATAGGGTTTGCCATTTGACATTTGAGTAGGGAGGGATGGGGTCACGATTTGAGAAGAAAAAGAGGATGGAATGGGGTTGTGAGGGGTGGTGAAGTAGTGGGTGGTGGGTGAAAAATTAAAGATGAAGTGTTAGATTTCAATGGAAATATTTTAGATAATTCTGAGGAAGGATCTTTATTTAAATGAAATAATATTAAATGGTGTTGAAAATTAAAAACTTGATAAAAATGTACTATTTTACCAATTTTCTCCTACTATAGCTCTCTAGGCCTTTACTTATTTGGGAGCCTAGGTAAGTCTATCAATTTCACCATTTGCTTGAAAAATACCCAAAATGAAAAATACCCAAAATCCAAAACATTAACCACAATCGAAGTTCCATATGTAAATCACCCTTTATAACCTCCCTTTAGTGTTATTCATCACATTTCACCTCTTCGGATATCAAGTAACCCCGTCCTTTTATACACAAAAATATACACAAAAAGCTTTAAACAAGTCATTTTTAATGGGTATTGCTTGTATGTCTTTTCTCGAGTTTGTTAATTCTTTCGGTGTACATATATCACATAATACCTTCTACCTAAGTACAACTCAAATAATCAATCTAACATATAATCGAGTCAAGTTTGCCTGTCGAATATCGAACGGGTACTAGTTATCCTACAACCTAGAGATGAGGTCTCCTACCACTATAGTCCCGAGAAGGACTAAAAGCAGACTAAAACAATGTTAAAATGTATGAAATAATTATTTTACTCCTATTTTTGACATTGTTTTGGTGTGATTATAGCAAATTAGCAGACATGTAAAGCCCCTTACTCTTATTTGGGGGCCTAGAGGAAGTCCATTCAATTCTGCCCAATTCATCAATCTTGACCCTAAAGTACTAAACCACCCCACCCCCCAGAAGCCCACATTGGACCCCCAAAAAAACCCTAACCAGACCCATATATAAAACCCCCATTTATAAACCCCCTCCTTAGGGGCACTTCATCACATTCCCCCCCCCCCCAAAAAAAGTGCATCCAACATGCCTGCCGGACATGGATTACGTGCTAGAACAAGGGACATGTTCTCTAGGGGATTTAGGAAGAAGGGTACAATTAATTTGTCAACTTATTTAAGAGTATACCATGTAGGTGAGTACGTGGATATTAAGGTCAATGGTGCCGTACACAAGGGTATGCCCCACAAATATTATCATGGTCGCACTGGTAGAATCTGGAACATCACTAAGCGTGCCGTTGGTGTCGAAATGAACAAACAGGTTTTTTTATTCATATTTTTTATTAGGGTAATTAATTTTATTAAGGTTTTGGTATTTTGGTAATGTTTTTTGTTATTGGTATTTGTTTCAGTTTGTGTCGTGTTTTGTGTGATTAGTTTATTTTTGTTAACATTTTGGTATTTGGGTATTGTTCTTTATTATTGGATTTGTTTGATTTGTTTCAAATTGTTGTCATGTTTTGTAATTAGTTTATTTTTATTAAGAGTTTTGTATTTGAGTAATGTTTACATTATTGGATTTCGTTAAATTGTTTTAATTTGTTGTCATCTTTTGTCTAATTAGTTTTTTTACTGATTTTGGTATTTAGGTAATGTTTTTGGAAATTTGATTTGCTTCAATTTGTTGTCATGTTTTGTCTAATTAGTTTATTTTTATTAAGATTTTGGTATTTGGGTAATGTTTTCTATTATGGATTTGTTTGATTTGGTATTTTTTTTCAATTTGATGTCCATTTTGTCTAATTAGTTGTGTTTAGCTACCTTAGCTTGTATTTTCTAGTTTTATAATTAATTAGATTTGCTAATTGCTCTTTTGAGATTTGTTTGATTTGGTTTCAATGTTTCTATTTTTTGTCCTGTTTTGTCAACTAGCTTGTAATTTTTCATTTTTATAATTAGTTTAATTTTCTGATTGCTTAGTTTGTCTATTTAATTGCATTTACATCCCCTAGCTTGTATTTTTTGTTGTTGTAATTGTAATTAATTATATTTGCTTATTATTGAGTTGAAATATTAGTTATTTATAGTTATACATACTTACTGATTGTTGTTTAGTCTTTCGTAATGTAATAGTCTTTTGTAATCTTGTAGTTATTTATAGTTATACATACGAAGTTGCGAAGGATGTTTATTAGTGGTTGTTTATTGGAGAATTATTTGTGTCCGATGTGATTATATCGGAACTGTTTAGGCTTTGTGGTTGCTACGGAAGGTTAATGTAATTGGTTGTGGATTAAATCCAAACGTGTATATATGTTGTTTGGATTATTTCATTGGGTTGGATACTTGGTTCATACGTAGAACTTAATATGTTGATGCCTAGAGAATTCGATTCAAAGTGTTGTGTGTTATAAACTGATAGCAGTGGTTATAACCTTTGCCTCCTGGTGGTCTGTTTTCTGTCTTATTATCATTGATCAATGTAAAAATGAACGGAAGAAATGACCGAATGAGTGAGATAAGGCTTGGTTATGCTTGGTTTTGCTTATAGTCCTTAAGTTATCCATCATGTGATCAAACTGTTATAGCTTGAAGTTCTTCTTACTCTATCTTAGATTCTTAGTGCCTTTTTATTGCCATGATTGAAGATAACAATACTCTTTTCCGTTTAGATTATAAGTAGCGAAAATGGTGTATTGGTTCAGAAATGTATTTTACCTACTTGTTCTTGTGTCTCAATACAGGTTCGCGGTAAAATCCTCAAGAAGAGGATTCATGTCCGTGTAGAACACGTCCAACCTTCAAGGTGCACTGAAGAAGTGAAGAACAGGATTAAGAAGAACGACCAACTCAAGGCCGAGGCCAAGGCAAGAGGTGAGGTCATCAGCACTAAGAGGCAGCCAGCTGGTCCAAAACCTGGTTTTATGGTTGGGGGCGCTACTTTGGAGACCGTTACCCCAATCCCTTACGATGTTGTCAACGACCTCAAGGGTGGTTACTAGTTCGGATTGTTTGCTCTTACTTCATGTTTGTGTTGAAGAAGTTCCAGAATATTATGAATTATGGACAGGAGCTGTTATTCCTGAAGTTTTGCTTCCAATGAATTTTATTTTAATGTTGAATGTTGCATTCATGATTTTCCAATTTCATCAGAATCCTGTGCATTCCTCTTGGTAGCCTGCCCTCATTGAGTTACTCGTTCTTTAGTAGACTGGTTAATTTCCTTTGTTTTAATTTAATTGACTATATACTTCAAAAGTATTTTATTAAAATAATAATTGGAGAAAAATATTAATAAATGATAATAAAAATATTTGGAGATTAATGAGATTTTTTTATTTTGTTATTTTAATATAAAAAGTTGCATTGATAAAATAAACAATTAATTATAATGATAAAAAAAAATGTTGGATGATCAATTGCAAGTTACTGTATTTTCTTCGTAATAAAATGTTGAAGAGACTTGAACATCATTCAAGTTTCAAGCTAGATTGTTCATCTTAATTTTATTTGCTTCTGCCAATCTATACCCACGTCTCTTTGTTATTAGCATACATGCAATGCCCAAATTCGATTAAGCTATTGTTCGATTAAACCAATATTTCTATAACAAGTCTCATGTTCAATTAAACAAAATTTTGATTTGAATTAAAATTGGGTCAATCTAAAAATTTTACAGGCCTAATGTGAAATTGAAAAAAGGGATCCTAATAATATACTTGTATAAACCAGTATTTCTATAACAATTGATTAAATAAAACTTTGATTTGAATCAAAATCGGGGTCAGTCCAAAAAATTTGGAGGCCCAATGTGAAATTGAAGAAAGGGATCCTAATAATTTACGTCTCATAATTTTTCTTTTCAATTTTTGAAGAAATTTTTTAATAACAACAAATTGTCAATATAAAATGAAAAATTACATATAAAAATATTAAAAATATATTTCAAAATAAATTTAATAATATATTGATATCAAAAGTATAGTTTAGCATCTCTAAAATATGGAGGCCTATTGTCGTAACACTATCCCGCCTTGCTCTAAGATCGGATATAATAAAAATTATCACTTTAATGATAAATTAGGTCAAAATACTACTTACATTTTGAAATTGAACAATTTTTAGGGGTAGACATATTTAGGAATATATTAAAAAATAGAAAATATAATGTAATTTTTAAAAATAATTTGTAGAAAATATATTCAAACTTGAATTTTTTTTCATTTCTCCTTTTTCCCCTCCAGAGTAACCCACAAGATCTGACGTCATTCATGAACATTCCAGAGTAACCCACAAGATCATAGATTTCCCTGAAAATTTGCTCCATCATCCTCCTAGAAATATCCTGAATTCATAACCAACCAACACCGTCCACCTAAACTATCCAGAAACATCTCAGTTTCTTCATGGCTACTCTATAAATACTCCATAAACCAATCTCATTATCAAACAACACACTAAGAAGTTTGAGCTGTCTTGTATCACATTGTTCTCATCAAAGCTCTCTTACCCATAAAATATTCATACATAAAACATAGACAGAAGCTCCAAATTCAATCTCTTCTTATCTAAAAGTAACAAACAAATGGAGTTCAAATCAAGAATCAACCTGATCAATCTTGTTCAACTATTAGCCATCTCTTTTATTATAATCACTCCAAAACAAGCTGAATCATTTGTCCCATTGACACGTTCACCATTATGGGACATTATGGTGCCCTCTGAGGATCCATTCAAGATTTTGGAACAAACCCCTTTAACTATTCCTAGAGGAGTGGAGACTTTGGCATTGGCAAGAGCTGATTGGAAGGAGACTCCTAAAGCTCATGTTTTTACATTAGATGTACCTGGGATGAAGAAGGAGGATGTGAAGATTGAGGTTGAGGAGAATAGGGTGTTGAGGATCAGTGGTGAGAGGAAAGGTGAGGAGGAACATGAGGGGGAGAAATGGCATAGAGCTGAGAGGACTTCTGGCAAATTTTGGAGGCAATTCAGGTAAGAAAATAAAACATGTCTATTTTCATGCAGTTTGATTTTGCACACTAATCAATATGGTAAACATAGTTTAAAAATAATAATAATAATGAGTATTATAAATAACGAGTACAAAAATTCCTAATTAATCTTTCGAACCATTGGAGAAGTGCTTTAAAGAAATTATATAATAATAAAACATAGTTAATGTTTAATAATGGTTAAGGTTTGATCACTTTGATCATAAATAATTTGTTAATTATACTATGGTTATGAGAATTATGAGAAAATAATAGTATTGTAAAAACATTTATGGAAACTGTAACAAATACTAGAAAGCTTTCATAAAACGGATCAGAACAATTATTATTTTGACATAAAGAGTTAAAATCTTATAATTTTATATTTATTAGAATTAGAACATCGAATAAAAGAAGTAGCCATTGTCAAAAAAATTGTATCCGAACGTCTACACTATGAAATTAGAAAGATTTGAAGGAGTTACATATATAGGTTAATAGGTATACTTGTGGTTCTAATGAATAATCATCTCATGTTAATTAAATCTTGATTCCTTTTCATTCAGGTTGCCAGCAAATGCAGATTTGGAGAGTATCAATGCTCATTTGGAAAATGGGGTGTTGAGAATCAATGTAGGAAAATTGGCTGAGGAAAAGAAAAGGCAGCCTAAGGTGATCAACATTGCTGGGGAAAATGGTGCTGGTGAAGATATTAAGGCAACTAAAGCGGGAGTGTAATTATTGTTTGTTTGGTCGTTTGATGTGTTTTTCAGTTGAATCTTTGGTTGTCTGAATGTTCCCATAAGAACAGTGTTTTTCTCTCCCGGAGTTGTAATAATAATAAATTAGAGTTCCATAATGGATGGTAGTAATAACAATATAGTTGCAATGTAACAATTTTTGCATGCTTTTTATTGTGTCTTAATGCAAGAAGTGGTGTAATGATTTATAATGTAATTAAAACATTATCTGGTTCCAGTGTTACTAAAGAGTAGATTTGAAAAAGTGTAAAATTATCATATTAGCGGTTTTGTTCTGAGATTTGCCAGAGGAGTTGGAATCTCGTGATGTATCTCAAGCTACTATTTAAACTACTTCAATATTTAGATCACATGGTCTCCAATCTTTTGCTTCTCGGTGGTGGCCGCATTTAGCACTCGCTCTTTTTTACCACAATGAAATACGCCCGGCAGCGAAAGAATAATTGAGTCAATATGCTTGAAGGAGCCAATCAATCGGCACGCATATCGACCGGAAATGAGAAGAGTCAGATATCTATGTTGGAATCAAGACCTAATTGGCATTTGCCACTCTAATTATTTTCTAATTGAGCTTAACTAGGATATATCTCTAGCCTCGTAGGTTTTATTTGAAAGTACTAAGACTCAGTTCTTGCTAGTTATTATTAGCCTTTACTAGGTTTTGTTAGCCTATAAATATAGGATGATTTCATGAGTTTTATTTATCACACAAATACATGTAATGTATAGTAATCATCCTAATAATATTAGGTCTTAATATTATCAAGAACATAGTTTTTGTTCTCGCTAACTTGTGAGTTTATCTTTGCTTCGATAAAGCTATGGTCGGTATTTTCTACAGATAAGAAAATACTCAACATAGATTATAGAAGCAGCGGTAGGGCTTCAGAATGCATCTTCGGGTTTATTAGTGGATTCTCGCAGCTGTTAAATGTGGACGCACTCACATCAAGGAACCCAGATAAAATTTTTGTGTCTGCTTATTTCCGCATTCTACCTCGGCTGCTTTTTATTGATCGCTGAAACTCCTGGTGGATTTAGTGGTCTTAAATCCTAACAATCGCAGACGTAGCTTGGGTCAGAATAATGGGTGAGTTTAAACCCAATGGTCGAAGTTATTTAATCATGACATTACGCCGTAAATTGACGTGGAATCAATTTTCCACATCGGGAAGATGTATGAGTGAATATCCAGACGAAAGAAACAACAAACCACTATAACCCGAGAAGACGGATGAGATTTAATGGACGGAATTGGGATGCATTAAAGTCTTCAGCGCCGACGTACTCGCTTTGTCAAGAAACGTTGTCTAACGTCAAGGCGAGACCACCACAGCGGTCACGGCTTTACAAGGACCAGACGGTAAACCTCTTCTACAAATAATAAGGTACTTCTCATGAAAACCTGCTTTCACCTTAAGATGTCGTAGTACACTCCATAGCGAAACACCTTAATGATTTCAATATCATTATTAATCAACTGCCGACGGCAGATGTTAATGTCGATGCATTGCATTTAAGGCCCGATTTGTTGGTTTCAAGCATTCGAAGTCGGGGACTCAACGAGATGCATGTTAGTACCTGCAGGTACTAACAAGGAATTTAAGGTGGTCAGAGATCTTGTCCTATGGTACGAAGCTTCATGTAGTGTTGAAGCGTGCTATGGTTCTGCAGACAAGCGTAGAAGAGGAAGTTAACAAGAGACGTAGGTTTCTAAAACAGCGAGATCACAGTGTGGTGCAAGCACTCCGACTAAGGCTATTGGGAGTCAGGCAAAACGGGTCACATGAAAGAGGCAACGCAGCTTTCAACGGTGACGCTCATGTCAAGGCTGAAATGCATTATTCCGACGCTTTGGTTTTATCCGTGAACGCCTGCTGATTCCTCGGATAGTAGATTCTCGAGCTTCTTTTCATACTTCGCATGACGTATGTAATGGTGAATTATGTTTCGAATTATGGACTGTTTATCTGCCGAATGGTGAACAAATGGATGTAGTAGAATGAGACAGCAACTTTAAGTTGTCGAATGGTTCTTCTCGGAAACCGACAAAAGTAGTGTATACCCAAATTAGGAAGAGTTTAATTTCTGAGTTACCGGACGGGGCGATGGTTATCGAACGACAAGATGGTAACCGGAAGGTTGTTCGGGAGCAATGGTAATAGCAAAAGGCGTAAGTCGCACTCTATACTTGGACCGACGGTTCGTAAGAGGCCAAGAGGATTCGTGCAGAAAGGAAGTAGATTCGAGCATGGAGTTTCTACGAAGATGTAGCGATTGCCGCTGTGAAATTCCCCGCTTTGAATGCCAAGAGGTTTTCGAGATTCGAGGAGTCGCAAATGAAGACATGCATCAAGGTCGTAGCATACCCTAACCGATGTAATGTAATGATTGCTTAAGCGAATGAAGTTCGAAAGTCAAGAACTTCGGGAAGATGAACCGTTCTCAGGTTGCATGAATTCATCGAGTTAGCTTAAATATGGTTTCAAAGTCATGCGAGAGGTATTCCCAACCTCCCGATTCTTTGCTAACTGTTGAAATGTTCGACCAAACATCGGTGGTCAATGAATTAGATCAAAGGAAGTCAGCCGACGTGGAAACGGGAAGTAGGCGAGAAATTCACGATGACCAATCAAACTTGGAGGTTTTCCAAGGTGCCCGGTCAAGATCACAAGATTAAGAAGCGCAACGCAGAGTATGGTGATTGTCCTAACGGTGGAAAAGTTCAATGGGTGTATAATGGCTATTCTAGATTCTCTTCGTAGTCAAGTTTCAAGGCTGCTCGTGGACGCTCGATCAAAGAAGATAATCAAGTCAGATCACCAAAGGAGTTCGTGGACGTATTTAACTGGAAGCGGTGTCAGAATGGCGCTAGCTACTTTATCCGAAATTCTGTCTTCAAGGACGTTGAATCAAGATCAATTTGAGACTTACTCAATTATTTCCTAATTTGGGTTTAATCTAGATATATCTCTTAGCCTTGCAGGTTTTATATTTTAGGCATGAAGACTCAAGCCCAAGAAAAGAAATAGTCTTATTAGGTTTTGTTAGCCTATAAATATAAGATGATTTCATGAGTTTTATTTATCACACAAATACATAGAATGTAGAAAATTCATCATGTAATAATACAGTGCCTTTTAATATTATCAGTTAACATAGTTTTGTTCTGGAAGAACTTGTAGAGTTTATCTGTTTGATAGTTTCTATGGGTCAGATTTTCGGTGTATAAGAAAAATACTCAACATAGATTATAGCCTAAGTGGGTAGGCTTGTAACGATCTTCTCGTTTATTAGTGATTCTCGCAGCTAAGAACAGACGTACCTTTCACACGAGGAACCCGTATAAATTTTTTTGTGTTCCTGCTTATTTCCACTTAAATTGTCGCTTTTATGATTGCTTGAAACTGGAAGGGATTTAGGGGTCTTAAATCCTAACAATCTGTTGTAACGCTTTCCGACGAAACATGTGATCCCGTTGTATGCCGCAAACGCTGCTGGCACCATTCAGAATCAAGTTGTATATTTGCTGCAACTTGCTACAACTTACTACGAGTAGAGTATATATGCAAACTAATTTGCAATGAAACTCAGGAATAACTCGTTCTCATTATTCTAGTAGTTGCTAACAATATTTCATGCTAATTATTATGTTAACACGGTCAAGTCATCAAAGAAAATTCACAATTAATAGCAATTAATAAATAAATAAAACGACAAATATTTTTCACCACACGCCATTTACAACTTCCCTCTCTCTCTCTCTCTCTCTCTCTCTCTTTCAGAACAAATGATCAAAATTTGTTCATCAAAATCAATCAAATTTCAAAATAAAAATCAACAATAATACCGAATCTATTAAATCTAAGCAGACGGTATTTAATCAAAATCACAGATAATGTGACGATTTTTTGTATATTATTATAGTATTTTAGGTTTTCGAAAATAAAAAATAAACAACAAAATTGGGGGCTTATGCTATCGCTTCCACTTAAATTAGTAACGACAAGTTAATTTTTTATGCCGGGTTACATTTCAGGATTCAATTTAATTTAGGTCTTCTAAGTTCGAATCAAGAAAATCGGGGGCTTATACTTAACGTTGAATCGAAATTATAAACGCATGTTACTTTTTTTATTCTGAAACATATATTTGTGATTTGAATTTGATTGCTTTTAAGTCTAAATTTGTACATAATGTATATGTGAGTATATATATACATTAAATAAATAAGATTAAGACTAAAATTGAATTATTATGATATTTTATGTTTTAAATTCTTAGATCTCGAATTTGAGTACATAAAAATTTAATACATAGAAGTTTGAGTACAAAAAATTTCATACATAGTAGTTTATACTGATAATATTTATTATGTGGACTAATTTTATATTATGATGTTTTATGATTTAGTATCATATGTGTACTCAATTTGTATTACGAAAGTAGCACATATACCTAAAAATCTAGTTATGTAGACTGATTATTTTTAACTATCAGGAAAGGCATGATACTAAAAATAAACATTCGAGTACACATATACCTGTATTATTAAGTGGTATTTCAAGTGTCAATTTGGTTAATTAATTAACAAGATACGGTAATTAATTTGTATTTCGAGTACACATATAATTCGAAAACTTTAATTGTAAGGATTGAATGTGTTAATTATCATGAGATACGGTACTCAAAAGATAAATATTTGAGTATAGATATACTATGTACATATGTTGTTCAAGCTAAATTTGTTTAAATGAATATATATGTACTCAATTTTATATTTTGAGTACACATATAGTCCGAAAAGAATATAATAATAATTCAGCCAAAAAACTTATGTGTAAAATTTGTTAAGAATGACATCTAGTTCGAGATAATATCGAGAAAGAAAACAGATGGGCTCTTCCAACATTTCCAATTGTCATTACATAAATGATATGATACGTAAGAAGGTCGATCCGAAAATTTGGAAAAGGATGTAGGTTGTTCAAACATTGACAATATGGTCATAATTTATGGGATAACAATCGAATTCTGTAGAGGACGACTATACTTGTGAGGACGATTGTGATGTCAGGTATGTTAAGTTGTATCGACGAGCAAGAAAAATGATCATAAGTCGGAGAAGAAGGGTTATGAGAAGAAAGGCGCCACACAAAAGTTACAAGAAAAGTAAACCGAAGAAAAGTATACCGTAAACTTACTTATGTGTAAAACCTAATAGGATAATTATGTAGTTCGACAAAATGTATGAGAAACTAAGAAATTCGTAGAATTGACGGATCACAACTGTCCGATTTTTTTGAATGACACAATGAAACTAAAAGGATACATTCGACTTCAATAATGGATATATGATAAGTTCAATCCAAATGTAATCAAAGTGGATTTAGGTGAGTGAAATTTGTTAGTTTAAGCTGAGAAGATACAGAGCGCATGTTGCCCTTTACACCTGTGAGGATCGAACTTCTACATGTACTAAAAGAGGAAGGATGGATTGGAGAAAATAGTTGGTGGTGCGCTTTATGGCACTAGCAAGGAGCTGTTACTCTAATTGACATATATAGCAAGATTACACGTATGAATCTACGACACTTAGAAAAAAAGAAATGTATGTCATAATGGCTGGATATGTGTTTTATTCGGTCTCGAATGGCTGACAATTTGAGATATGAAGAGTGTATCAACAACCTTGATGAGGCTGCCCGAGTATAATTGGTGAACATTACTATCACTTATGTAAAAGTGATGTCTAAAAGCAACATACACAAATGGCTACTTACTTCACGGTTCATTCATGGATATGATTGTGAAGCGATGGATATAAAATGCAATAACGGAAAAATATTTGCAAAATTTGACAAACTAGCAAAAAAGAAAAGGTTTGAAAGCGGTTATAGGTTAAGATTACCGCGGATCGCACGTTCCAATTGGAATGAACGGAGTACGATGTCGGGTACGAAATGCCAAGAACAAATGCCATCGTATCGCTCGCGCAAGAGTTTAAAATAGGTAATCAATGCATCGATTTATGTAATTATAATATCAAAGCATGGACAAACCGCTTTAAGAATCGCAAAAGAAGTAAATTGAACTTAAAGCAAATCAAGAAAGTTAAGAAAGGCTTGGATCAAGATCAGAAAATTAAGACAGTCGTTGCATTTCTAGTATGTTGGTGTATTTTTATTTGAGTACGTGGAAAATTTCAGCCAGCCCTATACTAAAATTCTGTATATATGTGAATGTGTTTGACTGGATAGCAGCATATGTGTACTAATTTTGTATTTTAACACACATATACTCGAAAACTTAGTTATGTGAAGTGAATCAATTGTTGAATATCTTTAAATGAATTAATAGTATACATTTCATCTTGGGGTACTAATATATCTCACATAAACAGCTCTCTTGGAAAAGCGTATTGGGAAGGATAAAGTCCAAAGGTTGACCTGCTTCAAATATGAAAAAATACGCCGTAAAGAGTCCAAAGGACGACTCGTTTCCAAATGAAAACCTCACGCTAAGAGTCCAAAACAGTAAAAAGATGATGCAAAGAGTGGAAAGATTCCAAAACAGAACAAAAAAGATGCAAAGAGTGGAAAAAAGAAGATGGTTGAAGACAAACTTTGAATGAATGTAAAATTCTGCAAAAGAAAGGTTTGAAAAAGGCAAGAAAAATTAGAAAAGAGGAAGAAGCTGAAGAGAAAAGGCGGTGTTCAAATAGAGAAACAAAATAAGGGAAATAAAAAAACACACTAGAAATGTAACCATCATTCCAACACTTTCTACGTAGGGAAAAAAAATTATTGATTATGCGACATAAAAAAAAGTGGGATTTAAGATGATAACGTAAATATGAAATGTACATTTATGAGGATATGTTGTAACTAAGTTTTGTGGATCAAGCAGGACGATGCGTCAAGCTTCGTATGAACGGACATTTGAAGTTCAATTTGGATAGAGAAGTTATCCTAAGTCTCAAGAGTACATACTTCATTAACTCTGCAATCCTAGATAACATATGTCGGGAAATGAATATGACACAAATTGTTCAAGGAAAATGCAGAAGACTGAGTCTTATGCTTCATGATACGGTAAGTCTCTTATTGCCTATTAGGCTGTTAGAAATGAGTATGTAAATCCTTTGAAATTGTTAGAAATGAGTATATAAGTACTCTGAAATTGTTCATGCTAGGCTGTCAATGTGGAATGTGTGTAATAGTACATATGTACTCATACTAACTGTTTTAATACCTTGAAATTGACAGTCCGACTATATAAAGAAGACATAAAAAGAAGGATTTGTTGATGGCCACGATGAGAAAAAATGCATTGCAAGATTTGAGAGAATCATCAAACATACCTCTCGATAAAATGTGGACTTCAAGAGGTTAACTGAATATGTAAGTTGCATTCGAAAAATTAATTTTTAACAATTCAGATACTCGATATAAAAAACTAACGGATTTTGTGTAACTGTTTCAGGTTTTCTTACCAATAGTCTTTCAACATCACTCTTTTTCGCAGATTTGTGTGAATTTGAGTATAAGAAAATGTGAATACCTAAAAGCCTGGAAGAAATTCAATTGCAAAAGCCTATGAAGGAAGCAAATAACTATGTCAGGAAGATCACTGCTAGCTTTCTTTAAATGTAGAGGTGACAAGATATAGAAACTAGCAGATTGGAACATTGTTTGGGAGATCCATCGAAATGGGCCACAACAACCAAATCGCACTAATGGTCATGATGGCTCAAGGTGGAAATATTGTAATCCACCTCGCCCTGTGTCGGCCGCCTCGGCGCAGGATCATTAAAACCGGGAACACCAGAGTCACCAAACCGACGGCCGACTCAATTTAAAGTACTACTATTCGCTTCTCCAAAATTTGATTACTATTAAAATTTCAAAAAAAAATAGTTTTTAAAATTTACAATCCATCGCTGATATCTAACCAACCAACTCATATATACATACAACATATCCCAAATAAATAGTGATACCGCGGCGCTACAACTGAGAGTAACTATTATATTCTCGAATACAAAACAATCAATTTACAAGGCTCAAGTTTGAAAATAAAGTACAACAATCAAAACGCCGACAACACATCAAAACAGAACGCGAGGATCCTCAGCCACCGACGCCACCTAGCCACTGAACAAACTCTCCAACAGCCTCCCTCGACTCAATCCAGTCATCAATAACCGGCACAAATGAAATTCCGCCCAAAGCGAAAAGTTAGCGTAGTCGTAAGCCTACGAAAACTTAACATTGCGGGTGAACTTAAACCATACGGAACGAGACAGACAAATATTATAATAGTCAATATGAATAAATACGTATATATCCAGGACTACCTAATAAAGTCATACAATAAGATTCCAAAGAAGGTCTCAGGCATAACATGTTAAGATATAATAGAAAGTCTCAATAAGGCACACAATCACCTGCACAAATCACGTAGACTAAATAAATCCACTATAAATCTAGTCATCACCTTCTTGCTATCTCATATCTCTACAAGTATATCAACCTCTAATGCTACAGACGCCCGATCCGTCTACCTCAGAATGGATCAATCACACAAACACCGCACTTATAACGGCATAAGTGCCAACACCAACAATGCACATAGCAAAGCGATAATAGATTCACACTACACTTATAATCGAAGATAAGGCCAACACCAAGAACTCCATATAGCAAAGTGATAGATCTCACACCGCACTTATACCAAGTATAAGGCCAATACATATCCCCGCAAGGGCGAGAGTCACCTAACCCCTAATCATCCCAATATGTGTAATCCGACACTCAAGTCACCTCAAAGTAACACATAACTCCAACCAACACCTCTCAATAACCAACTACTTACTCCTAAACAATATCCAAGCACTAAAACATCTCACAATAAAAAATCAATCACAACCGCCGACACAAGGTCATTAAATACAATACGACAAAGCTACGTAAATCAAAAAACGCCGGCGCCACATAACACAAGAACATAAGTCGGGAGTTCACCTATTACTTACCTCAGCAAATCTTCAACACCACATAAATATAATCGCATAATCATAAATACGGCTCACAACGCATCACACATAATCATACAACAACGATACATGTATACCATTCTCACATAATCGTACACAAATGACATGTTCACACAATTTAAAGTAAGTAGGTAAAGTAGCTCCCGTGAGATAAGTACACACCTCTACTAGCTACCACAAAAACCTTCACGAAACACAATCACGGTAATTGTCCATTTCCACGATCAACGCCTAACAAAACACCTAGAAAATATAATCAAAACCTACTACTATACTGCTCTATGAGATACACATCCAACCTCAAGGAAACGATTTCTAAATCCGGGCCTAAACGACGACAAAAACAATGAAATAATAACCCCGCTTGACAACCCAATCGTTCCCCGCTAATTCCACCTTATCACTTTAACATTTCATATTAACTTATAAGCCATTCTAGTTAACCTCAAGTTCATAATTAACAACCTATACCCAAAATATCAATTATAACTCAACTTACAAATCACAATTTCCCAACCTAACCCCTTTAATCTAATTTTAACCAATACAATTGTAACCTTATAATAGCTACAATAAGGTCCCAATTAAACTCCCTACACATTTAAAGTCTTATAAATATATCAACAATAAAAGTCAACTATAACCTAGAAAAGTCAACTCATATTCTAACAACCTCTAAATCATTTAATTACCACTTATATACATCATAGCAATCTTATAAAAAAACTTAGAAAACATCATAAAAAATCTGAGTTATGCCAAAAGTAAAAAAAGTCAAACATTAAAATCAACTCAAACTCTAACTTCATACCTCAAATTTGGTAGGAGCATGATAGAAGCTTTAATAATCAATTTGAGAATCTTAATAAGCAACAAAGTGGTTAAATGGAAGAGAAAAAATTTTGTTTGCTCAAAGTGGGGACTCTCGCCAAAGCTCAAGAACTGGTGGAGAAGATTTCTATTTTTGTGTTTCGCGATGTTGCATGAGAACGGTACTTAACACTTAAGTCTTCGAAATACACAGAGTTTGTGCCAAATTCAAAGGAATCGTTATCGAGCTAATTTTTAACGATCTAACTTAACCTCGAATTATCCTCGCCAAGATTAAATTATAAATGTAATTCGCCCAAATAAATTTTACTTAATTAATATTATTATCGAATTAACCGAGGGGTTATTAATCTACCTTCTCCTAATAAAATTTCGAATCTCCAAATTTGACAACCCAAACAACCAAGCAAGTTAACATATATAATAACACGTAAATCAAATACCATACCAAATAAAGCAATACAACTCACATCTACTTGAAAATCAAGGGTAACTGTTCCATCTCTACTAAAGTGCCACTACCTTTTACCTCAAACCTTCTCCTTCCGGGGTCCGCATTTCCACCGGTCTTTCCTCAAACGTGATGTCCTCCCTTCGCTTTCCACCGGAGTAGCTAAGAATATGACTGTCAGTGGATATACTTCCTCAAACAGATACATGGAACACATTATGAATCCTATCTAAACTCCTGAGGCAACGCCAACCGATGTCTGGTGGTTCAACTCTTCCATGCTGACCAACGTCCAATATAACGACTCCACCTCCCTTCCTCCCAAACGCATCACACCCTTCCACGATACCTCAGAATACACGGTCGCCGACCTCAAACGAAGCTCCATCAAGGGACACTACATACTTTCCGCTTATCCTCAGCCGGCCTCGACGTCAGCTGAATCAACTCGATCCGCTTCATCGAACTCTCGACCAACTCTTTAATCAGAACTTCTCTCTCTCCTACCTCATTCCAACAAATCGGAGCGACACCTCCGCCCATACAATGCCTCAAAAGCGTGCCATCTCAATGCTAAAATGGTGCTCTGCTGTTGTAGGCGAACTCATCTTCGCAACTCTGCCGTCCCAATTCCCCGGAGGTTCGTAACGCAAGCACTGAGCATATCCTCTAACGCCCCGTGACGCCCTCCCTCAGATTTCCACTGGGGATGAAAAGATGCTCAACTCTACTCTAGTCCCCAGGCTCTCCCGGAAACCCCTCCGTAACCTCGGGTCCAAATAATCGACACCGAACCCCGCAACCTCACAACCGGACCATTGACAGATCTTCACTAGTCTCAGCCCATCCGTAGATCTAATAGGTAGGAAATGAAATGACTGAATAACCTTCCGCAATCACCTGTATCCCATCATGTCGCCTCAACGCCCTGGGAAGTTCTCCAAACACGGTTTAAGGTGATATTCTCCCATGTCCAACAAAGAATAGAAGCCCATTAACAACCCCGCTATGATGCCTATGCTCGCCTCACCTCGCCACAAAATGCATTAATTTTCCTACCTAATTCCCGCGATATCTAACCAATCAACTTCATACATACAAGAATGCCGCAAGGCTACAACCGAGAGTAAGATTATATTCAATACAAAAAACAATTGCCGACAAGGCTATAGTTTGAAAAAATAAAGTACAACAATCAAAAAACGGCCGACAACACATCAAAATGAGACCGCGAGATCCTCACCACCCGATGCTCACCTAGCCACTTAACAAACTTCTCCAACAACCTCCGTCAACTAGCCGCCTGGTCAACTCCGCAATAAATGAATGTCGCCCAAAGCGGGGTGTATGGTGTTCAAGCCTTAGTGAAAACTAACACAGGCGAACTTAAAACCATGTACGAACGAGACAGACAAATATTAGTAATAGTCAATACGAATAAATACTTATATATCCGTGACTACCTAATAAAGTTTCATACAATAAGCATTCCAAAGAAGGTCTCAGCATAACATGTTAAGATATAATAAAGTCTCAATAAGGCAATTTAATCACCTTAATAAAATCACAGACTCAACAACGACTATAACTCTCTAGTCATCACCTTCTATATTTCATATCTCTACAAGTATACTAATCCCTAACGCATACGATCCTGGCCTACCTCACAGGAACGATCAATTCATCAAATGTGACTTATACCGAGTATAGTGCCAACACCAACAACGCACATAAAGAAAGATAATAGATCTCACACGACTTATACCAAAGTATAAGACCAACACCAATAACGCACATAGCAAAAAGCCTAGATAATAGATCTCACACCACACCTCTATACCGAAGTATAAGGCCAACACCGATAGCCAGCATTACATAGCAACCGATAATAGATTCACAATGCACTTATACCAAAAAGAGGCTGGCCATATATCCCGCAAGGAAGCGAGAGTCACCTAACCCCCTAATCATCCAACATAGGTCATATCCTCGATACTCAAGTCACCTCAAAGTCACACACATAACTCCACTCAACAATTTAAATAACCAACTACTCTACTCCCAAACAATATCTCAAGTTATCAATAAAATTAAAACATCTCACAATCATAAATCAATCACAACCGCTCTATTAGCACACAGAATACATAAGCCGCCAGCGCCATTTAAATACAAATAAATGTATTAAGCGTCACGTGAAATCGAAATGCCGACAAGGCCACATAACACAAGAACATAAGTCGAAAGTTCAGCTATTACTTACCTCAAAAGCAGTCTTTCAACGCCATAGAAATACAATCGCATAATCATAATACGCTCACACAACGCATCACATATAATCATGCAACAATGACATGTATACCATTCTCACATAATCGTATTCACAAATGACATGTTCACACAATTTAAAGTAAAAGACGTAAAGTAGTACCCCAGATGTGCTGGCTCACTCATTAGCTTAACACAAAACCTTCTGCAGCCACAATCACTGTAATTGGGTTCTTCAATGCATCAACGCCTGTAAAGAAGGGGATTTTAAGTAACATTTAGAATCAAAAGAGATTTGATTAAATCTCTTGCCATCTCAATTTGTCATTATAGCTGTATCATGTCATTATCGTTGGTTTGACCTTACATTTAATCATGGATACGAGCCACATATAAATAAATGGAAGACAAGATACAAAAAAGTTATCGAGCTCTCGTGTAACGACATGTCAATTACATTATAAGAGTTAATACGCTTCTTTAAATCCTCCATGACAGGTCAGATTCTAAACTGTTTTTGCACTTGTAAGAGTAGAGCAATGTCATGTTTCGACTTTACATCGCCTACATCGTGATTCTCGACATGAAACATTACTCTACTCTTCTTTTAAAAGCGACACCTTGAACAACAAAACCATCAATAATACTTATGGATAACGACTGAATCCAGAATCGAAGCATAATCTTGAAAAGATGAACTAAGTCACTTTACTAGACTTAGCGGGATAGTTCACTAGTTTAAATTAAGTTTGTACGTCTACATACAAGTTAATTAAAGAGAACAAGACTTTGCATAATCTGTTAAGATGAACTGTCACCTTACTAGACTTCATTGGAGGTTCGCTAGTCTAAATTAAGTTTGTATGTTTTACATACCGCTTAATCAAGATTTGAGTCATTGAACGATACATCGTAGCTGGAGCAAGTGGTAATGGGAGCGAATTACATGACATCAAGTTCTCGAGTCTTTAAGCATCGATATAAGTAGTATATCATCCAAAGAACGCAGACATCATTCTAATCTTAAAACGCACTTGTTAAGATACATAATTGGTGAATTGTGTTTAATGAAGCTTAAAACACAAACGACGGTATCTTTCAATTTCATATACCAAGATGATTTCTATTCTAACCTAGACGTGTTATTAGTTGAGCCGATACAAGGCAAGGATTTTCGCGTTTAGTAATAATGGCATAATAAAAGCACGAAATAATTTCACATATTAAGGTCATACACTCACCTTTTAAATTAATTTATTCATATTCAATCATGGTAGACAACTCAAGAGTTGTGTTTGATAAACAAACTTTGAACGCCTTTGTATGATAGTTATACATACAATCAGAAGAATAAGCATCAACTCTGCATCCAAAGTCGATATTAAGTCATTTTGTACATAACTGTGAAGCCGTATTTATTTCCATCCACTATAGTGTCAAGCAATTTATCGTATTATTACAGTCTCATTATGAAGTACAAATAGTGGAAATAAATACGTGATCAACGCATCTGGCCTGTATACCAAAACCAAAGATTAGAACCCTTCGGTTATATCATGAGTATCCACTCTCGATGCATTTAAAGCTAAACGCAGTGACAAATGACAACATGAATAAATAATACTCCAATAAATGATTTGTCATTATTTAAATGAAATAAGACGCTAACACAATGAGCATAAAGCTCTATTTTACTCCGAATGGCGATTCATCAGAGTAACAGCCGGTATTACTTTCTCGATGGTGAATCATCGAAGTAATAAATGTATTTTATTCCAGGAATCGCCTCAATTTAATGAAATTGCTAATCATACATTCGGGTTTGGTAAACCACATTAAACATATTCATATCGTCGACTGCGGCTCATGTTTATTTCAAACTTTCTATTGCTATTCCACAAGTTGTAACATGTGGGTATACAAGTTATCTAAAAGAATGTTCCTAAGTAATGATTAGCGGCGCATGGATACTGAATAATTTTATTGAACCCACATCTCGCTTGGTGAATGTAAAGAAAGTTTATACTACTAGAATCTAAAGCAAACTTTAAGATTTATATAACGAGCACCCTACTTGGATACTTGATGAAAATCAATAAATAATCAAGAGCGATGAAGAACCTTGAGTTCTTTAAAGGTTAAATGTATTGACCGCATAAATGAAGCTTTTATACACTAAATGTCAGCTAAATCTTCCTACAACCTTGTAGGCATAAGAGCGATTAGATTCTTGTACATTCAGGCCCAGCTTACATATATGTGACACATGCTATGATCAAATACATTTATAGGCGTGAGCTCAGTATGACATTTGCTCGTTAAGTTTAAGATGTCAGCGAAGCTCGAAAAGTATCGAAATCTATACTGACAATTCTATACATAGACGTATTCTTATTGACAAGGCAACTCTTCATTGTAGGTCTAATCCCACCAGCGAGGGTCTACATTAATAAGAGTGGTTGAAGTCTATTACATAGTAATATGATTCACCGTACGCTACAATAAGGTCATGCGTTGCTAATTACAACTACTTTATTTATAGCACATTCCCCGTGATTGAAATTGTGAAGTTTTACTAAAGGTATTCACGGGATTCGAATACGCCGTAGTAACTTTAAGAGAATAGAGGTAAATATAGTTATACGGAATGGACTGGCTTGTTGATCTTCACTTGCAATCGAATGTATTAGTAAAGATACGGACAACAGAATATATGAAAAAGCTATTAGCCAAGAATTTCCATGATAGACTGAGTCTAGTATGCTCGGTGAGTAAAACTAAAAGGAAACTTGAACTTAGTATTACAACTCTGACCAAATTAACTGCTTTTGTCAGTAATGTTGTTAAAATAATATGCATTTAACGGCATACTGCTTAACACACTTCGAGTCACAGTAAAACCTACCCGACAGAACCCCGAGAAATGGTCAAACCCATTTTGATCATAGTCGCGCATGACTATGTCGGGGATAATTTTAGTCATCAATGATTCCTTTGGTCAGACCGGTCGACGAATGTAGCACGCTTTGTAAGTAGTATTGGTAAACGCATGCGATCAGAATCACTATCCTCTCGCTTTTACATATCATGAAATGATCTAAGAAGTCATGCGGCTTAAAGGATCCATGTATGGATTTAAGCACGCATCTCGAGTCGAGATCCTTCCCCGCGATTCAACCAAGTTTGGTTTTCAATGAAAGCGATCGTAAGGAACCGAACGTGACAAAGTTCAATGAGCCTGGCTCATTCACTTTTCCGAATAAGAGAATTGGATTAAAACAAAAGTTCCTTTGTGTTTTAACTGATTGTTAATCAACCACATGATCTTTTATTCCATCTATAGTTACCCATTATTTCACATGCCGTTGAAACATATAATATACATGTATCAGACTGATGAGTGAAAAGTTAAATCCCTAGGTTAGTCTATGATTTCTAGAGAAAATAATAAATTGTTGATTACACCTTCAAGCCTAGAAACATAGGATGTTTCCAAAGTCCTTGGTCGATGTCGAGAAGTCAGTATGACAAGCATCAAATGACTAATACGTAAGCTTTTGATTACCGATCAAGATCGATCAATGTTAGTCGTTAAGACATCAGATCACCTGGCCAGTCCTATGACTGGATGTATGACCAAACGACCATAAAAGATATATATCCGTGTCCTCATGATATTTGTTTATAATTTTAGGTTCACAATTCTAGACCTACGATATATAACTATCTGTGTTATATGAGCTCGGTGATTTTGACTATGACTCAAACGCTCGCTTCAAATGGGATTATAACGTATGTCGGGTCACGCTGAGTATAACGATGTTGATATATCATGACTTTATCCGTCTCTGATATACAAGGAAGATTCACACAGCTTGGTAACATTGGTTTACGGAAGCCATAAATGCTTATTCGCTTCATACTGAGTAAAGAAAGTTTGGGTATTTATTTATTAATAATTTCTATGAAGTCAGAAGATCGCGTGATAAAAGGAATTGTGTAATCGCCCAAGGGCAAGCTGTATGTTGGAAATCAATGTGAGAATTGATTCTCTTTATTGTGCCTCGCTGCTGTACAATTGGTGACAATTCATTTACCGGGTCAAGTTAAACGTGATTACTGAACTTAGCTCACCGGGGTAATCAGATATTACTAGTCTGGGGTTCTCATGTGATAATTTAAGGGTTATGAGCGATTGCTAGATCTTACTATTAATCATTATAATAATAGTAATTAGTCAATTATTATTATTATACAACTTATTATTATCCGAGCCTAGAAGCGTCAATTAACATACAAAGGATTTGGATTATATTTCCTCATGTATGAAATTGAACTACATTTATAAATTGAGAGTTGATTGTAATCAAATCTAATATTTCACTGGGATTTTACTTGGATAATGTAAAATATATATCGATGAAACCTCAATTAATTAATTAGTCAATTGAATTAATTGACAAGAAGCGAGCTTTTATTAGTAACTTCATATTACTATTAACAACTTGTTAGTTGTTTGATTTTTACTTAACGGCTTAATTAAAACTTTAACGGTCATCTCTATCAAGCTATTCGGGTTGGGCTTTAGGTTTGAAATATATAAGCAAACTTATTAGGTTTTTCATCATAATATGTTTGAACATGAAATGAAAAATAAAAGCCCTCCATTTCTCCTCCATATGGCCGAAATGCTTCAAGTTTGTTAATTGAAAATTTTTCTCTGATTTTTCATCCAATCAACCATGTTCTAACAAACACAAAATGGTGGGATTCAACCTCTTTGCAGCGTAACCAACCAGAGGCACTACATTTGAAAGTTGCTCAACTTAGAATTCAAAGGAGGCTTGAAAGAACGTGTCGATAGGCTTCCGCCGGCATCATCAGAAGTGCTCGCTATTCATACTGTTAATTATGTGTTTTAGATTAATTTTATATCATTTTTGAGGATTCGGGATGTATGAATTCTCGGGTGTTTATCACAAAACAAAAATTCATACTTCATAGATTCTAACAATAGACTAAAATTGATACCGGGAGGAGCAAGATGCGCATGTGCTCGAGACGTTTCTTCAACACGCAGTCAATACATCATTGACTTCTTTCATAAAGAAATAGCACGTGTCATCATCTATGGCTGCATTCGATTGGAAATGAATCATGTAAGAACAATAAGCTTGGATGTCGAAGAGCAAATGTCAAGAACAAGCAAGCCATTGGCTTTCAAGCACGCACTGGCACTTAGCTCTCCCCTTGCATTCTTTGTCCATCTCTTAAGCAAATATTTATCCTCGAATCGACTCCTTAACTGGGAAGGACGACCGGACGCTCATCAACCGAAAATATTTATAGCCTTTAAGATATAGCAGCACAAAATACCCCATTGTACAAAATTTTGACAACTACAAACCCATTCGCCACTCTCCAAATCAATTATAACCCACGCCATCAAATCTAACACTAACATCAATAGGATCTTCCTTATAAACGTAATGTAACATCCTCATTGAACCAAAGATTGATTCATCAAGGTCAACAGCACTGTGAATTGCAGTATTGTTCTCGAAAGAGGTTGATAATGAAGGAGTATATACCGCAAAGAAATTTTGCTTACTACGAAATAATGACTAAATCTAAGGAAAGCGAAAATAATCGAATTGACTCGAAACACTCTTATTCGCCAAGCCACGCATGTCATCGAAAGCATGATATTGAAATTGTGGAAAAACCGAGGTAAGGAATATTTAATGTTATCATAATCGCGGCTAAAGAATTAAAAAGAGACTCATTAATTTGTGTAATTTTTCAAACTAACGAAAATGAGATCAGGCTCAAAGCCCAAGCCGATTTAATTACTACTCTCTAAATGGATATATAAAATCCAACCAACAAGGCTGCACTCCTCAAAACATTCATCATTCATCAACCTCCAATTATTTCGATTCACCATCATCGACTTCGATTGATCAAATAGTGAAAAATTAGTGAATAACTTTTTGTATAAACCGAGCCTCTTAGCAAAGATTTTGGCATATACGCCGGAGCACAGCCGAGAAAACACTGCAAAACAATACGATCGCTTCCTCATCGATGCATCTTCATCAGCGAACAACTTCACCGGTCTCTTACTACTCATACATTTGATAAAAACATGAAAAAGTCATTCAAATGTATCACTAATATCATGTAGTAACGTAGCACGTAAATACAACTTTGACGGTCAGTGGACTAACCGGTGAAACGTGAAGTTTCAATATAAATATCAAAACAAAAACAGCTTGTCATTAAGAGCCGAATCGAGAGCACATATATACTACATTGACATAAATCTGAGTATTTATATACTACAATAATACAAATCTGAAAACAAGAGAAAACGTACCTAATCAGAAGTATTCATTGTTTGTTCTAAACGTCGTATCCAAACTCACGACATCACCAAAACACGCTTAGTCATGCTGCATCAACCCATCTAACTAAAAATATTTGTGATCAACGAATCTTCATCAATTTGAATATCATATAAAAAAGGACGGCTTCGCTCGGGAGATTGCACTCAAAAATCGGGCAAAGAAAATACTAAAATCCCTTGCCAGATATATTACTGGTCTGGCCGTCTTTAAGAAAGTTCTTCATATCAACTTTCAAAACCGGCAGATCAAGCTTCTCCGATGCTTGGCAAATAAGCCTATACAACGCGCATCCGACAGCCGCATTTTTATCATCAATTGGTAAACCCTCAATCTCACTAATTTGCCTCTCCGAACGAATAGTGAGCCAACTCCGAGGATGCAACGATTACGTATTCTCCCAAATAGAAATCACATAATGGAATCTCTAAACATATCCAAAAGTTGAGTCCTAACTTCACAATCACTCATCTCTTCCTTTATACGATGTTTTTTCCTTAATCAAGTACTCAAATTCTCAACGACATTTTCATAAGACGGATCATTTAAACTATTTTTCTTAAATCCTTGTTTATTACAATAATATAAATGAGGACACTACTTTCTCTCGGGTCTTACGTCAGACTTGGCTACCTATCCTAACACTAAAGCTCTAACATGACGAGCATACTTTCAGAGAAATTCGAACCGGTTGGAAATACGAGATGTTATATCTCATAAATATATGTCCGTGAACAATTAGATTGTACAACCAATTATTACATTTAAATAATACTAAGTTCGACATATGTTAATTGTCGACAATTAATATATTAAGATTAACTCAATCGATATTGTGCTTGGCGATGGCTTACTAAAGTCCGCGCATATCTATATATTAATATGTTTCGTTAAAACATAAATATATATATTGCTAATTTCGACGAGCCTAAGAGGTCACACACAACTACTAAACGAACTATAATACGATGAAAATCTCCGTGGTTTAAAATATAACTATATGAGAATATCAGTAATTTTCACTGATGAAAATCACCAAAAATAACACCATAATGTTGTAATAATTAGTGTTCAAATTTCTATTTGTAGAATCATTATTGAATATTCTACCTAGCTACTTAATATGTCCTTTATTTTTAGTGGATAAAAAAGTAAAGAAGATTCTAAACAATTCACAAATCTACAATAGTCGACCATGACGAGGAAAACAGAGAAATTTTTTCCTTGAAACTCTATAATTTTAGCACAAGTAGATGGCTAAAATTTAAGACCCAAGTGCCTATAACAGGCCATGATTTTCATTAAATCACTTGCACCAATTTTTTCCAACTTTTGAAGCCGAGAATTTCTCTCCTCCCTCTCTCCTTTAGTCGAGTGCAAAGAGGGTGAAAATTCCATTAAATTTTTCTCGCCAACTTCGACTACAGCTTAATATTTTAAAGTGCTCTAGTAAAGCGCATCGAAGGGTTTGTTCATATCACAAGGCGCGACTATTCTTAAAGACACCTATGTCGACGTTCGTAGCCTCCTTTATTTATTCCGAGGCAAATCTCAAGAAAGGTAATCAGAATAACCGTATCGATTATAAATAGAATAAACTAAAGTATGAGATTTTTAATTTATTTCCATGAAATTGAACCCACTAAATATATTTTGTGTTCGTGGAGTGATTTTGTCCGGAAGCATTGTCGAATTAAGTTAAATGAAAGAGGGTATCGACGAATTAAAGCGCCCGATTTTCACCTGTTGGGACTTTGGGCCTAACCCAATTACCAAATACTTAAGAGACATTACTTAGTTCAAACCCAAACCAAATTGTATTTTTCTTCTCCTCAAATGGTAACAAGAAATGTACTGTCCTCGTTTTGATTCTTCTTTTCTCACTTTCTCCTCAATTCTCGCTTTGGAGCTAAAAATTTTCGAGAAGTTTCTCCTCATCGCCCCCGGGCTGCTTGCTGCAAAAGGGTGCGATATTTTTGACTATTTTCCAAATCTCCAAACTTTGACTTTTATTGACTTTTTGATATTTTGAATTTTATCAAGCCTCCAATTGATTCTTTGGGTTGTCGATTAGTTGTTCATGGAATGAAATATGGTGTTTGATGTAAATTTGGATATTTTTTAGGGCAGTTGACTTTTGAACTTTGGGCTGACTTGATTTTTTGGGTAAATTATTGAATATAATTATTTTTCTGTGCCTAAATCAGAATATGTGATTGATAATGATTGATATTTGGGGTAGAAAGTGTTGTTTTAGTGAATTTATTTTCGGGTGATCGTGAGTTGATTTTTCGCCAAAATGTGGTATTAATGTAAATAAGTTAGCTGGACTATTATTTATTGTTTTGTATCACAAATATTTAATTATAAGTGTCGGGAACAATAGGTCGAATTAATCGTAGTGGATTTTGGGTAGTAAACTAACTTAGGGATTAGAGGTTGAGAGTTATAGTTAAATTGATCGAAAAAAGTTGAAATTGGAATTATTGAAATTATTTGGAAATGCCGGGGTCAATAAGATATAGGCCGACATCACCTTAGTCCGGTAAAGGAGGTTTATTATCGAGATTGTTATTGAAACATAACTGGTAATCTTTACGTAGTTGTAATTTATAACCTAAAATGAGCAAAAAGCCCGTATTTAAATTAGGGATAAAGTGTCAAACGGTTACGAAGTTGTGATTTTATTTTTGTAATGTGTCCTGTCGACTGACGGAACAAATAAGTGGGAGGATCGACGTTGATCGCTTGGGCGCCAGGTACTAGCCAAGGCGGATTTATCACTGCTTGTTACCTTATTTATGTTTAAAGGCTACAGATGTAAATTGCTATGGCAATGTATCTCTGTTATGAACTTGCCTGTGTGTATAGCGCAGACCGTGGAATTGTCAATTTGTGTAGTAGTCGCATTAGATGCATATGGTGTGGTTATTGAGGGTATTATGTTTGAGTATATTTACGTTTATGTAATTTTTTAGCATACCAGTGTATTCCCTCAGATTCATGTTGAGTATATTTGTGTTACATGACGTATCTGGAGTGTATCTCTGTTGAAAAGTGTGTTTCAATTTTGGTTGTATTGTGTGATATGGATGTTATATTGAGACTATTGTGTGTCTCTGCGTGTTTGACATTAAGTCCGTGTGATTTGTGGACCGCTTGATTTGTGGATAAGCCGGTACGACGCGTGTGTTTCGCGATGAATACGAAAAGGATAAGGGACGACGTTGGTGTTCGCGAAGCGAGCCACCGAAAAGGGATATGTTGTCATGGTGTTCGGGCGGTGAGCTCGCGGAAAATGATGAATCGTTATATTTGATGTTATCGCGGTTTCCTTTTGTGAATTGCTTATTTTTGGTCGCGGGGTATTAACGCATTGCGAATGGTCGGCATTTGCTTTACATGGATACAAAATACGCATACGCGAAAGTTAACGTAGTCGAAGCTTTCTACAAGCATGCTTATTGATGATGAGTATTTTCTGTTATGATACTGAGTAGTTAGGCATATTTCTCGCTAAGTATATATATATATATGTACAAACGATTTATTCATCTTATTGCTACGCATCTACGTATTCCGTTATCCCTATTGTATACTACATTCCGGATACGGGTGTTACCATCCGCGATCCGCTTCCACTGTCGTCGAGCCACCCTCTTCCCACCTCCAGACGACAGTGCCCTGAAGCTGTTGAGTTTCATAGTGTCCGGTGGATTTTATTTTAGCGAGGGTGGCTGTGGATCCTAAGTCCCCTCTTTTCATTACTTGATGTAAACAAGTGGCTTTTGGTTTTGGAGATGTTAAAATTGTAAGATATTTTGTGGTACATTTTGTGACTTGGGTTGTCGCGGTATTTTATGTTTTGCCTTGCTAGAAATGCCACCAATAAGTTAAATTTTGTATGTCAATCAAGCTGGCTGAACCATTGTATTTTCATCAAACTGCCGTGTTCTACTGGTTTTAAACATGTGTTTTTCGTGTCAACCATCGACATGATCAGACATATACAGTTGATTTATTTAATCTCGAGTCGTGACGCCTGTTTGAGCTACATGTGTACACACTCGTATGATTATTGTTTTTATTATATTCGTAGAATCATGGTTACGACTTTTTGTAATTTTTATTTTAATCCGTAAAATCCAATACAAAAATCACAAACACTAAGAAATTGCAAGTGACTTCATCTATCAATAGCATTTCAGACAAAAAAAGTATTATCACCGTACATTAATATAAACAACTTAAAGTATCAGGTACTCTAAATGCTCATATCGGTCGATACGCAGAGTACAAGTACTCTAAAAACTCCGCCGAATTAGTACGTAAATACCGATATCAATAATCTAATACAATATGTAAAATTGAACTTTTGAATACAAACGTACTCACAAATTAAAATAAAAAACTAAGATGAAATAGAAAATCAATAATTTAGCTGAGTCAATAATAACACATATTTATTTAAAATGATAAAGCATGAATTAAAAGTTGATCTAATCAACTAAAACACAAATTAAACACCAGAAAAATGAACAACAGAAAATCAAATGAATGAACCAACCAAGCCATAATTTCGTATTCACAACGAAAGCAACTAATCCAGTTCGCTGAAACAACATCACAATCAACACTATCCTTAATTACAATAAAATATCTCGTAGTATGAAAAACCTAAACAAAAAATAAAATCAAATTAGTAACTAAAATAAAAAATTTAAAACATAAAATAACTTATAAAATAGCAATACAACTCAGACTATTATTTTGAACTATAAAACTTTTGCATGTAGATTGGTGAACAAAATGAATCAATCGATAAGCCCTCTCAAAACCGAACAATGAAAAGAAGAAATTTATAAAAATTGGAAAAATTCGATAAAAAATAACTAAGGAGAAGCTCGAAAAAATGAATTGTTGAACATCATCATAATTGAGAAGATTTAATGGATGAAAAATTATTGAAGATGATTTATCATCGATGATTTTAGGTCATTAATGCTAAGATGCAAAATTAGTTAATTAATAAGAGAATCTATTGATATTTATTTGGTCAATAAATGAGTCTTAACGGACAAGTAATAAATGAATAGGTTATCAGTCTTAAACTTTGAGACCTATTATACGAAGCTAAGAATTGGCCTGCTAAAGATGAGAACATTTTCAATCAAGAATCCTAAATTTCATCCTCCAACACCAATAGAGATAATTTTAAAAATAAAAATCAAACTAAATAAAACAAAAGAATAGTAAACCTAAATTATTTACTTTAAATTTAGTCTATTTCTTTGAGGTTGTACTTTATGTGTCTCAGGATATAAAAGGATGTCACCCGTAAGCAAATGTCTAACTATAACTTCAACCTACCAATTTCATATCTTAAAACGAAGGAAGTCACCTAATAGTGATGTCTAAAGGATAATAGCCATAAATGGTTAGATGGGGTGAATTTAGGTTAATTTTAAGTTAATCATATTTGCGGCTAATTTTAAGTTCATAGTGATTTATTTAGATTCGCATCATTCTCATTAATTTCAAATTGACGAATGGAAAAGATCGATATTTTACTTATATTTTTCCAGAGTTCATCCGTATTTAATTCGACAAATACAATTCATTAATTTCAAATTGGATGCAATGGAAATGAATGATATTTTTACTTATATTTTTTCGTAGTTCATCCAGATTTACCTCGACAAATACAATAGTGTGCGAGCAATTTTTTAGATCATTAACATTGACTCACCTCAACTATCGTAAGGTCAAATTTTTAAATTTTATCCATTTTATGTTCATTTCAATCCAAGCATACCAAAAGTTCATCCAAATTATTTAATGTTCGTTTCGGGTCTGAGTAGTTATACACATCACTAAATAGCACGACAATATATTTTTCATATTTTACTACGCAACACAAACAAAAATATATACGATTAAAGTAATAACTATTAAAAGTCAAAATTCAAAATGCTGACAATCTTTTGGCATTTATGATTTGATTTATGAATATTAACATTTTACTTCCTTAAATTACTTAATTTTCATAGAAATATTATGTATATAAATATGAAAATAATAGTTTTGTAAGCATGTATTTTTAATTTGAGTATAACAATATATATGGATTGAATTTTTAAAAATACTATAAACGATTTCAAGGGATCATACAAAATCATGTTAGACCAAAATAATTGTATGTTTAGATATTTACTAAATCTATTTAGGATATAACTAGATATATGAGTATATGTTTAGTCATGTTTTTATACATACGTGTTTGTTTTTTTATATAATATTCAATTAATATATTTTCTAGATTCACTTTGATCATATATAATCATTTATTCATTTTCTTCTTTTTATATACATTGCATAATTTTAATATATAACTTCATATAAAAAAATAGACATAATGGTCACAGAGTTCTCGCATAAGCTGCATCAAGGCACAACTAGCTAAGTAATAATAATTATTAAAGTGGCCCCAAAGTTTTTTTTATTTCACTATCCCATATATAATACGGGAAGTGGAAAACGAAAGCGGTTACTATGATGGAAAATTAAAGACCCATGATCTAGGTAGTTATCAAAAAAGCCACATATCAATTTGAAAGTTGTATTTAACAAATACATGGAATTTATGAAGAATGCAAAGAGGAATCGTCAATTATCACAAATAATATTTTGTCAAGTTAAGTTCATGTAATAATTAATGGAAAATCATATACTTCATGAAGCGCACGAATAAATTTGCAATGTTTTGACATAAGACAAACAATCACTTAGATTTAGTAATCCCTTTATGACCTTGTTGTAATTGATTTCAATCAAATTTAATCCTAAAAGCAGACGATAGAGGATAATACACCTGTATAATATATATATACTTAAGGGGCAAATTGATTGATGTAAGTCTTGAGTCTCTTATTTGGCCTATTAAACTTTCTTTAGGAGACAGCTAGTAAATTGATACACGTGCTGCTTGAGTAATGATATGCGTGAGCAATGAATATATTGACAACACCTTTCGTATGAGAAATGTACTTCACCATGAGAATTATAGTACAGTGATGTCGGTATATAATAACTAGTTATACGCAGACAGCCTGTTCACAAATTATTTTATTATCTTATAATAAAATTATAATGAAAAAACAAATTTGAAAAAATCTAAAAATAAATAAGATTAAAAAGTTACCATGGAGAAAATAAAGATAGTATGACGTTAAACAACTATTTATTTTCGCCATGATAATTACGAAGATACGTAGAGATAATATTTATAATAGTAGTTTATGAATATAATAACCCGTTCAAGTTAATTACTTATAATAATATTAATTGCAAAATTTATTTGGAGCCGAATTACATTTATAATTTCAAGAAGAGAGTCGAATACCCGAAGTTGTTAGATCGTTAAGTCGCTCTCGATTCGCTTGATTCTGCACAAACTCCTCGCGCAACTTCCTAAGATCTGTTAGTACCATCCATCCTCATCCACTATTCACACAAATACCATCTCCTCCTTCCCTGCTTTGGCCGAGATCCCCTTGGAGCAGTTAAGATTTTTTTTCTTCCATTTCCTCACTTGGTTGCTTGTTAAGATCCTCAAGTTGATTGTTAAGGCTTCCAACATCTTTCCTGCCAAATTGAGGTACGAAAATAGCTGTACGATTTTAAGCAAGCAATTTTTGTTGACTTTTGCATAACCCAAATTTTATGACATTTATTCTAAGTTTTGTTAGCTGCCTTCTAATGGATGAGAAAATAGCATCTATGCTTGTGGCGTTGTTTTATGACATATAATGTGTTGACTTTCTAGGTTTTAGTTCACTTTTGCTTGATATTTTTTTAAGACTTTAAATGTATAGGAGTTTAATTGGGACCTTATTATGCTTATCATGAGGTTAAAGCCTGATTTAAAATCGATTAAAGGGAGTTAGATCAAAAAGTATGATTTGTAAGTCGTAGCTTATAATCGGAGACGGAAAGATAAAAATGTTAATTGCGGACTCGATGGTTGACTAATGACTTATAAGTTGATATGAAAATGTTAAAGTGATAAGGTGGAATTTAGCGCGAACCGATCAAGGCGTCCGACGGCTTATTATTTCGCTTGTTTTATCCGGCCATTTTAGACCGTTAAGAAATCGCTCCACTCAAGTTAGCGACAGATCTTCTACAACGCAAGTATAGTAGTAGATTTTGATTATACATTCTGGGTATTTTTGTTAGGCTGATCGGGAAAGCGGGCGCTACCGTGATTTGTCATGGGCGTTTGTGGTAGCTAGCGTAGCCGAAAATTTCTATCTCACGGGTGCTACTTAGGTACTTACTTTAAATTGCGTGAAATACGTCATCAGCAGATGATTACGTGATCGGTATATGTTATCGCTGGGTGATGACATGCTAAAATAGTATACATGTAATTGTATGATTATGTGTGATTCATTCGTAAGCAGCCATAATATGATTACGCTGACAGATTCTCGTGGGCGCCAAGATTTGCTCGAGGTAAGTAATAGCCAACTCCCAACTTATGTTCTCAGGTTCCTGCGGGCCTCACGCATTTATCGCCTTGGCTTCAAGATCATATTTCGCCTCATTTCAAGACTTACGTATGCGGCCTTGTCGGCGGTTCTCCATTGATTTATGATTAAGTAGATTTAGCTTGCGCAGGGATATTATTTGCAGACAGCATTGCTATTTAGAGGCGCTGGTCGAGTTACGCGATCGAGGTGACTTCTGCTGGCGGCCATCGTCGACGTTGGTCTATACTACGCATATGTAGTGTTTATTAGAGATCGATCCATTCCTTCGTAGAGACTGATCGAGTATACGCATTGTATACCAAGATACTCTAAGCGAGATACGAGATAGAAGTGATGACTCAGAGTTATGCCTACTGCTGAGTCTCTCAGATTGCTGTCAGCGACGCTTTTATCGGCACCTCTTCTATTATATCTCAACATGTTATGCCCGAGACCTTCTTTGAATCTTATTGTACGACCTTATTGCGTAGGGCCTTGGATATATACGATTTTATTCATACTGACTATTATAATATTGTACGTCTGCCTGGGTGATAGGAAGTTCACCCCAATCAGAAAGACAAGCCACTAGTCACGCTTACACCCTTTTTCGCCAAAAGAAGATTTCTTTACTCAGGCCAGTCGACAGACGGCTACTGAGCTGTGTGGTCATGGAGAGGTCGTCTGAGTGCCAGTGAGCATCTGTGTCGAGGATCCTCAAACATTTTGATGTGTTTTCAACCCATTTTGATTGTCGTATTCTTTATTTTCAAACTTTAAATTATTTCAAGAATCGCTTTTGTATTCTGATATAGTAATTTACTCATCAGAATTTTGGCTTAAGCATTACTGTTTATTTGGGATATGTGTATATATATATATATAGTTGGTCGTTGATATCACCCTACTTTATCAGAATTTTAAACCTGCTTTTGTTTTGAGAATCTTAATAAAAATCACAATTTTTGGATGAAACGAGTCAGGCTTTTAAACCTAGTCGCCCATCTGGCATGACTATTGCTCCAGATTATAATGACACTGTATGGGCCGACCATGGCCATGAAACGAAGAATTTATCTTGTTAGGCGGTTACACCTCAAGCAAGCTTACTATTTTAAATTAAAATAAAAAAAAATTTATCGTAAGGGATAAATAGGAATACATTACTCTCGTTTACCAGAACCGCCAATCCACCCTCGCATTATATATAGTATAGATACTACGTATGCGTCAACTACTCAAAATTATAGCTAGTAACTACCATTATCCACATCAAAAAAAAAAAAACCTACTCCCTTATACAATGTAAAAACTGCTATTATGTGGCCATGTCTACTGTTTCCGTCAAAAGATTCAAATGAATACAAAGTAGTTATACTTTTGAACAGAATTTAATAGAAAATTATAACTGTTATTTCATAAGACGCTTAACCTCAAGTAAATATACATCCATCGATTTTATAATATCTTTTTTAATAATATAAATGACTAAAATTAAGAACATACCGTGATATGTTATATAAAATATCATACCATCATATGGAAGCGTAGAATCGACATACCACCATAGAAAAATAACCGACAAATATTTATTTTATCTTTTATTTTCGTAGCTTTTGTCATACGTAATCAAATATTACAAGCTGAATTTTGCTAATTAATAAGAAAATAGTATCAAAAGTTTGGCTTACTTCAGAATCACTAATGTAATTCTCTTTAGACATTATATATGTGATAGATATCACAAATAAATTAGTTTTTATCTAAGTACAAAGGATAGAAAACGACAATTAAATTTTTAAAATGTTTCGCAACTACCTACGCCTATTTGCTTTTACTATGTATATGAAATTTAGCCTTTAAACTTTAAAGAGGAGGATTGTAATTGGAAATTTTTTGGATTGAATTTAAATAGGATTGAAATTTATTGGATCGAAATTCATTTTCTTTAATTATTTAATCAACTCTTTACTTTTTTGACGTGATTTTGGTCTAGGTTTAAAAAAAATTGAATACAACGCCGGGTTTGGAAATTACTCCTCCATCTCATTAAAAGCATCGGCCCACTTTTTACTTTTTATTTAACTCTTTAATTTTAACTGTATATATTGGTTTCAGATATATAATACTGATAAAAATTATACACGAACATTTCAAACTCTTTCCATTAATATATTTTTTATAAAATATTATACAACACAAACAAATATATTTAAGATCAAAATAAGCTTACAATTATAAAAAAAATTCGACAATCTTTATAATTAAGAGAAAGAATATATATTACCGAAATCAACTCGGGCCCCGACTATAGTGCAACTACTACATAATACTACAAGTCTACAACCATCAATTACGTCGGTTTTATTTCTCTATACTCCTCAAACCTAATTAGACCCTTATTAAAATCATTAGACTAGCTAATCCAATTCAAGAAATCAATGTCAACAGAACCAAAGAAGAGGAAATTCGTCTCCCCACCTCCACGTCGGCCTCCACCCAGAGCACCTTTAACAAATCCCAAATCAATTGTCCATGTTCAAGAATCCAATGATAATATCAAACTGAAAATTCAACAGGCCAAGAATTTCGCAGTTTCACAAGCACAACAAGATGGTTGTACTGCTAATTTCAGAATATTTGATTCCCCTTATGGGAATTTCCTCATTCCTGTGATTCCCACACGTCAAGAACTTGGTGGCTGAATTTGTACATGTTTAAGAAAATGTCTAAATGTTGTTGGGTTGTAATAAAATTGTTGAAATGTTGTTGGGTTTGAGTTTATATTTGTAATACTGCCTTATTTTTTGAAGTTTATGTCGATTTGTGCGGTATTTAGCTAATTAGCTCTGATAATTTTGTGTAGTTAATCATTATTCATCAGTAATGTTGCTCATATATTAGATGTAAACTTTTAATTTTTAAATGTCGTGTTGATGAGACGACGGAAAGATGGTTTGAGTATGTTTTTTTGGTTTTATTTCATTGAGTATTAATTTGTTTTTTAGATTCATTGAGTATTAATTTGTTTTTTAGACTCAGTATATAATATGACAACACTATACATAACACCGTATCAAGAATTTTAATTTAAATAATTTACCCTTTAATGAAATTTCCTAACTTCTATACTCAAGAGGGGGGAATATTATTTCACATCCAAACCTAACACTATTCGGACGTATGTATAACAACTCGAAATCTTAGAGATAATTATAAGTTGTTCTAAACAAAATATAAATAATTGACTCTTTTTAATAATGAAAAAAATGTATTAAAATAGATTTAATGGTTTTTGTCCCTCAATCTCAGTTCAAGCTCAACATTAAAGGGACGAATTTCATATGGAGAAATATCCTCCTAAAATGTAATTCGAAAATTACACAATGTAATTCAAAAATTATACAAGTTGTACATGGTGATTCTTTTCTTGTTTTTGTTGAAGATATTTTAAAGCATTTAAGACGGGATCGAAGTAATAACTGTCTGCATTAATATCATTATAATAAGATACTAGTTGCTCGTGGACTTTCGAGGAGACATAAAAAATTTCGAATAATAGCTTGAAAATACAACGAATCGACGGCTAAGAAGACATTTCTGTGATATTAATTATAAAATAGAATGAATTAAGAATGAGCATAATACAGAATATAATTCCGAGGGTGTAGCAGCATGCTCGAAGCCATATATTAACAGTAAGAGAAATTAAACCGCAAACCAAACGGGACTTAAACCTCATAAATATCTTCTACCTACTCCACTCACTATTCATCATCATCACCAAACTCACCAACCCCTCTCTATCAAGGTGGCCGAACCCCTTCCCTTTCCCCCTTAAATTTTTTTTTCTTCTTATTTCTTCTCATCTTTGCCGCTTAAACTCAAGTGGAAATTTGTTATTATCTTCCAGATCATCTTCTTCAATCAAGGTGTTAAAGTCAAATCTTTTGAGTATTTCGAAAGGCTTTGGTATCGTTGACTTTTTGTGATCTGAAAGGATCTTGAGTTTCAAGGGCTTAAACGATGTAATTATCATCTGCCTGGGGACACAGATAAGGATAAACCTCGATTTATAATCAAAATGTGTCGAGATGGATAGTTGACTTTCAGTTGACTTTTTGTAAAAAAGTTGAATATTATTGAATCTAATTACATGGGTGTATAATTGATGTTTTAAAACACACACAGAGCTCTAATCGCTCAATACTAAGAGATGAGGAAGTTATGGACCCTTTTGACTTTCGTTGACTTTTTGAAGAAAAATGTAAATTTGTAAAAGTTGACTTTGTTGAAGTATATGGTGATTTCGTGTTGGATTGACGGTAGGTACGCCGAGGTAGGATTTGTAAGTTGATTAATATTTGGGTTTTGATTAGCGTCATAGAAATGGATTAATTAGTTGGGGAATTGATTGTTTGATTGATTAGATATCAAGTGAGCGCTGTATTGGGCAGTAGGAAGCGGGGGTCGCAGAATGTTTATTGTTGGGGTGGTCCGATTTTATCGCTTTATTAGTCGCTAAACATCGCCAGAGTAATATTTCCACCTGTGAGTTGTTAAGTTGATAATTAAATACGGTCATGAGTTGGAAATAAAACCAAAAAGAGAGTTAATAACGGAGTTGTAATAATTATATTTTCGGGTGTTTTGATTAGACGAGGAACGGGAAAGACACTTCGATCGATTAGCGGACGCTTATCAAGTAACCAAGGTGAGTACAAATCACGTGAGTTTTATCTATCGCTTGTATACGTATATATTATTGTTTCGATTGTGTGCTCGCTTGGGGGTTGTATTTCATCTTGTAATTGATGATTTTGGTGTTTTGGCTGAGTTATTTATTTTCTTGGCAGTTGGGTCGCTTGCCTCAGGTTACCGAATTTATAGGTGTTTCTGGTGAGTTGTCGATATATGCGTGGGTTGTATTACCCGGTGTCAGCGAATTTATACTACGTATATGCTGAGTCAGTTGACGTATACGAGTTGTATTATCCGGTATTTGCCTTATACCGTATAAGTGCGGTGTTTTTGCTTCGCACTGCTACGATTCGGCGATAGCTTATGTCACACGCATAAGTTTCTCCCCTGTGTCGAGGCTACTATATGCCATTTAGCTGTAGAACTGATATGAAATGATATGGAGCGATAATGAAATTGTTGCGAGCTGGGATATGAGTTGTTATGAGTTGATATGAGCTGGGTTGAAGTTGATCAGGTTATACAAATTACACCGTTGTTGAGTCGATTGAAGTTGCTGAAGCCGATAGAGTCGCAGCCGATTGAAAGGTTTAGCTAGTGTCGGGTAGTTATGTTGCTGGTGTCAAGGAGTCAGGTCTATTTGCTGCAAGTAGACGTTGTTTAAATTTTCTATGGTATTTCAGGATATGTTTTATGACTCATTTATTGGTTATGGATATGACGTTGATTATACTAAATGTTGCCTTGATTTAAATTATGTCTAATTATGTTTGGGGTTGATCATTAATAGTATTATTTGGTTCTCTTTGTGATCCTAGGTCGATATTAATCGTTATACCTCCCTAAATGTTAAAAATCAGCTTTGGTTAACGGTTGAGATAACTTTTGAAACGAGGATAAGAGGTACAAACATTTTAAACTCCGAGGTTCATAGTTATCGAATTTATGTTGGATTTATATTTTATAAACGGTGAAAATTTGAATTCAAATGCTATAAGAGATGTTACGATCTAACACGACGCTGATACCATTGGGGAATAAGTTCTCAGATAATTAATCAAGAACATGGTGAGATAATTTTATACATAAGTTTATCTTGATTCACATATGTTGCTGTTGTATTTAAAATAATGAACGATTGGAAGTTCTATGAGCAAACACGCAGATGTCCTAGGGAGGTGTATAAATTTATATTTGAGAGAAAATTTCTAAGGTGAATTAAAATATAATAGTCGAGTTGTTATGCTGAATAATACTGGCTGAGTTCATAGCAAGAAAGATAACAAATGTAGCAGATAAACAAGGATATGTGAGCGCAGTAAGTCATGATCGCAGCGGGTCAGTCGGCGTTAGTTGGTTTCTTTCACATGAAGATTTGTCTTCATTTGAAGAAGATATAAAATATAACCCTGAGGCGTATAGTCTTTAAATAGGTGTTTGGACTTGAATTATCCTTGTTTGTATGAGCAAGGGTTAACTTCATGATATTTGTATTCACTCCTACCATAGTCAATTCCCTATGGGCGGGCATTTTTATATGCCCAGGTTGTCAAGGGATGACCGAGATGCATCAGTTTAGCAAATTTCTGCACTGCATAGAGGTGGCTAATGGTGGCTACAAGACTCAACAAATTACACTTTTATCTTCTTTGGAGTTTTATTGTACTTAATAATTATTGTTGTCTCGAGTTGTAAACCGTTGTTTGATATGTTATATTATTACTTTCGCTTGTTGTAGTGTCAAGTTAGTTCACCCGATGAACAAGTTGTAATATTTTTATTATCAATGCTTAAATGCAGTGCTCATTTTATCGTTATCCATCGTTGGTGACTCTAATATTCGTGCTGACACGGTCCCAACTCTCAAGTGGGGCCACTGACGGGTCGTTACATCGGGGTTGTCTTTGGCATTGTCGAGGAAGATGATAGGGTCATGGGAAGCGGGTTTATTTTTAAATTTTGTTTAATATATATTTTAAATTTATTTTAATATAGGTTCGTATCTTTTTTATTTTTCACTTTCATCTCGAAAATCTATTGATGATGTTATTTTTTAAGGTTAAATTGCTGACATTAGCAAATCAAAATGCAATAGTCGGGTTCAAGTGGGCAATTCTATAGTTCAATAATTGAAGCCTTAAAGAGTAAGGTAATTGATGCATTGTTAATAGTTTGAGGTTGTATGGAATTAAACATTTTAATAAACTCTCTATATATTTTAGTAGTTTATAATATACATAATACTTTTTTGTTAATTATTTTTGTAAATATTATAATTTAATCATTTGAGCACTCCATTCAATTTTAATGACACTCTATTTATAGTGTAAAATTGATCCAAAATAATAATAAAATTAAGTATCATTATTAACAATTGAAGCAGAAAATCATTACTCATATTATATTATATTCCCACATCCCTAAATGTTTGGTAATTTTTTGTCAAAAATAGCAATTCCAAAAATGGTTCCACTTTTAAACAAATATAGAGTAATGTCATGGAGGAAAAATGAAAATTGTGAGACAAATTTAAATTCGCATAAATTATAGTGTAAAGTCAAACATCCCTAATATTTTGGGATGGAGGGAGTATTACCATGACAAGTTCTAGCTTATGCTTTAAGGTCAAACATGAGTAATAATGCACTATAAAATTATTTTAATGTCAACATTGAGTAATTTTAATCAGTACTTCTATTAATTCATTAATTTACATTTTTGATTTTTTAGGTGAATATTTCATCATAAATAACTTATTACTATTTATTTTAATAAATGAAAAATGTTGATTGAATTTATTTTTAAAAATCATAATCCTTCCTCACTATAACTTTTTTTCGTAATAAAATTAAAAATGTATTTGTTACTTGTATGAAAATTAGTGCTAGCAGCGAGTCGGGTAATTCGTTACCCGCTCGAGCACCCGACTCGAGTACTGGCTGCCGATTCTGAACGTATCTAATCGGTTCTAAAACTACCTGGATACCAATCCCGTGTCGCTACGGATCAGACAAGAATAATAAACTTATGAACTACAAGAGTGTGCCTTCTTGAATAAGTTGGCATGAAATTGTTTCGCTTCATATATCTCCATATAGTCTTCACCCACCAACATTTTGAAAAGTTCTAGTCCATTTAACGTCTAACACCATATATCGAACTTATATCCACTTTGAATGATTAAATCGGTTGTACAATCAAATTGTTCAATGAGTATTTTATGAGATCTATTATCTCATAGTTCCAACACTCCCACTTGCCTTTGGATGATTTATGATATAGTATCAACGATTTCTTCAATACACGACAATGTCAGCCATAAGACGCGTGTCACCAAACTCTCGCACCTGCAGTTCTCTTGGTAATAGACATGTTAATATGATATCTAGCTCAGCTGGTAGATTCCAAATCTACTAATATATCTGATTGTATGAATCCCTATTGTATTCAATTTTCCATTCATACTCTTATAGTATACCCAATCTAATGCCGTTATAATCCTCCTGTTACATAGGACATTTGACAAGGTCAAAGTACATTACCCAAAGACTCATGAAGTCTTGTTACTCGTGCTCCAAGAATCGCTTTATTCAACATAAAGCCTCATGAGAGTCTTTGGGACACGTATAATCTAGCTTCCAAGTTCTCACGACGGTCATGGTCCAAAGATATGGCTCAAACAGTTTATCAGTTTAAACCCACGCGATTGATTAGTATCCATACTTTTGATCCAAGAAAATAATCACAATAAAGCACATGTTAGTCGTCATGTTCGATTTCAATCAGTGAACACCTAACTAGGGACAAGACAATCTTATTGTTTTCTTGCCTTGTTAAAACTTTTCTTATTTGGATCACGTATCCAAAGCCCTCTCCAGAAAAATACAGATTGCAATGGATCCAAAAATTTCATTACTTATAGTAACAAAGTGTGTATATTTTACATATACTCATCATTATCCATAATAACTATGTGAACTTAAATCTAGAAGCTCAGATTCAAAACATTGTCACACAATGAGATATTTATGACATTTAAATGAAACACTAGCTCCCTAATAAATTTAAATTACAAGCATCGAGAAAGTACGATACTTCCATATCATGCTTATACCATCAGGTTGATTAGCCGAGATTCTGTTGGGACGTTGTTCTTTGCTCCCTCACTTATGTACATATGCACTAGTCGAAATACGAGATATTATATCTCATAAATATGTACGTTGAACAATTTTGATTGCATTTTACCATTTACTTATATTTAATTATATTCAAATAATATAAGTTCAGATATATGTTCGATTGTTAATAATCGATATATTAGGATTAACTCTATCGACATTAGGGGTTACATGGCTTACTAGTGGTCCGCTTCATAATTCTGCATATTACTATGTTCGGTTATCATAAGTTAATATATTACTCTTGTTGATCAAGCCTCGAGGTTACACACGATAACATGATCAAATTATAATGCATTATAACTTTTCGGGTTAAAGTATAACTATAAGGAAATATCAGCAAAATTCAATTATGGAATTTCAACCTATCCACGAAATCAACGAGGAAAAGGAGGGTTCTAGAATGTTCCGCCTTATCACCTTGTCGCTTTGATTTAGGAATAAAGTGAAGATTGTAGAAAATCCTCGATGAAACATAGTCGACCAAGCAGAGTAAGAGAGAAGCTTAAGAGTTTTTGTCCAACATACTTTCAAGACTCCAAATTTTAGGCTTCGGTGGCTTCCATATATGTGGGTCTAAGTTGATGACAACCATTATTCATTATTATTCATCTTTAGAGAAAGATGAAGCAAAAACCTCTCCTTTCCACCCCCCTTGCTCGACTATAACGGCAAGAAAACCTTTCCTCCTAAATTCCTTACCACTCTTTAATTGTTCTAGCAAAATCGGCAGCGGTCTGATCAATCGCTATGCTGACTATTCTTTAGAGACAACCTAAAGCCCTATCCGTCATATTGCTACAACTTCAAGGTGTAAGGTACATACGAAACTGCAGGATTACTCATCGCTTTTATAATCTCACAGAAATTCCCTGTAATCGGCTTGGGAGCACAGTTATTTTAATTGCAAAACCCAACAACACTTCTATATTCAAATATTGAAGGAAGTGTCATTATCTGAATACATACTCGGATCAATAATGAGATCTTGATTCTCTAGCTTCAGTAAGATGTTAGAGATATCAGACTAGGCAACCTTTCAAGATCACTCATTGTAGCCAGAATCCGACTTTCTTCTTATTCACAAACTCTCTCAAAGTTGTAACTGCACTGCTTCTATGTTTTAGCTTCACAGTCATACTCTGTTACTTTAACAAGATGTTCATTAACTTTATCTATCAATTCTATATTTTGTCCAACTGAACGATCGACTTTTGTTAGCTTAAGTAATTGATACATATATAATCTCCTTTCATTTTCATTGCTCTTCTTTCCTCTTATACAACTTTATAATTTGGGAGAAAAAGTTGCATCTCTTGGAAAGATTCTTTCTTTATGGTATTCATCTTGGATTTCGGTTAAATGTTTTATCAATATAAGCATAACTCACCATTGTTCACTTAATTGGATCCCTATGAATTCTAGAAATATTCGTTTATCCCTTGATCTTTTATAGAAAAATTCATACACAACCTGATTTTATGTGGTTGTGTTATTCTATTATTTATGTTTCACATACTAATTGCATGCTAGGTAACAAGACTCTAATCTCTCTCATTTCATACAATAATTTAATTTCCATTAATGATTTTAAACTATTCGAATCGTTTTTCCATTAACTTATGATATGTCAACTATCGAGATCCCGGGAATTTAAACACATTTATGATTACAAGAATTTCTCCTCCAAGACAAGAATCACCTTGTTCGAGCAAATTTCGCTTATCACCGGATACTATAAACATGGACATTTCCGTTTATTTAATCATTTGTATTTTGATAGTTATTTATTCCTTGACAAACTAGTTATCTTGTAGTAAATCTATCAATATCCAAATCTGTATTTGGAATATTTAAACTATCTCCGAATTCTACAAACTCTAAATCATCATCATCAGTTGCTCATTGCTGTATCCTTAAAAATGTCTTTATTGTATTTACTATCAGAGAATAATGAAAGTTCACGTCAAGTCTTATATCAACTATTTGACTCTTGAAAGGAAAGTTTTATAAGATCTTTGAACTTGACTATTATGGAACAATTCCATATCATACCTTTTATGTATTTGATGTTGACTATTAGTTAATTATGTATTTTTTTAGAGCTAAATTGGCCGGTATAATATGTAATTCGAGTTCATTGCATCTAAAAATAGTTCATGATGTATATTTCTTTAACAATTTAAAGAATATTAAATGTTTGTTTAAGCTAACTCTCTTTCCAAGAGGTCTCAGTGCCTGATTCCCTACGGAGTGAGAATATTATACAAAATTAAATAATTTCGTGCACCAACAATGCGGACTTTCAGCGCTGCCAGTTTTTCCGTGTGATTCCACCCGTGGATTTCCGTATGACGTGACCTCGGTGAAACATCCGCACGAAGACAATTGGCTCATGAAGAGACTGTTATAAGACAAGATGCTTTAAAGCTTAGGCTCCCATTTGCTTAGCTTAAATTTAATTAGTGTCTCATATCGTATGTAATTTTATAACTTCTATCGTTAGAAAAAAAAAGTAACTCTCATTCATTTGAACTATTCAAATATTATTCTTGTATTTCTAAATACAATAGTAAATATATATATATATATATATAAATATATATATATATATACTTATATTTTACTAAGTTATCAGACTGCAATAAAAGTGAAAGAGCGATTCCTTTATTATTCTCATAAATATTTATTTATGGCCTTTAATAACTATCTTGCTCTAAATATTTAATTTACATTAATGGATGCTTACGCGATTATGAATTTCAAGTGTTATTCACATTTAATTTTATTATTCAAAAAATATATGATTACAAAGATTTCAATTATATGATCTTTCATTCATGTGATTATACCTTAAGAAATTAATTATACGCCATATTATTTATATATAAATAATAACATGTCATAAATTTCATGGCATCTATCAAATATAAGATATTATATCATGGCGATAACAATCATTACATTCAACATACACATTTCGATGAAAGAAAAAGGCAGCAATAATACATCGCATATAAAGAATAATCATCAAAAGAAATAAACTATTTTATTTGTTCAAGGTGTGAGTCACTAAGAATCTAATTTAAGTTCATAATATCTAATATTAAATTGTGTTAATTAATATCTAATACTAAAATAACTAGTACTTTCTAAAAATACTATCTTATACTTATGATGATTAATTCCTAAATTATGTTATAATTTGAAACTCTAATTATCTAATAATCTTAGGTCTCAATTCAATTAAATCAAATTCGAAATTTTATGATTAAACCTAATCAAAATTAGAATTTAATTGATCTAAGTCCATTAGTTTTAATTGATTCCAAGAAATAATTAATATTTAATCTAATCTAATTAGAACTAATTTCAATGTGATTAAAATAATTTTCATGAAGAAATTAAATTAATCCAATTCAATTGATGTCCAATAAATCAATTTTAATTAAAACTATTAAGCACTAAGTTCTGATCAAAAACCAAAATTCAATCTACTTCCTTTTGAAAAACAAGCTGTATCAAGATGCTCTACAACCCATCAAGGCCCGGCAGAAAGCGACCACCGCATAGCCCAAACACGTAACGGATATACTAGACCAGGGCTCGGACGCCCGGCCTACAAGTCCGAAACAATGTCGAATTCAAACCGACTGCCCACGCTCGCCACGCCGACGATGCGACAGCCGACGCTAAGGCCGACGCGTTATGCCACGCTATCAGCGACGCACATGTCACGTCATCGTGTTACGGTAGTCATGATGCATAGTGGGCGATTTGACGCACTTGTCATCGCCACGTGTCAACGTGCCACTCCGAAGTCGAAGTTCAACGGACGGTCAAACTCGGTTTCACCGAGTCAATCGGTTCGGGTCAACGAAGCGACTCGCTTCGACCGAAGTCCACTCTTAATGACTTATGACCCGGGCGACTTCACCGCTGTCACGCATGGCCGACGCCATCACACGCCGCAAGTAGGTCATACGGTAAAGAACGCCGCTGGTTGTCGAGTTAATTATTTAGTACATAATCGATTGATTTTACTTGTTTCAATTAATAAACTGAGATAAAAATTAATTCAAAAAATTCCGAAAAAAATTTCAAAAATCAAAAATATTATTATTAACATAATTCGTCAAAATGAATTAAAACACCATAACACACAAATCAAACATGCAACACATTCCATAATTCACCAAAAAACATTTTTCATGCATTGTTTACATAATTGTAATCACGTAACTTGAGCTCTGAGGCCACTGTTGGATTCATTAACATATCCAATTGGTTCTAAACTTATCGGATACGAATCCCAGGATGCTACGGATTGTACAAGAATAATAAACTTATGAACTAGAAGAGTGTACCTTTCTTCTTGAATAAGTTGTCAGCGGAAATTGTTTGGTCACAATACTCAACTTTGAGTATCTCCAAGATAGTCCACACCAGTAAATTGCTTGAACTCTTCCATATATTTTATTAGAACGATTAAAGCAAAACTAGGAATAAAATTGGAAGAGAAATAATTCCCTTCCAAGGGGAGAGGTTCGACAATTTTGGGAGGAAAAGAGGAGAGCTTTTGATTTCTTAATAAAAATATGAGCATTAGTTAATTAATTAGGTTAAGCCACTTTAAATAGGCAAAATAAGGAGAGTTTTTAGGATACAAAAACTCCTCCATTCCCATCTACTCCAACCGCCACTCGGCCCCCTTCCCATCTCCCGAGAATCGATTTTTTCGTCCCGAATGTTTCCTTCTTGTTTCACTTTATACTCGGAAAGTTTATAATACAATTTTTATATAGTTCGTTTATCGTTAAGGCGCCGACCTCTCTTAAGATCTGATCGACAAGACGTAATATGTTAAACAATTTTAACCGACATGAATTAATATATAGATTACGAGCGACCTTTAGTAAGCTATCATAACTCCCTAGTCGCCGAGTACTGTAAATTTAAATATTAATCGGTTGTACAATTAAATCGGTTGTGCAAATTAAATTGTTCAATCGACATTTTATGAGATCTATTATCTCATAGTTCCAACACTCGAAATGACCGCTTTCAATAGTGACGAGTCAGTACGAGCTCAAAGTTGTGTTAGTTTGAAATACTACCAAGCTTCGATATTTACTTTTTATCTAACAAATTATCAAAAATTTATAACTATTATAGAATATGTTCAATACATAATCATAAATAAAGAACGATCACATTATTTAAAAGGATTATTATACTTTATTAGCAATTCAAATTGCTAAATAATCAATATTTAGAATGAATAATGTCTAAACTTAACGGGTTGGGAACTACCAGGTACTGACACTGTTAACGTTAAATATCCGACTCGTTATCTTATCGAGTCGAGTCGGATACAAAAGTTGTACTTATTATCTTAACATAACACCAATAATATTTAATTTAATTCTTCCAGCACTAATGAAAATAAACCACATACACCTTGTTACCAAACAACCTAAGAGTCTAAGACCAAATCAACTAAAACTAAAAAGAGTAAAATCGAAGCTTGATGGAAAAAACTGAATCAACGGTTTCTGTTGCTGAAGGGAATGATGATACCAAATGCACAATTCAACAGACCAACACTTCTGTACTTTCTCATGCTCAAAGTCAATACTGCAAAGGTATTTTCAGAATTTTTTTTAATTCATCGTACTACAAGAATTATTGAATTTCGATTGAAATAATTTTTTTTTATATCTTATAATGTTGTTTGTTTCACAATATTATGGTGTATATAACCTATATAGTTAGTTAACTATGATACTGCCAAGTGATCATTCATTTATGATGTGTTTGTTTTTCTGATGGGCGAAACACATAATTACATTAATATTAAATACGTCTCCAATATCTTTTATCAGCCTCCCGCTTATAGGATCTGGATATCATGCAACATAACCCGCGGATAATAGGGAGGCTTGCTTCCAAATCGATAATATGGCGCCATTTCCAAATCAGCAGCCTCCTATTCTAGTTTGGGATGAAGACGCAACCTGGGTCGATAGTACCTAACCGATAATGGGAGCTTATTTTCAAATTGAACAGTTCCCCGTTAGAACGCTATGGGTCGAATAAGACGATTCTTTACCCTTCTGCTAACGGAGATTATGGTTTCTAATTAACCAAGAGTGAAGAGCAAATACAATCTACTATTTCACAATAGATAAGAATTGTAGGTAGTGTAATGACTAATGAGTCATTTTCATATATTCCGTTATATTCAAGGGTCATAGAATATAAAAATATTTGACTCCATAGGACATGGAAAAGTTTGATGTATGGAATTTGAGGAAAATATATACAAATTCTCAAATTGTATGAAGTTTCCTTCGATTTGGTATTAATTCCAGTTCCATGTCAGGAACAAACTTGCCTTTAATGTGAAATGTTTTCTGTTAATGAGATTATGAAAGCTTGAGTAGGTTTGATTCTATACACTCCATCCATCTCTTTAAGACTGTCTAGTTGGATTCATTGGTCAAAAGACACGTAACTTTCATTTAAATCAAAAGTATTATATCAATAGTAAAATACATTAAATTTGCTAGCTTTAGATATATTTTTTACCTAATACTCCGTCTATTCTATGAAGATTGTCTAGTTTTGAATTTTTCTGAAATTTATGAGATAACATTTTGATACTAGTTACAGTTAAAATCGGTCTATTTCCTATAATGAATATTTTTTTTTTAAATTTGGTCAAATGCTACAAGTTTTGGAGGAAATGAAAAAAGAATGAAAGTAGACAATCTTCATAGAATGGAGTATCAGTTAAAGAAATTTAAATGCAACTATCAAAATTCAACAATCTCCATGACATGGATGCAGTATATTGTTTACAATGAGCAGAATTAGTAATCTGTTTGTTTTATCAACAGTTGAAATGAGTGACGAGTCTTACCAGGCTAGAGCTCGAAGTGGCAGTCCGAAAAATGGATGTCCTACTACCCCTTCGCTCCTTGCAGGGCAAGTTTCTGAAAGCGCTGAGAAACCATTAGGTTGCAATCAAGGATCAGCTTCTACTGCAGTGATCTTGGAAAAAGATGATCATGTGAAGCAAACTGGAGAGGCTATTCTTGCAAACCTATGCAAACGAAAATGTAGCTGGGGTTTGATTTGGAGAAAGAAGAAACTCGATTTAAACACTTGGGAAGATTTTGTATCAAGGAAAGTTATCCTCAACGGCAATCCAGACATGTGTCCACTAACACCGACTTGCCACTATTGCAGTCAGCCTTATGATTCTGATCTAATGTACATCCAGTGTGAAACATGCCCAAGTATGGACCTACTTTATGTGTCTTCATTACAAATTTGTCCATTGCTAGGCCAGTCGAGGAAATTGTTCATTCTCTGCTTCTTCTTTTTTTGTTTGTAGGTTGGTACCATGCTGATGCTGTTGGGCTCGAAGAGAAAAAGATTCATGATCTTGTGGGGTTCAAATGTTGCAAGTGTCGCAAAATTAGAAAACCTGCATGTCCTTATTCAGCTCCCGAGTACAGAAGGAGCCTCGAGGTCAAGAGATTACAAGTGAAGGCATCAACGGTAGATAATACTGTAGGTCCTTGTCATGGTTCTGTGGAGGAGCAGCAAGATTTGCAATCGAAATCAACAGAGGAAACACCACATGCTGCACAGAATAATCACCTTACTGTTGCTTCTTCACAAATCCAGCCACAATCCGAAAATAACCTAAAACTGTACCATGAATTGGATTTTGCCATTGATTCTGGCCCTCAAAAACTACCCATAAGGAGGAGTGTGAAGCATGAAAAGGAGGAAACCCCCCTTACTGCTGATGATTCGGGTAATACTAAATTATCCACTTCTTTTAAATGTTAAAGAAATTATTTTCGAGCAGACTCTAATGCAATTAATCTTTAGTACAAAGTTTTGGGTTGGCATGATATTTGGAAGGCAGATGAAGTAGGTAACATAGAATGCAGTTCATCTATTCTTAATTAATTAATGTTCAAAGGGGAATTAGAATGAAGGATTTAGTATATTCTCCGAACGCTTTCATTAACATGTTAAGTTTTATCCACTGATTTATGCCGTTACAACTCACAATATTTTTATACAATAGTTTGGAGAGAAAATCAATTCTTAAACTGAATTTTCATAATGCAATATGAGTAGTTTTTAGCAACAATTCAACTATCCATATACAATGAATCTTTAAGCATGATGAAACAATTTGGAGATATTTTGCTACCTTCCAATGTTTATCAGCTTAAATGTATTTTTCTGCAGTTGATGTTCTTTTAATTAACTAAGGTAGCAACATGACAATATCAAATCAATTTTACTAGCAAGATGCTTTAGTTTAATAGCTTTTATACTATGGAATATTTTTCATTCTTCTAGCAACTTGCCAATGAGAAGTTCTAGTGAATATTCCTTGTCTTTCCACCTCATGTTCCATCACTATCCTATTACATGCCTTCGATCATCCGTTAGTTATACTGTGACACTTTTGTTTGCACTTGCTTCCGTGCATGACAAGTGATCTGAAGAAAGTGTAACAAAAATTGTAGTGTGATTGATGATCCGAACTCCTAATGGCATTAAAAGTTTCTTCATCCAAAGGAAAAATATAGAGCTAAAGAATGGACTATTAGTTAGTTGGTTCTCAAAGACTTTTAGTACTTGAAACTCAGTTTAAACACATTTTTACTTTGAAGACTTCAAAATATGAAGACATCTTATATTGGATACAAATTCTGAACTGAAAAACAAAGCATGACTTCCATTTTCGACGTGCACAAAATGTCATTTAGAGACCTTCAAGGCCTATCTCAGAAAATTACATGTGAGCCTAAAGAATGATTCATCAAAGTAGATGCATATCTATCTCCTACTAGATGGATTCATAAAGAATTTTACTCTCAGTTATGTACAAGAAACTGATACTAGACGATCAATCTGCTATCGATAATTCTCTTCATATATTTTGGGTTGTTCGAGTCCTGTAGTCTTGAGCTTGTCTATCTGTATAGTTAAGTATAGTCAATAGCTTTTGTATGGTTTCAATTGCAAGTGTCTTTCATTGTGAAGTATGCCTTTTTCTTGGAATTTCTTTTTTTTACAATTCCGTCAATTGTAACATGTTGAATATGCTATGAAATTCACAATGATTGTGATGCTGCCTTTGATCTGTATGGTATGTCTAACACTACGTTTAAAACTGAATCATGAATACTTTCATATACGTGATAAGAAAAATAAGGAGTAGCTTTTTATGTAAATCTTATTCCTGTTCTAGTTGAGGGATGAACATTCTATCATTATGTTACATCAAGTAAAGAGTGGGCATCCTTGATATCAGACTTTTGTTTCCTTCGCGTCCACACGCAGAAGATCACCTCTGCTGCGACTTCTTCTGCCATCTTCTTGGTAGGGGAATGCACCAAGAGCCCCATCTACCTCTCCAAAATCGAAAACGAGTACCAGATGGTGAAAACCAATCCTTTGGATATGGAAGAAACATTGGTAAACCGAGACGAGTCAGGATGCTTCATGCGCCATTATTGCAATGGCTTGATTTGCATAGCCTGCCCTGTTGACAAGCTTTCAGCTGATTCTTTCTGGTGCCAAGTCTACAAAGACACATACATGTTATAATTTGAAATAAGTGTTAACATAAAATATTATTCTAAGTGATTTCTACTTCGATATATGCATGAATCTCAATCATTGTTTACTTTTGAGCATGGAGTGGATATAGTACACTGATCAGAATTGAATACAGCTCTTATTTTCTAGTTTAAATATAGTATGCACTGAATTAAATTAAACTATAGAGTATTACTTATATTTATGTATATGAACCTATCTAGTATAATAACATGAGGGGTCCAAATGACATTTTTAATGTAAGTTGAAATATCCAGCTCATGCAGTATTAGAAAGAAGACGCGTCCTTGGACTAATATAATCATATTTACCACTGGGTAGACATGCCCCCAAAATAATTTCAATTGATGAATTTGCAAATTGTAATGAACAAAAGATCATGCGAGACTAGTTAATCCCTGTATATATGGTCTTCGTTTTGTTCTTGTTTCCTAAGGGTCCATAGACCATTGCTCTAGAAGGGTATATTTTATTTTTATTTTAAATAGATGGTAGTGGCTTCCATATATTGTTAATCTTCTTTTGAGATTGGTTGTGAAATAATATCTTTACCTCTTGAGTTTTTTGAATTGGTGGTTGTTAAGTGTTGCAAATGCTCAATATCGTCTTTTTATACTTTGACAAAATGGTCGATTACATTGATCTTGGATCAACTAATACTAATTACTATTCTATGTGGTATTTTATAACACATGAATATGCGACAACATGTATTTAATTACTACACATGTACTTAATTACTACGTATGTCTTAAAGTTGTATTCATACGGACTAATAGTTAGAAATTTGTATGTTGACAATCGATATCTTTATATATTACTATACCATGTCACGAACAAAAAGAGATAAGAGCATAGACTCGTTACATTCACTCATAAAACAGTAAATGAACACCGACTAAGTAATTGTATAAAGATTCTTACACAAATTATAACATCGGATGTTAATTCCTCTTGGGTCTGAAAAAGCTTTCACTCTAAACTCTAATGTATTAATGATCATATGATTTGGAAGGTAAACTCGGTAGAAATATTAACATTTGGAAGGATTCTTGGATTCCCAACTCTAGTACTAACTTAATGAGATTTTATATGCCTAATCAAACTCCTCCCCTCCCCATTCCAATTTCGATCTAATCATTAATTGTTTATCCTGGAACTTTGAATTGTTAAAAACTCTTTTTCCTAATAATGTTGTTAATGATATATTAAAAATAAGATTATCAAATAATGAGGATGTGAAAACTTGGCCTAAGCCGGCCATTACTATCAAAGATATATATGCATTTATAATCAAGGATGAGAAAGACAAAATTAAAAAGCCTTCAAACAATCATACGATTCTTCGGACTATTTGGAATAAAATTTGGAAGTTACCCTTTCCTGAAAAAATTAAAGTGTTCATTTGGAAAAACTCCTTTCCTAGCTTGCCTACCAACCAAAGATAACTTGTAGTTAAACTACATCTTTTAAGCCAACTATCAAGACTCCAATCTAAAGAGGGCTGTTTCCACACCTCTTCTTCAATTGTCTCCCACATCAAATCCATTTGGAAATTAATCTCACGACACAACAATATGTAACTGCTAATAGTATTATCGATCTTTAATTTCTTGGCTTAAAAATCTGAAAAATCATCACATATTAATGAACATTATTAAAATTGGAAGTTTGATTTGGAGCGTATGGATCATAGGAACGTATATTTTAATCATCGCTCATTTTGATGTTAGTAAGAACTTAGATTTTAACAAGTTTACAAATAAAAGACTGTGTTTCTGCCTACACAGAACGCACTAAAACAGGTCCCGAAAGGATTAGGTCGCTCTACATATCCCTGTTTTGAATTCATGTCTTTGCTCTCTAATGTTACCGCTTCTCCCATTAAAAAGTACTTTCAACTCTCCTTTGTATCGTGTTTCTATGTTGGAAATTCATGATCTTTCTTGGGAAATTGCAATTAAAAACGACAGATTTGTTAATATTAAAGGGTCCTCTTTTGATGATGGAAGTCTCCGATCTACACTTCAGGATAATGAAAATGTTCTCAAGTATTCTCCTACCCATGACCTTGATACTCTTAAGGACAATAAAGACTTTGCTTCTAGAAATTTTGTGGAAGTCCTCTACACGGGACTTCTCTTGATTAATTTCGCTGATAATGACTCTCTTGTCATTGTCACTAATCTGGTTCTTCAATGTAAGTCAAGCATGTGACTTTGCTTACATTACTCTCGACGTAGGATTGTTAATTGGAGGATAGGTGGTATTTTTGGGCAGCAAAATTTTTTGGTATCCTACGGATACTGATGCTTTAAGAATCTTGTTTATTGTCATGATGATATTTTTAATGATTTCGATTATTGTTCTAGTTTTTGTAATACTACTTCCGATAGTAGCACAAATAATGTATGCCTAAGGGCAAGTTCTACTTCCTCTTGATCCTCCTTTGAGGCAACCTATAAAAAAAAATTGGCAACATCGGATATGTAATCTATTCAAGTAGTTATCAAGTTGAAGTTTAAAGCAAATTTCTTGACTGAAGCAGGAGTGCGGATCGTGTAAGGACTTGTTTGGTCCCGACCTATGTCCCTACCTCGTACAAAGTTTGGGGAGTGAAGCTGTGGACAAGCAGGACTAGCCAGTCCCGACCTTGCCCCCCGACGCGGGCGACGGAAGAGCCTTGGCCTATATGCTTTAATTTCTCCGAGGCCCAAGATCTAATCTAGTTAGTTAGTGTTTTCCTATATATAGAGTTGTTCTCTATGAGTTTTGTATCACAAAAATAAGCATCTTAAATAATGTTCTAAGAGAAGATTATTGAATCATCATCAATAATTCATAGTTTTGTAATTGAGAATACTAAGTTATAAAGTTATTACCCAATCGAGCTGCTCTGTACTGAATAGTTTATTGTAATCCATCTTCCGAATTTGATTTTAGTGATCTCGCAAAGAAGAACAAACGATCTACTTTCACATCGGTGTAGTCCCATGGTAAAAAATATGCGTGTTCTTCATTTTTCTGCATTTACCTCTGTCATTATTTATTGTTTGATCAGGTTTGGAGATTGAAATTAGGCCTTTAATCTCAAAAATTGGTATCAGAACTTGTGTTCTGATTGAAATCGGTGATTCAATGACGAAGAACCAGAGAGCTTACACACACCGTAGACAAGTTTAATGGTGGAATGGATTGCCAGTATTGGAATATAAGCGGAGGATTATTTGTACTGAAGAAACCGAATGCCCTCGGGGAGTGTCGAGAAGCATGGATGTTGATGAATGGAACGCACTAGACAGCATACCTGGGGTAGCGATCAAACCCCTAGCTTTGTCCGTAAAACGGCGGGTCGCTTAATATCAAGCGCAGACTACTACGAAAGGTCTGACGGGCGCATTGTCAAAATTTGTATGAGAGCCACCAACAATAAGGTTTCCTCGATAAAGTAGTTGTTTAATCCTAAAAGATGCTCCGAAATACTCCCGTGAAAGTCAGCATCTTAATGACTTCAACAGCTTGATAAATCAATTATCTACCGCTTTTGGTAGATTTCGGCGACGCAGTTATGTATAATCGATATCCTGGCTTGTGCTTCGCGAAGTAACTCGGTAGTATAAATAAGTTTAGATTTCATGATAGTACAAGAGATTGTCTGTCAAGCAGTTATCGTAAGACCGATGCTGGGAGAAAGGTTCGCATTGAATGAAAGAGGTAGAAGCTATGACAGAGGAAATAGCAAAGTAATAACGGAGATCAAAGTCGCGGGAGCAGTAAGCCTAAACTTCGAGGACGACTGGAGCGTTGGTCATGGCAAAGACAGTCACACGAGGAAAGATCGCAAGACTTCTCGTGAGGTCGGGAAACAATGATGACGCCAATGTTGTCGATGAGTATGCTTGCTTTTGTCGGTTGATTGTTCTATTTGTTCTTGGATTCTCGTTTCTCGTGCATCGCTTCATACTACACTGGGTCGGATATAATGATAAATAATATACTGAGATATTTCATGGACGGCTCCATCTTGTTGACGCGAGCCGTTGAAATATCAGGTGTACGGGAGATGTTAATTTGAAGTCACAAATGGTTTTGCTTGAAGCGACAAAGGGAGACACGTACTCAAAGTTGGTGAAAAGTCCATATCCGTGAGCTGCTTGGACGGAGAAGGTTATAAGACAACATTTGGTGAAAGCAACTGGAAAGTAGCACGTGGAGTAATGACTGTAGCTCGGGGTTAGAAGACTGGTACTCTATACCTTACCGGAGGTTCTCAGAGAATGATAGTTGTTGTTGAAGCGTTCGTGAGAAGTTTCAGACTACGGCACACCGTTGGGTTACATTACAGAAAGGTGGCGAATTATTTATTTCAAATAATTAATACTCGAGTTAAAATATGTCGATCATCATATCTCAAGGAGTTGTGTTCTCGGTAAGTGTAAGAAAGTCATTTTGTTAAAACCGGAGTTAAGTCTAAGTCCGAGAGGCTGTGAGTTAGTCTAAGTCTAAGTCTCAAAGTAATATATACTATAACGATTTCAAATAATAGATTATGGTTGAATCTGATCAAAGATTTGTGAAGACTATTCAGAATGTCTCAAAGAAAAACTGAGTAGCCGAAAGGATGAAAAGAACGCTAAATGAACGTGTTTCAGTACGTAGTTACACTGCGGGTTTACCTTTAGACGTTTCGGGTCAAGCGAATCAACTGCAGTTTCTTGATAAACAGAGGACCTCAATCCTCCGACTCCCTAAAAATTCCTTTTAAAGCATGCGGAGTTCTGGGCATGTAAATCTATCTTCCTAAAAGTATTTGGTTTTTAGCGTATGTTCATGTACATGCAAATGCTAGAATAAACTCGATGCAAATTCTAACATTTGCTATTTTATCATTCCGTGACGCCGAAACGGATATCGGTTTTATGACTCAGCACCAAAGATCATACGTGAATGAAGGGTGCTGGTCTGGCGAAGAGTGTTATACAAAGATGCATGTAAGGTGTCAAGGAGAAACAAGCTTGGAAAGAAGCTCACAAATTCATTTCCGTATGAAAGTTTAACGCCCAGGATGGGGCGCGTAGCTCGGTTCATTCCAAGTTGCATAACTCGATCATGCCCCCGCTCCGTAAAGTCAACCTCGGGGCATGCTTTTGCTAACATGTCACCTTTGGAGGAGATTGGTTCAGATGAATAGGAGACAACCGTGTCAGGAAGTTGACCGGGTCCTGTGGAGAATCTGGAAAGAGTTAAAACCAACACATGTATTCTCCCTCTACTAACTCCCTCGCTTTAACAACAGACAAAGTGAACCCGTCACAAGTGATAAAAGTTAAAGACAACGTATGCATTCGGATTGGGTTTGCAGTTAGCGACGAACGAGGAGATGGAATCTTTGAGGTGTAATATGACATGGGAGTTGGTTAAGCCGCCTAGTAGCCATAAGAAGATATTGCAGAATAAATGGGTCTATCGAATCGCGAAGAACAGACGGTAGAAAACGCATAAAAATGTGGTTGGTCGCCGCGGATTTCAACGGGTGAAGCAAGGCTGACTACACCGAAATATTCTCGCCCGTAGTCAAGCGAAGTGAATAATCAAGACTGCTTCTGGGGATCGTAGCCGGGGCATAATCAGATCTTCTAAAGAAATGGATACGAATACCGTGATTTTTACATGGTGTTTTGGATGCAATAAATATTACAAGAAACCCCTGCTTGGTGGTTAAAGGGAAAAGAAAGTTTATGCACTTCATAAGTGTTTCAGATGGTACTTAAACAAGCTCCAAGGCAATGGAACATTACCTCTCATAACTCTTTATGAGAAGCGATGAAGTTTGTGAGTCATGGTACTCATCATCAAGTATTACACGAGGTTCGAGAAAGACTATGTTATTTGCTCCTTTGCGTGTATGATATGTCGACAGCGGAGCCGATTTGTAGATGATTAACATGTCAAGAAACAACACGCGAATTTCCGCGATGAAGGACCCATGAAGCAGCACTGGGAACGTGGTGAATCGCAGATCAGCGATTCTCCAGATCGACACAATAAGAATTACCCAAGAAGCGATCAAGTTGCTCAACATATCGACGCAAAACCGTTAAGATCCCGTTAGTCGCCATTTTCAATTATTCAGAACAATCATCAGACCGGCGGGATGAATTAGTGTATATGGATAAGGCGCCTTATGCTCGCTAGCAGTAGCCTTACGTATGAAACGGTGCGCACTAGACCCGCAGATTGCAATATGTTGCTTGTGAGCTGAGGAAGATACATGTCAAACTCGTGAAAGAGAACATCGGGAAGTCAGAAAAGTTGACTTTAAGATAATGCCAACGGGTAAAGATCGGTATAGTTTTATACCTTGTAGATCCGAATTGGGGTCAAGAAGATACGCATTTTTTAACAATGACGGTGATTGCCGATAGTAGAAAATCTACTTAAAATGATATGTATTCACGCTTTGGAGGTAATCGCGAATAAGCCGGAGATCTAGTCAGAACTACTGCAGCATTCTCTAGCGCGGCCGAGTACGCTGATACGGGTCAGTTCTTCGCGAAAGAGATTTATATAGCTTAAACTTTTCTTAAAGAGCTGAATCTTGAGCATGGTAGAAATACGTTGGTAAATTATGATAGTCGTAGTTATTTATCCGCTAAAAATCTTGTGTTTCATGCTAGGACCAAGCATATAAGACTGAGGTACCATTTGGAGAACGGAGTTTTAAAGCTTAAGAAGATTCTAGAGATCGGAATCCAACGGATATGTTGACGGCTAAGCAATGCGAGAAACTAAAGTCAGTTCAAGTTCGCGACCAACGAATAATCCGAAAAATGCTACGATGGCGTTTAAAGAATGGTGATCCGAAATATATCTTCACTGTGAGATTGGCTGAGCTCAAGCCAATTTCGGGATCGTTGTTGTGACCATGTAGGATTCTTTTTCAACCTCTAACCATGCCCCTACCTAGGCAAAAGCTCAGTAGCAAGCGTGAGGTTAGGGACTAGCCTAGTCCCGACCCCTTTTTCTCCAACGCGAGATACTTGTTGTTTATTTGGAGGCTTTCACTTTCTGGTACTTCAGACAATTTTAATGCTTTTTCCATATAGAGTTGTCATTTACATTTTATAATTAAAAATAATTATCTACATAATATATTATAGAGAAGATTGGCTGGAATCATTATCAATAATCTTCATGAGGGGCTTCTTTGTAATTCAGAGTACTCTGGTGTTATAAAGTATTACTCAATCATCAGGTTCTAACTTGATAGGTTATTGCAACGATCTTCCTGATTTAGTTTTTATCTCCGCAATCAAAGAATGTGACATGTTCTTCATTATGTTGTTGGTATAAAACTGTAAAGTTTATTTTTCTATTTACTATGCCGCATATTATTTGCTCAAAGTTTTGATCTCAGCTATATAACATGGCTCTGTCACATATATATCTAAATGAATATAGATTAAGTGCTTGTAGGTTCAATGTATCAATCTTAGTTAAGATTATCTTAATGATCATGAAATATTACTCGTTTACAATATTTAAGATTAGTGTCTTGACGTGGTGGTATAATCGGGGCCTACAATGCCACATTTATGAATTTCGAACTCAGATCCATAAATCGGTTTACAGCCAGGTTGAACCAACAAGCCAATATTTGACACGTATTATTAATCAATATTCGATTGATTTGGTTCAGGTTACTTCTACAAAAAGATTTGTCAAGTTTACTTAAGCTTTCTTTTGTCCATGTCACTTCTTTTTAACGGTACTTAATCCTTTTTTCTTTTGATTTATTTTAAATTTTTTAAGACATACACGCATAAATACTCTAGAATGAAATTTAAAAAATAAAACGATTACAAATATACTTAACGCTTAGACAAATATGTATATTTGTATGTAGAATACAAATGTAATTCTCGAATGAGTAGAAACACTCTGTGATATATTTATAATTTTATGCTGACTGTCACCTGGCCGATGACACGGTCAAGTCTTCGATCAACCCCGACTAACTTAATGACACCTGGCCAACATTTACGATAATAAGCATTTAATTAGCACCATATTAGTGTTAGCACATTAGCAAAACTCTAGGGAAAGACATCCCTAATTTTTTCAAAAAATTAAATGTCTACTATTAAACAAATTAAGAAAATTGGTTGGTCGCCCTAAATTGTGTATTTCTCCTGAATTTTGGTATGTTCATTTATTCGTTATTCTATACAAAAAATTTGGTTCCATCAATATATTTTATAATGATAACGATGGTTTTTTTAAAAGAAAGGTACATTGTAACAACCTTAATTACGGTGAGTGTTTGTGGGTGTTGTGTCATCAAGAGTTACAAAAAATTGTGAGATTCCTAGTTTTAGGTGAGGGATGTGTTGAGCCATAGTGGCCTCCCACCTCCCAAATGATCCAATATTAGTTACTAGCGATTATCGGCCGGCCCACCTAAGTCGCCGGGAAAGGTGTGTACACGTGGAAGCATCCCACTTCGGTGGCAGTCTATCTAACTAACGGCAATCATTGAGGAGAAAATGCTCCATTTGGAGACAAATGAAGGGACAAACATATGCTCAAATCTTCACTATTTTTATACACCATTTTTTATGTATCCATTAAAACAACCATGTGCTGGGATGGTTACCCTATTTAAAAAGGGGGAGTGAGTGAGTTTTACTTCAAAGATACATCGATTAACATTTAAATTAGAAGTGACTTACTGGCTAAAATAGGTTGATTAGTCCATTACTCCTAAAAGTATTATTTACCCTTTCGCTTAGGTCTCTTTAAAAATATTAATTTTTTTCTCTCAGATTGCTCCCCTAAACTATTTATTCTTTCTAGGTTGTCTCCCCGAATCCGCTGAGTATTAAATGCGAGGGCAAAAAAAATACTTAATTATTAAATTTGTGGAGGCATATTTTAAAGCAATTTACATGCTGAGTCTTTTTAATAATTAATGTATTACATAATTTTTAAAATTATTTTGGCAAATTTCTGTTAGACTATAGACAACCTTGTAGGAGGGGAGCGGCTTTTAAGAGGCTGCTGATCAAGCTGACTGAAAACTTAACACAAATTTTACCTGAAATACTACTTTAGCAATTCAGAAGTCAAATGCTAAATAGGCTAAATTAATATCCCCTTTTGGGGATGATTATCCTATAGAAGAATACAATGCAAATATAAATCAATCAAATGATATGAGTCAATCAATGTGGAAAAATGAACAACTTAGTATTATTGATTAAATCAAATATCAAGATATGAACTTATATAAATTTTATTTGTAAATAATTATATGTGATCGAGTATATAATGGAAACCTAGCAATTCTAGCATATAAATATTATGAACAATAAAGTAAAAAGTAGGGAAAGAAGAATGCAAACTTGTGAAGGAAAATACTATGCAAAACTTGTTTAAATCTTAAACAAAAGCATATCGATTCTAGCTTTAAATTGCATAAAACGTAACTACAAAAATTATATAACGCATATATATTAAATCGTAACTTACAAGCAAAATGAAGAATAATCACCAACAAACTTCACGAAGGCCTCCCTTTGAATTTAAACAATCGCTAGTATCACAAAATGGCGCTATTTCACACCGTAAGAAGCGAATCTCAAGATTTAACCGCTGTGGAACACTGGCTATCGAGTGAACTGCGCCAAAACTTTCCAGCTTTGCATTTGGAAAGTTTCTACAACTCAAGTGGTGGAGGCCAAAATCTTTTAGTTGGAGGCTAGGTTTTCTTTTTGATGTTATATCATAAAAAACCTAATAAGTCTCATATATATATATAGTCTTATTATTTGACCTAATAACCCAAGCGAATAGTTAATGAACCGGCTCGTTTAATTTAATTAAATTGTTAAGTAAATTAAACACTATCAGTTATTAATGTTAAATCAAATGTTTAATAACTGTTCTCGAACTAACTATTAAATTAATTAAACTGACTAGTTAATTCGGGTTTATCCACTTATTATTTTAATACCAATGTAAAATTCCTGGTTGATAATATTCAAGCGATTACAATCAACTTTCAATTTAGCAAGTAAATGTTTGTCATATGAAATATAACTCAATGTCATCAGACAAATTCCGACCTTCTAGGCTTAGATACAAGCAATGTATAATAATATAATAGACCATTAATATTACTATAACGGTTATGTAATGGGATCTAGCACTGCATAACCCCGGTATTTAACCTCGAGAATCCCGACTAGTAAATTAAGCAATTACTATGTTGAATGTTCCGCTTATGTAATCACATTCACTAAAATCCATTAAAAATGAATACATAACAATTGCTCTAATGGCATAATAAATGAAACCAATAACTACGAGCCCAACAACTTGACAAGGTGTTTTACGAGGTTTGCTAATCTAAGAACTCCTACCCAAGGCTTCCTTACATTTAAGCTCTCAGTAAATCCACTGTGACAAGCATTTTCAAAAGTTGGTGAAGTCCAAACCAACGTACAACCCTTAACTCCTCGTTAAGAACCCCGCAACTCCGGATTTCAACTCTTAGTACACCACTAACAACCCAAGGAATCACCCTAGATTTCTAACCCCTATCAAGCTCCATTTAACTCCACTACCTCGAGCACTCTATGTCCTATTGGTTGAGCACTAGCTAACACTACAAGAATCTCCCGATTCCTAGCTTAAGTAAGCCTCACAACATCTCGGAATCTCGCTCTAAAGATTTGCATCAAATCGTAACTTAATGGATATTCTCATAATTTGCTTAGAGATTGTTATTTTATCTGACCTAAATATCCCTAACGAGCTACCATCGATGCATTTTAAATATTTTGCACAACTTATAACTCCTTAATTGAGTAAATAACAAATATTTTGAATATCAGTGTTAAAGATCTCTGAGATGTTGAATTTCCCTCTGGGAGCACTTCATCAAACACTTCAGGTACTCCTTCTTGGCTTTTTTTCTCTCTTTGAAAGATATGAATCAAACCCAACTAAAACTCTTTTTCATAATATAATTAAAGCATAATCTATGAAAATTTTGGTATCTCAAAATGAGTGATTTTGGCCTTAAAAAGTTGTTCAAAGGCTTAGAAGAAAAATTAAAGCGGAAAGTGGGTTTTAAAAAAGGCCTTTCAAACGTCAAATTTCAGCACCATCGAGTGCTCCATCGAGAGCTCTCGGTCTCAAGTCACGGAAAGAAATTCAAAGAATTGCTTAACTCATTGAAAGCTCTCATCGGTATCCCCTCGACAGTTACGATGGATCACCATGGTGAAACTTGAAACATAATTTTCCACTTCGTTATAACTCCGATTTTGGACGACCAAAAGACATTGAAAGTTCTTTTTCAAATCCTTTTAGGATATGATATCAAACTTGGGAATTTCTTATTTTGATAAATATAATTTTAAGATATAAATATTTTAATACACGTTTTATAAAAAATTACTCTTATTTAAATGTTTCAATCAAAATCAAAGAAGAAGTTGAAGCAGCGTTCAGCTTAAGACTTTTAAATAAGCTCCGACTTGGTTTCAAGGCTCAGATCCATGACCGCATGATCGACTATTTGTCTTCAACGTCATTCTTTTCTTTAACCTTCTTCAAGTCCTCAATAACTAATGTGTGGTTGATCCTACTTCATCATCATCACACTTCATCTTTAAGCTCTATCAATATGCCTGCGAACTTTCTTTTATTCGATCTTGTACTGGCCTGACATGACTATCAACTTTATGTCCGACAAACACCTTTCTAACATGCTTATGAAATACTCCGTGAATCACTTAAATACACATATTAGATAGTAAATCAATGTTTAAGTCATTATTAAAACAAAGTGTACATACTCATAGTCCAACAATTTTCCCGAAATCCATCACCCCTATTCCTAACTCCCATCCCCACCCAATGTGCCCCTCAGAATTTAGTTCCCCCATAACTATCCCATTAGCAATAACTAAGACCACAACAACTAAAGTTCCAACATATTAAAATCTCCTTACCCACTGCAGTTAAACGGGGGACTGCTACGGGGGCTAGCGGGCGGGCAAGTGGTCGTGGCAGACGGATGTTTTGAGAAGAAAAGATGGCAAAATTAAAAATTATGTAATATTTAAATTATTATAAAAGACTCTCACATGTTAAATTATTTTAAAATATGCCTCACAAATCTAATAATTATGTAATTTCTTCTTTACCCTCTCGTTAAATGAATTTATGTATATTTTAATGTCAAAAACGGGTTCAGGGGCAACCTAGAAAAGATAAATAATTCAAAGCAACTTAGAAAGAATTGATACCTCTTTGCATCTAACCGAAAATTAAACGAGGCCCGCGCAACCTGGCTAATTAGCCTTTAAAATATTTAATATTGATCATAAATTAATATAATTCAGATAAATGCATCATAGTAGCATATAAATTTATAGTGCAAATTATCTAAATTTATAATCTTTTAATATAAATATAAAATTAAGTACATATAAATAGTTGATTCAAGAATTTGTTGACTATTTATAAATTAAAAACCTCCCAATTTCATTAAAATAGGAGGACTAATAAATGAATAAATAACATGTTCAAAGGTAACATGAAATTAAGCCTTTATAAAACCAGTCGGCGGTCTTAGCCAACTAATCAAAGAGTGGACTACTGTGCCGCTGACATAGGTAATGAATGATGTTTACAGCTGACCAAACAAAATATATAATCAACCAGTGGTATGGATCCGTCCAAGGAATGAGACCACTGTCATGTACGGTATAGTATTAGCAACTTAGCCCGGTTAAACACTAATTTTAAATAAATGAGCCAGATTTTACCCTCAACCATCACGTTGATGTTCAATACATACATATACAAAAGCGACTGGCTTCCTGATCGTGATCCTCGCCTATAAACCCTCAAGACATTACTTCTGGCGAGGAATCGCGAGATATTGCCTCAATGCACAAGGCATTTGGCGCATTCTTACTACCACCGCAATTTCGACCGAGCACATCCTTCATGGTGGTTCAACCCTCGGGCTGTTTGCTGCAGCTAAGACAACACCAACCCAAAACTCCTCAACCACCGTGTTTTCCTTGTTAATACATACATATACAATCATTAGAGATGTTGGTGTAAATTGTCAACGGGTATGATGGTCGATTGGTCATTGATATGAATGATCAATGTGTTTGTTTATACGACTGACCATCGTCGTCAGTTCTTTTATCATGGAACCAACGCAGTGTTCGTTGTCAATAGGAACAACCAGCGTGATGGTTCATATGAAATGTTGTTGGAAGTTTGATCGTCCATGATCAAAACCGATGTCTACATTTTTAGTCCAACACTTTATACTTTTTATTTCATTCTTTTATTTAATTAGACATAATGAAAACTCGTGCAACTTTATTGGTGAAATAGTTATTTGAAGTATATTGTTATTAATTTATTAATAACACTACAACAATTGATAATTTGTTTAATTAGACATAATAAAAACTCATATAATAACTGATAATTTATAATTTCATTATTAGAAAAAAAAAATTAATGATTGATCTTTCAAAGGTTAAGTTGAAACTTGAAAAAATTGAAGAAATATTAATTAAAAAGAAGCTTAATCAAATATAAAAATGACAATTTAATAATTCTTCAATAAGAAACTTCTTTATTAAAGTTCTTTATTAAAGGAACAATTTCACATAAATGAAACTTCTTTATTTTCTCTCCTCAAAAGCAACTTGGATCCTCTATCCCAATAGATATCTCAATTAAATGGCTAATAATTAATAAAGAATAACATATACAATTTTTAAAATATAGTTAACTCTAATATTAAATAACCAATTAACATTAACACATACAAAAGTTAATTGGGTGAATTACGTTTCGCGAATCGGTGACATCAATTCAGCAGAAAATGATCCGCACGCCTCAAAAGTATAGTTTACTAAGACTGAGTTGTTATACACAATCTATATAGCTGCCATTGCTTGAGGGTAAAACACCATTTTGCCCCCCTTTATTTTCAAATGTAATTATTACAAAAATTATATCAGAACAAAATAAGCATCTCAGTACTAAAAAATAACTATTTGAATGTGGATATTGGTTCCCCTAAATACACACCCAAAGAGTTCATAATCACCTCTTCTTCTTCTCTTTTTTCCTTTCTGCTTCTAACTTGGTGTCCATACTCGGTCCAACCCCCCACCCCCCTCCCCCCTAACCAGCACCCCATCACACCACTACCCTCTTCCAATTGCCCTCTTCCTTACTCTATATTCACACTTCCAATTCAAACTGGCTTCAATATAGCCACAAGTAGTTCACTTGTTAAAAAGCTAGCACAACACTTATCTACTACTATCATGGCAGATGTAGCAAAATATGCACCCATCAATGGTGGAACTTTAATCACAGACCTCAAATCCAAATTATTCCTTACAAAAACGAAGAAAACTGTTGCTTTTGCTTATTTGTTTGTCTTTTTTTTCATTGCTTTCACTATTTTCTTGGCTTTTAGTCCATCTTCAAACTCTTCTTCACCATTATTTTCCAATATCTTTACCAAAAATTTTACTAATAGTAAAAATGGTTCTTTGATTTCTTACTTTTTTCCAAATTCATCTACAAAAAGTAATGATTCAAGAATTGTGAATAATCAGACAAAAAAAAGTGATTTAAATAGTAAAGATGCAAATTTTATGCTAAATGAAACCACAATTTTGCCCCCTAAATCACCTCAAGTTGGTAATATTAGTACTAGTAACAATTTAAATGCATCATCACCAAAAGGGTCACCAAAAAATGAAGTCTTGAAGGCTAATAAGACTGATTTATCAGTTACTAAGCCATTTTTTCAAGAAAATAATGGTACTAGCATTGATCAAGAATATAAGGTTAAGGCCTTGGTGAATTGCAATTTGTATGATGGAAATTGGGTGAAGGATGAATCATACCCATTGTATGAACCTAATTCTTGTTTATTGATTGATGAGAAGTTTAATTGTTTCAGCAATGGTAGGCCTGATCATGATTATTTTAAACTGAAGTGGAAACCCAAAGGTTGCACACTTCCCAGGTACTATAAAAGTTGAGCCTTTATGTGTTCGGTTTATGTTAAGAGTCGTTAGTTAATGATACCATGTTAAGAATTCATGACTTTTACTCTGAAACCAATTAATTGGTAATGGCGGAGTAACTCATGATGTTGTTAATTAATCCGGAAGCTATTAATCTTTCGATGTGTGACTGGGTTGCTTCACAGTTCAGGTTTAGATGAGTATGTTTATATATACTAAGAAAAAAGCTTTTAATTATGAAAGATGGTCCTAAGTTTACTTCCTGAATACTGAAGCTTGTTAGTGAAGTCCATGCCATATTTTAGGTGATCAAATTGATGTTAGACTGTTAGTTTGCAATTTATAGGATTCTTGATTTATGATCCTTTGGATGTGATGAACTCTGTGCCCTTAAATTGATGAATTTTCTACCATGATAGGCTTAAACTTTATGTCTAGTTGTTATAATTTTCATCTATTTTCTTCATTGCTTAGTGTAATTTTTATGATTTTACTTCACTGATGAAACTATAGGTTTCTTCTGGTGGTGAGTCGTTAATTGAATTGTTTAGATGGAAATGTCAGGTGGTACAAAGTTCAGTATGATTGTTAGTAACATTACAACTGAATGATTTATTACTTTGTCAAATGTTTATTTCCTGGTAATTGTCGGCAAACATTTTTGGCTTTTTGCCATTGACCGATTTAACAAGATTTTATCTTTAATGTTACAGACTAAATGCCACACATATGCTGAAATTGTTAAGAGGGAAGCGATTAGTGTATGTTGGTGATTCTCTCAATAGGAATATGTGGGAATCTCTTATTTGTATTCTGAGGAATTCTGTGAAAGATAAGAACAAAGTGTATGAAGAAAATGGGAGGGCCCATTTCAAAGGAGAATCTTCTTATTCCTTTTTATTTGAAGTAAGTTACTCGTTAATTAACCTCAAGTCTCTTATGTCAATAGAACTATGATGTTTCTTATAACAGAACTCTAACTACATTGGCTCTCATTTGTAGGATTATACCTTCAGGGTAGAGTTCTATACGTCACCTTTCCTTGTTCGACAATGGGAAGTCTCTGACAAAGGCGGGGAGAAGAAGGAGACTCTAAGGCTTGATTTAATTGGACAGTCATCTGAGAAGTATAAAAATGCAGATTTCATTATCTTTAATACAGGACACTGGTGGACTCATGATAAGACTTCTCTAGGGTAAATAATACTTGCAATTACTTCGATTGTGACATCGTTTATCTCTCCGTTTCTTAGTTATTCGTAAATGGCAATAAGCATGATTTTACTCAATGGAATGTTACAATTGTAGGAAGGACTATTACCAAGAAGGCAGCCATGTGTATAATGAACTGGATGTTCTCGAGGCTTTCCGAAGAGCCATAACTACATGGGCAAGATGGGTTGATTCAAATGTAAATCCTACCAAGACTCATGTCATGTTCCGAGGTTATTCGGCTTCCCATTTCAGGTAATTATTTGATAAGAAAATGACTAGAATGTACTAGTTGGTATAATTCATTTCATTGTTTGATATGGTTTATTTTGTTCCTCTGCATTTATTTATCAGAAAGTTAAGTAGTAATCAACAAGTTGTTTGTCTGGGCTCATCAACGTTTTCTTCATTTGTTCGCCTAATTGTACTTTTCCAATTTTCGATCTCTTGATTTCCTGATCACATTACAGCCTAGTATCAAAATATTTAATTTTACTCTCAATCTGGGATCTGATTTTTTATTTCAGTGGCGGTCAATGGAACTCCGGTGGGCAATGTGACAGAGAGACGGAGCCAATGAAGAACGAGACATATCTCAGGCCATACCCGCCAAAGATGGCAGTATTAGATAAAGTGTTGAGAAACATGAAAGTTCGTGTTTCTTATCTCAATGTAACCAGAATGACCGATTACAGAAAGGATGGCCATCCATCAGTATACCGGAAACAACGTTCAACTGATCTGCATGTCCAAGACTGCAGTCATTGGTGCCTCCCCGGTGTACCAGATACGTGGAACGAGCTTCTCTACGCGGAGCTTCTGCGGAGGCAACTGCAAGAGGGCCAACACTAGAAAATAGTCCATAAGTAAAACATGCACACGCACCCATGCAGGGCTATATAATTCAATACAATGTTGAGTTCATAGAAATGTGTATTACCCTATTTTGCCTAACCAAATGTAGATACAAAAATCCTGATAAAGATCAAGAATTTGTGTTCATATATAAATTATTATCAGAAGAGATGGAGACTGTGGAAAAAGGAAAGTTTATAATGAGAAAAAAGAGGGAGAAGGAGAATTAATTTCCATTCTTAAAATCCTTTTTAACCCCCTGAAGCTTGAACATTCAAATTTATCAATTGTTACAAAAATAAAATAATTACTACTTGTAGCTGTTTGTATACTCCTTTTATTATACGAGTAGTTTTTTTTCGCATGGAATATAAATCCTAAAAATTACTCGATTTCAATTTCGACGAAGTTGTATCAGTGTAGGGAGCAATATATTGTAATGTAGCAGGGAAATTTGTCATTTCGACTATCACAATATAAAATATTTAACTTGTAGGTTTTTTTTAATAAAAATTTACTCGTTTTATAAACAAAAATTCAATAAATTAATTTAGAGTTCCTTCCAAAAGATTTATACAATTAGAATTCCTTCCAATACTTGTATATTAAAAGATTAAATTTGAAAAATGAAATATTTGAATAAGATTAATTTATTATCAAAGTTGATAAATTTTATTTGATTAGTTAAACATTTCACTTAAATTAAAATGGAGGTAGTATATATCAATGTTGGATTGACGAATCACTAGTAATTTCCTAATTCTTTTTGTCATTTTTTGTTTGAATAATTTTTTTTTTAAATTAGCTATGATAAGAGTATTATTTATAGGAATATTCTGAAATAAAGAGATTCTTTAATAAATTCACAGGTTAAGGGAATAATGCTAATTAATATAGAGTTAGAGAATTATTATGAATAAAATAAATATATTTATAGAGATTCGAGGCAAGGCATAACTTAGTTGAAGATTTGGGATAGTTCTTCTTAGGCTATAAAGCAATATGCATTTTTGTTGAGTAATATATAGTCAACCTATGGAGTTGGTATAAGCAAATTTAGTGACATGAAACATGATAATCCTTTATTAACCTTAGTTTTCTTATACAAAACTAGCTTTGATCGATCAGCTTCTTTAAATGTTTGTTGATAATGCAATAATTTTTCTAGTTCGCATCGAGTCTTTGACCCAAAAATCATGCGGTCTTTTATAAAAAGTTTAGGCTTCAGATTAAAAGGTCTTTATCTTGTCGTGTCATTAAGGCTGCTTGATTGGTAGGAGCAGGCTTAAACACCCATCCTTGTAGAAATTTGAGTGTTGATCACTTGCTTATTTCAGGATTCTTTCTGGAGTTATTTATCTTGGGATATCGTACAATATTTATAAATACATGCATGCCACTCTCTTTAGTTTTTTAATAATACTCATAATTGAAAATTGACGAATGAAGTGGTTGCAGCCGTTGTCCCATGATTCTTACACATACAAAAATATAAAATGGGACAAAATTTTGTCCGGTTTGACCTTTTGTGCCATTTTATCGTGTTGGTTTATTATTACTCACGTCAGAAAAGATTATTAATTTCGATTTTTTTGGATCAATTTTAAAAGCTTGACCGAAAAAGTGAATTACCATTGTAGGTAAAAATAATAATTCGTATAGGATGCTTGTTAAATTTGTTTTGATATATATTTTGAAATATCGAGCTTTAAATTTTACGCGTGTAAAATTAGTGATATTCTGGTTTTAATCAGTGTCTTGGCGGCAAATAAAAGTAGAAATGGGCCAATCTTTTTTTGGAATAGAAGTAATAATGATTGTATATGGTACTAGGAGAGGAATAGGAGGACATTTCTTCATTTTCTAAAAAATAAATTAAACTGGCTATTTTTTTTTTCAAAATACTGGACTACTATATATTTTTTGAAAAATTATTTGATTAGCTCCTTTAATTTGATATTTTCTTATTTATATTATATTAATTTTTCGTCATCCTCATATAAAAATATCGATTATGTCATTAATATAAATATCATTTATCTTGAATGTTTTATGAAAAAATAATACGAAATATGACATAAAATAAATAAAATAGAGGTCGACCTTGTCACACATCCATAACAAGATGATGCTAGTATCAACAATTAAACACAAGGCAAAAAAGAAACCGGCGCCAATGTTTAAGAATAGCTACGAACGTTATGAAAACATGCAGACGTCGACCACCGCCCTTAATTTATATGTGTAGTAAAATAACATTCATAAAAAATTATGCTGTCAACTTAATGCTTATTATATATACATTACATTAATATATCTTGTAAGCTAAGAGCCTCCAATTGGTATATTACTTTTCGAATACATTAAGGTAAATTGTGATTTGTGAATTTATAAATTAATGTAAATATATTTGTAAACCGAATAAGTTAAAAAAATAAAATGTGATAATTTATTATTATATTCTATTACTATCATGGGAGTGTGGGAGTTAATTTAAATAAAAAATTAAATTGACTATTCATTCTACAAACATAAATTATTTTAAGAAAGTATTAACATAGATGATAAGTTTGACTTGGTCTTCAATTATGATGAGTATATGTTAGTAGGGTGAATGGCATTAAAGATCGTCATGTTTTGTTAAAAGTCACTCCGTTTGATAGCTAGTTTAAACTTAGAATTTGGATCATTGAACTAAAGCATAGAGGGGAAAGTTGGTCGTTCTTGAGCAGAATTTGAAAATTAAAATTTTACACTTTTTCATATTTTTCGAAGACATTTTGTCTTTTCGTGATTGTGTCTTTAACATCATTTCATTCCCGCTTTACGTAACAACCTCCTCCACTTGTCTCCACCCTTAACCACCGTCTTCTTTCTCTAGAGAACTCGCGCCCTACTCGCCTACTTAGCCCGCTTATTCATTCAGCATTCCTTCCACAAAATGGATTCATTTGAGCAATCCGCCATACAAACCTACGTCGACATTCACACGAATTACCACGCTACTCGATCTGACTAACAACCACAAATATTCATAAAAACGGCCCATCAACTGCTACAACTTTCTTTATGAGTAATATTTTGTTGAAAAAATGTCTAATTAAAATCAAAATTCCAATTTATTTGCTGAAATCAAAATTGTAATTATTTTAGATGAAATCAAAATTGTAATTTTTATGTTGAAATCAAAATATGCAGAAAAAAACTCATTTTAATATTTGACTTTTATCAGATATATCAAGGAAACGAAAATCTCATAAAATTAAATCGTTCATTATAGAGAGAAAAATAAAATGACCATGGTGAAAATTTCTGACATGAGATTTGGTCTTTAACTTTTGTTGTTGCTTTTAGGAAAGAAAATTATCAAGAATTTCAACAAACTTCAAAACTTTCTTGAAAAATATTTGTTTGGTTGATGAAAACTGAAAAATTATCAAGAACTTCAACAAATTTCAAAAAGAAAATTGAAGGGTATTTATTTTGTTGTTGAATACTTGGAAAATGGAACAGGAAAAATATCAAGATTTCAACAAAATTCATATTTGAAGGTTGTTGTTTGGTTTATGAATAATTGGAAGTTACCGGCAGGGAGTGGGGGATGAGTGATGCTAAAGACATACAAATTGATGAAAAGACAAAAATATCCTTGGAAAAATGTGAAAAGTAGAGAAAAATTCAATTTCACCCTAAAAGTCATGATGACCAACTTTGCGCCTGAGGAACTTGATTGATCGAAAATAACCTAAATGGAATTAAAGTGATCGAATGGGCACTTTTAGTAAACGTGAGTGATCTTTGGTGCCATTCGCCAGAAGTTAGTTAGTACAATAAGGCGTGGCGTACTTAGATATTTGAACAAGTTGAATCGATTTGAACCCTGTAGGGTTCGCTCGACTTAAACTTATCGAGAACTATATCTCGATGTCGAACACGAACGAAAGAATATATGAAAAAACTTGATCCAGTTTCTCGATAAATAGAGAATACCCAAATTGATTCGATTGAGAATTATCTTTAGAATGGATGGCGTTCACGTGTTCATATAACATTCTCCAATAATAATAACAACACAATATTACTCAATTAAAAATATAAATCACTAGTTCGAAAAGAAAATAACTTTCTCACACAAAATAACCTTGACCCGTCAAGTTTGAGAATTTTATTTGTCTCGAGTCTTGTTAAGGGGAAAGCGGATACGATCACGAAACACCAATCCATGCTAAGCTATCTGAGCAGTCAGTCCATATTCTAGTCGATCCGTCTAAAAATAAAAGTTAATATTCAACCCGTTCATACTTAGCCATACCGCAATTTATGAATCAAATCTCGTCTCCTTCGCGATCCGCAGCGCCGCCGCTTCCTCAAATCATCATCATATTCATCTATTTTGTCGATTTTCACAATCATGATATCTTCTCTTCAGTATTAACTTTCAACTTTCTTTACATCATTTCTTTAACTAATTGTCCAATATTGAATTTTGATATTTGGTTGTCCTTTTCAATTTTGAATTCTATTATTTTTGCATAAGTTGTTTCATATTTTGTGAAAAGTGTATCAAATGCTTGTAATTTTAGTGTGATTCACTATTAAGATTGTAGTTTGGTTTGAATTAAAGTTTTGTGTCGGTATATGGCTTGGCAAAACCTTCTTTGTATATGGATTATTAATGACTCTCATAGAAAAGGAAACTAAATAATAAAATGTACAGTATATGGCTTGGCAAAACCTTCTTTGTATTCTCAATGTGATGTTTCTAGGTGTTGCATTGAGCATCATTTTGTTTTTGTTTTTGTTGTATAGTCGATTTAGTGAATTAATATATGTAATTTTTTGTTTATAAAAGGTTTGAAGAAGTCGGAGTATCATATTAGTAGAAAGTGACAATTGTTATCAGATGTTATGTTAACGAGTGAGTGTCTCCATTATTCAAGTAAATCGATCATATTCAGATAGTTTTCAGTTTGATTTTTTGTTTGGTGCTATTTTTAGATGGAATAGACAAAGTACTCCATACATCAATTCATTTTATGATGGATCTGGAGCTTCATGGTGTTTTCTAGTGTTCAATGATGGTATCATGTATCCCTGGAGATTTGCATTTGTTAGATTCTTTGAAGACATTTAGTTGTATCTTGTTTTTAGTTAGCTTATTTGTGCAAGGATATTTACTAGAAATTATTTGAAATAGGATTATACAAGCTAGTCACCAGGCTATTATGGAAATCAGAAAGTCGAGTTGCATGTTGAAGACATTTCAACATAATTTCTTTAAGGATTGTACTCATGAGCTGGGGATGTGTGAATTTGTAAATGCATAAGCATTGTCTCTTGTCTTAGCTTCGTTAACATTGGACAAGAATAGCATCGAGTATATCCTCGCCTTATCGAAAAGATTATCCTTTATATTGTTTTTGTTGATAACATGCATGGGTGTTATTCTTTTTGTATTCCATTCGCAAAAGCAATAGATGCAAGCTCAAGCTTATGGGTGCCTGCTGCTTTGTATCATAATGCTAATTATATAAAGTTTATCATACCCCAATTTTTTGCTAGATCCAAGTATTTTTTAAATATATATGTACTCAAATGTTTATGTTCTAAGTATATATATACTCTTATTACGATTAAACACATTCATTTTCTAAAACTGAGTATTTTTAGAGTATATATGTGCTCAATTGTGCATGTTTTAAGTACATATGTACTCTCAATGCATTTAAAAAGCACGATTGACTTTCACAGAAATAAGTATTTTAGAATATATAATAATACTTACTACTCATGATACATGTAAACATATTTGCTTTCTCGGACTAAAATATTTTCATCATATATGTACTCAAATGTAAGTTAAAGTACATATTTGCTCTAATACATTTAAAACATTCATTTTCTAAAACTAAGCACTTAAGTATATGTACTCACATGTGTAAGTTTTGAGTACGATTTACTTCAAAATATTTAGCTTACATTCACTTCTAGAAATAAATATTTTTTAGAGTATATATGTCCTCGAAATGTGTAAGTTTTTGAGTGCATATTCATTTGTTATACGTTTAATCCACGTTAAAGCCCATAAATAAGTTATCACAATATACTCACAAATTATCTTTAAAGTGCACAGAACTCAGCACAGGATATATAAAAGTTTCGGTCTGAAAGTATATTTGAACTTAAAAATTAGTTTACAGAATACAAAAGTACCTTACTTTCAAATATGCATATATGCTCTTAACCTGACATGTTTAGAGTATATTTGAACTCTGAAATTAAATATCCACAGTACAAATGTACTCAACCAACAGATTTATAAATAAAGTCTCAACCCAAAGTATATTTAAACTCGCGAATTCTTGAATTTAAATATTCAGCTTGATATACATACATGAAACAACAATTTTTTCAATTCAAGTGTATTGAAACACATATGAACTCCAAAATGTAATATTTAAACATATAAACACATACCAAAGCCAATTGAACTGAAATCAATTGACCTAATTGAATTCATCAATTAAGATCCTTAACTAAACCAAAATTAACTGAAATTAATTGAAACCTCATTTTGTACATAATTACAATTCAATTTAAACTAACATTTTCCACTAATTTTGGTATAGAATTTTATTCATCGGCGAAAATTCTCGAAACATGTTTCCAAATTAATTTTTGATTTTACCTTTTAGAAACCATGAATTTGGTCATTTTCCTTCGATTGTTTGGTTTTTGTATCGATTTGTGCTTGATTATTCAGTTTGAGAAGCTGTGAGTGATCAATTAGACAGAAAGAGAGAGAGATCGATAGTGAGAGCGTGTGTGTGTGTGGGTGAAAGAGTGTGAGAGTGTGTTTTAGGTGTAGTGTGTGTAATGTGATTTTTTGTCTAATTTTTAGTTAATAAATGTTAGCATTAATTGATGAGGTTGAGGTGTACTGGTGATGTGGCATGTTTGCACAAGTTTGCACCAATTTGTGTTTGCACCATAAGAGTGCCCCTTGTTAGGTTTGGTCGTTATGTGAATTTTTATCATTATAGACTTTTAATTGTCATTGGGTGGGCTAGCTTATGTTATGTTGATGTGATTTATGTGGGAAATTTGTAATGGCCGGACAGAATTTATTCAACTTTCTCAAATGGACTTGGTTTGGTATAATTAATATATCATTGGTTGATTCACATGATTAATTTAACAATTATTGTAATATATGTCGAGTTGAGTGTTTGACTCAAGATCGACTGAGATTAGAATTAATGTTTTGCTCGATTTGCACTATCTTGAGTCGAGATTCACATCAAACTATTCAAGTCGAATCTTGCTCAATTTATGTTCAGTAAAAGGTCTAGTCGTGTGGTATAAGCTCAACATCAATCCAATAGACTGTGGGCCTAAAACGTGTCTTAATATACTAGTCTAAATGTTATTAAGTTCATCATCTTTTTATGTAGGAGCCTTTTTATTCATTACTTGTTACTTATTAGGGTTCTATACGGGTACAGTTAAATACAAGGATCCAAACTTGTAAGGATTTGAAAATGACAATTTTACCCTTCATATATAAAGTCAAAACTCATGAAAAGTCGCTCATTTGCACCTGTTAAAAAAGTTGTTTCGTGTACTACAAGAGAGCCAAACACTTTATTTCATGTATAACACGTGAAACAATATATACAATCATATATACATCATATGAGATGAGGTATATATTTCATATCTTTGAATATTTAACAACATCTGCATTTCATGAAGCCTTATGAAAGTGATACTAACATTTCATGCATAATATACGAAATAAGTCGTTTATTTCATATGTTCAATATGAGAAAAATTATAGGGGAACTCTTGACGTCGGCTAAATTAATTTCCTTGCGCTTAGGTACATTACCTTTCTACGATTTTGTGAACGAATGAATGAACAACACTAAATTTTTTTTATAACTTTTATCATGAAATTACCGGCATTTGAACTTTATTATTGAGAACAACATTAATGAATTCAATAAAAGACGTAGATAAATTAAACAAGTCCAAAAAATCGTCTAACATATGAAAAAAGGCAGTCCAATATTAGCAAGGTATAGTATGACATTTTATAATATATAGATTACAGCACTTTTAGGGTGGTCTAACGTTAATACATGTTCTTGTATATGTAGGACTATTATTGGCAGAAATACATAAAGTTATCATTATAATCTATAAAATAATATTATCATCAAAGATGCCATGGGCGATGATGTCCTTGATAAACCTTTACCTACTACAGCTCCTTCAATCATGGCAAACTTAAATTAGGCATAAATTTATCTCGATATTCACCGCATGTTTTGTTACATTCGAGATGGAAGCGTTTTATACTCTGCTAGTGAGAATTTTCCAAATTCGTTCTAAATACACTAAAGTTATTCTTCATATTCTTCGAAACCCAAGCACGACCCTCGGCAATTACAATGAAGATTGGGATACCGCGATGTCGTTGAGCTATGGAAGCCGTGTTTATAATTTCTTTTGGAAGATTGTCGGCCAGTGTGAGGGCCCGTAGTGCCGATGGGCGTCTTGATAGTCTTACAATACCGATCTCTATAGAGCATTTCGAGACTGGGGATACCGATTGATATGTGCGCTGAGGCGATTTTGAGGTGGTTTGGGCTCTAATTATAGCACAATTTAAGTCTAGCTAGGTTATATCTCGTTAATACACATATATCTTTGGAATTTGTTTTATGAGTTTATTCGTCGCGCGAATCTTAGAATGAGAGAATAATCATCCTAGAAGAATATTAGGTCTATAATATTCTGAAGAACATAGTTTTTTGTTCTTGGTAGCTTGTAGTTGAAATTTTTAGATGATAAGAAAATACTCGACATAGATTATAGCTAGTAGTAGGGCTTAACAATCTTTGTGGTTTATTAGTGGATCTATGATAGCAACATGATTAGGCACTTCGCGTTGAGAAGTGAACCTATATAAATTCTTGTGTCTGTTTAATTTTTGCACTTTAAATTTCTATCGTTCTTATTGATTGCTTGAAACTCTAGGAGAGATTTATGGGTCTTAAATCACTTCACAGATGCTATTGTGCAAGTATTTATGCATGATCTCCGATCTCCTCCATAGAATAATTAAACCTGGTTTGACTCTTTAGGCTTTGAAAAGCGGTTTACATGATATTTTTACGGAGACGAAAGGTTCCGTGTTCTCGCTCGGAACAAGAATTTACAGGAACACGTATGTGATTTCCACTACTCTTGCCTTGTTGTCGGAGATTAAAGAATCTAGCGGATCGATTGAGGGAACATTGGTGCTTTGAGTGCGATAATCGTTTGGTATGACTTGTTTGGGACTTCATGGATGCATAAAGTCTGTTGGCACTCGTTCGCTTGATCCCAGCCTCTTTCGAGAAATTTTCTGATGGCAAATACATGCTAATATTAGAGGAATCGAGTTGGCTAAAGAAAACTCTTGTCCAAATTCACCCGATTAGTTTGCTTGCAATGTAGCCACGAACCCCCCACCATTACCGTAATTACGCAGCGGCCAATGCAGCCATTGCTTGAGCCACTGCTGCGCCCATTCTGGCCAGTTCGGCCAATCGGCCCAAAGCGGTCTGAGGCCGCAGCGGCTTTGTCTAACGCGTCCTAAGCTGGCGTGGACCGACTGGTCTTACGCCTGCTCTTAAGCATGGACCTTTCCTGTATTTCTCCTGGTTTTGGTCCGATGCCCACTTGTCATATCCGTCCTCACAATTGGACGGACGGTGACCCAATGACTCAATCGTCGATGTAGGCTCAGGCCGGATTCACTACGATCACGTGCTTCGGTCATGGCACTTCGAGCCATGGCTCATGCGAGGCCCTCTGCGACTATGGATATCAAACAAGGGGTACTTTCAATACACGACAGATTGAGTACGTGATTCTTTGGAGCTCACTGTATAGTAGATCGAGGAGTCTTCTTACTCTTGTTTAATTTTAGCACTTTCATAAACATATCGTTGTTGGGAAATGGTCATTCGTTCCTATTATTAAGTGGTTATAGTCATCGCAATTACCCCCGCTACGCTGGCGTATTCTACGTATTCCCAGCGATATCACGGACCGCGATTACATGAAAGCGAAGCATACTTCCCTACTCGCGCGCAAAATATATACGTTGTTTCATCGACTTCGTATGCAATGAATATAGTGATTCATATAAATATGTTATTTTGCATAATTTAATAAGTTACAAATCTCTTAGATTTTGACAAGTTATAATATCATAAGTTATAAATTTCTTAGAATTATATAATTTTATAAGTTACAAATACCTTAAAACTTTTGTCACATTTAGAATAATGCATTGAATTTACTTGTGTATTGCCTTAGTATGTTATTGTAAAAAATTTATCTTAAAAGTTAAGCCCGTAAAAGTGATTGGTTTATTTATATTTAAGTTTATTGGAGGCTTATTAGGTATTGTAATTAGTATGGGTTAATATTGTAAAATAGGTTATGATTATTAGATGATGGGCTAATATTAATAATAGAAACCACATGTTTTCACATATATAGGTCTTAGGGTTGGTCACGGTCGTATGGTTTTATTAACACTACGTAAATTCTTGAAAGGAAACATGAGAGAGCGTATAGAATTAGAAGATAAAGAATCACGATTCTTGTTGCAGATGGAGCAATTACTTGACTACGATATTATGTTTTATCAGTGTCTAGTATGAAGTATTGGGCATAAATTAAATTTAACAATTGGTATCATGAGCCACCTTCATATTGGATTAGTTGATTATAAGAATTCTAGTTAATTGTCATCGCCAGTATAACCAATGAGATAACCATTGCAATCATCACAACCTCTGCATGCTATAATTAAGAGGACAAATTAGACGAACACTTTAGAATATTTAAAATAGCAGCATTGATGGGTCCAAGTCGACAACACAAGAAATCGAATAAAACATAACCTTTTAGAACTTGACAAATTTATGATCATAGATGTACCATGGGAGCTTTTGCACTGATTATTGACCAGACTTTCAGAATTGCTATGTTTGTTTTGTTGTATAAACTCATGGGCACTTCTCAATCCCTGTTGAGCGGAGACTATGCTCTCCATCGTCGTCTGATCAGAACCTGTATAAATCGTTAATTTGTTAATCTTTGTTCTCCTTTCTACATACAAATTATGATTTATTTTATTGGCTTATATATATTTATATATATTTGATATTGTATGTTATTATGATTATAGTGAATTTTTTCATGTTTATTTTACTTGCGTAATTAACATTATGTGAGCCAAAATAAATATGAAGTTATAAATTAAGGTTAATAATCATATTTAATTCTTGGCAATTATTATTAATATTGGAATTAATTTATTGAAACAATAAGTTGCCAAAGTAACCTCTTTTGTGTAGATGAATTAATTCTCATATTAAGACGGTTTTGTGTGTTTGAATTCCATGCGATTACTAATCAACCCAAATGAGGATTGTGCTTGGCGGATTTTAAGCATCACACTTGTGGTAATAAATATGTACTTGATTATAAATTTTATGTGAATGTTAAAGAGTCGGTCCAAAGAAAGACTTAATATTTGGCCAATTATTGTTAATATTTGATTCTTACGTCAGAATACAGCTTACAAGTTAATTTTTACGTCCAAAGACTAAAATTTATAGAGTGATAGGTATCTTGTCATGGGATTCGCCCTTTATTGAATTTGATTATTATATTACCGTCATATAAATTTTAATGTGAGAACTGTTATATTTCGGAGTTAATCTTGATTTTGTTATAATACGCGATGTCGACTCACATCCATTTACTAAATGGGACCAACTTTAAGAATTTGGAAAGAAAATGTTAGTATTGTCGCTTGGCGCATATGGATCTTGGCCGCTAGCTTTAAGAGCGGATAAACCCGATTCTCTTAAATTTGAGAAATGCAGATTGTCCAGAATTTGAGAAATGGGATCGTTAATCATTGTGTCTAATGATCGTAGGCGAGAATTCGAGAATCATTTAGGGTTACGTGCGGTGAGCCCTTTGCCCGAAAAGAGTTCGCTGAGCAAATTGGCAGCGTTTTGTTAAAAAGCGATAAAGCGAGAGAAATAAGTTCAACTTTGTTGAACTTAATTTCTCTGAGGTATAAAGTCTGAGGAACATAAGGGGAGTGCGTCGTGGGATGTCTCGTGCTTCAAAACTAAAGGCACTTAAGTTGGGGCGTCGATGACTTCTTTGGTGCATTTAGTTTTGATCTCTTTCTGCCGCAATTTAGTCGGTTTAAGGTTAGCTCTATTTGTCAAAAGGAGACATGGTCTCTTAACGAGCTCGTATCTCGTTGTGCAAGAAAGGAAAGACTTAAGGCAAGAGAAGGCTGAAGATGCTCATTTGGTAGAATGCGTTTAAAGGTAAGCAAAACAAAGGAAAATTGGTGGGAAGGCTAGGTGCTCCCGGCCTGAAACAACAACCTGATAAGCTGAAGGTGTTAGTTGTTACTTTTGTAAAATTTCTTGGACACGTAAAGAAGGATTGTACCAAATATAACGCTTGGCGTGCAAGAAGGTACCATTTTTTGGTTTGTTCGAGAGTTGGTGGCTTGATTTTAGCCATGTACTTGGTGGGTAGGTGTTCACAGTGCCTACTTTACTCGTATAAGTGTGTACATGGGGATTGCACGGGTGTCGGCGTCAGTGATAAAAAGAAAGATTCATTTATGTGGGTGATGTGAATCAGTTAAAGGTTAGGCAATAGGAACATTTAGATTTTTACTAAAAGGCGGTTCTTATTTGGATTTGAAAGATACTTTCGTTGTCACCCGTCTTTTTAAGGCGAATTTGGTTTTCTATTTACGTTGGACAAATCGGCTATTCTTGTTCATTTAAAATAATCAGTTTACTACACCTTTAAATTCGGATATTATTGGTCTTTGGTTCTTTGTCTCGTTATGACAATCTATATTTACTTGACAACTTATTTCTTCTTATAATGAAATCTTGCATACAAGTTTAAGAACAAGAAAATTAACTAATGAGAATTACGCTCGTTACTTAAACAAGCGTTTAGGGGCATATATCTAAGCAAGAATTGAAGGCTTGTGTCAAATAGAATTCTTGATCCCACTGATTTATTAGATTTTCAAACTGTGTTGAATGTATTAAGGGAAGCAGACAAACCTGAGGAGATTTGAAGCAATCAGACTATGGGTGTCTTAGAACTTATTCATCTGGAACATGGACCGTTTCTACGCGGTAGAAATGGTCCAGCATTGACCTATAACGTTCATAGATGGTTTTCTCGATGGCTATCTTTATCTACGTTCATGAAAAGAGTCTCTCAATCGCTGGATGTGTTGAAGCTTTCAAGGCTAAGGTGGAAAACCAACAGCAAAAGCAATTAGGCCGTTAGATCGACCGTGGTGGAGAATACTATGGTAGATATGACGGATCGGTGGTGACATCCGGGGCGTTGCAATTCCTAGAGGAGTGTGGAATGCGTACCTCGATACACCGTGCAGGGATCTCACCATGAATGGGGGTAGGCGGGGAGGCCTTGACGAACGATAAAGACATGGTGGGAGTATGATTAATTAACTCTTTACGAATCACTACGGGGAGGCACTTAAAGAGCTATGACTTATATCTTCATCGAGTTCCCTGCAAGCAACTACTAAAACCCACTTATGAATTATGAATTTGATGGCAATACGATTATAAAACTGTAACTTCTACAACGTTGGGGATGTCAGTGACGAGGCCTTATAAGCCAAATGAAAAGCTGGACTAAAAAGCGGTTGGTAAAATTTCTTTGTTGGATACTCTGAACAATCAAGAGGGTATAAATTTTGCCAGTCCCAGCTACCGGATCAATTTTTGAGGCGAAATGCCGATTCTTTGAAGATCTTTGAGTTTGGGGAGATATTAGAATTTCGTCTTTCAAGAGGATTTAGTTTCCGCCCCAGTCCATTGTTGACAACAATGGTCGAATGCGATTGTTGGAATTATTCATGGAAACAATCCGACAGCCAGGCGAAAATCGAAAATCATTCCCGTCAAAGATCGGCGTGTTATATACATGTCGTTCGAAGAACAAACTCAATCACCGGGAACAAATGCCATTAAGGAGATCCGCTAGAAAGGAGAAATCGTTCACGATGATTATATTATATTTCTTGAGAACATGAGGGATAGTATTGAATTACGGGGAAGATGACAATCCGATCGGCTTCACAGCCATTCACAAAGTCTAACTCTCGAAAGTGGATTGATGCCGTGAATAGGGAGATTAAGTCCACGAAAGACAATGGTGTATGGGATACCGTTGTATTACTGAAGGTCTGAAGCCTATTGGTTGTAAGTGGATAATTTGCAACTAAAAGGATTAGGGAGTAATATAGCGAGATATAAACTTTCGCCCCTTGTTCAAAGGATTTACTCAAGGCATTGATTATAAAGAGACTTTCTCTCGGTTTAAAGTCGAAAGACTCTTCGAGGATAATAATGGCTTTGGTGGCACATTTGACCGCAGAGTTCTACGTATTGAGATGGATGTAAAAAGAAATTGCGTTCTGATAGTAACATCGATGAGACAATTTATATGAATTAAACCCGAGAAAACTTTGTATCAAGCGATTCAAAAGAAAGTGGTATACAAACTAAAAGAAATCCATCTATGGACTCAGCGAAGCTTCGTCGATAGTATTTCAAGTTTCATGAAGTAATCATCTCTTTTGGTTTTGAGGTGAATCTTTGTTGAAGGTGTATATACCATGGGATTCGATGGGGAGTGAGCATATTTTGCTTGATGTATATGTTGATGACATATTGCTTGCCGATAATGATATCTGATTGCATGAAACGAGACCTTTCTGTCAAACAAATTTGAAATGAAAGATCTTGAGGCATCCTTTGTATTAAGTGAATACGTCGAATGCGTTCTCGAGGTATTTTTGGATATGTAGAAAGGAACTATATCGAGAAAATTCTCAAAAGGTTTGACATGCAGATTGTATGCGGGAATACCTATGTGAGGAGATAAGTTCGGTCTGTTCGATGTCCCAAAAATGATTTTGAAAAACCCGAATCTGAGAGTTGTAATAACCCCGGCGGTGGGGAAGCGCCCCATGTATCTTCCAGTTTGTCTGGCGTCAGGATATTGTGTGTACATTGTTGGCGTATTGGCGGAATCTTATGCAATCCGGGTTGGGATCACTCGAAAACTGATCAAAGGGTAATCACGATATCTTTAGAAAACAAAGCATTCACATTACTTTCACTTTAATATAAGAGATCAGTCGGATAGTCGTTAGATGCTATTTCAGTTATCTTTGGATGCCCAGGGCAGTTCGAGATACACCTCGGTATGTTTATTTGGTTGGCGGAGGGTATATCTGGAAGAGTCTTAAAGCAGGGAGCTTGGCTGCCCCCAACATGGGCGAGTTTATAGCATGTTTTGAGGCGTCAGGTGCTTTATGGGCTGTAGGAATTTGGTCATTGTGGATTCTGAATAGTAGATGGTATTGAAAGACCCTTAAGATTTTTTGGCGAGGCAATAGAGTGCTGCGGTGTTGTATTAATAACAACAAAAGTTTGTAAAAGTCAAAACGCATTGACATTAAGTTTCGAGTTGTTAAAGAAAGGGTTGAGTGGAAAAATAATACAGTGAACATATTGGAACAAACTACATGGTTGCGGATCCATTTCTTGAGGATTACCGCTGATGTCTTTCGTGAAGCATCTTTGCTTTCATATGGGTGTGATGTCATTTGATGATGTTGAGTTTAGTGGGAGTTTGTGTTAGAATATTCGTTTTTGTTAAAGACATAAATTTTTGGTTTTGGATTTTATGTTTCTGCTTGAGGAAATAAAGTTTCGGTCATGGTTCGAAACCGATATATATTTTGTATGATCTCGGCTTGAGAAATTCGGTGGGGCCCAGTTGGAAATAGATATGTTAAGATAAATTATGCATGTAATTTCCATCTTCACATCCATTACTTGATCTATGTCATTTGGTTATGTCCGTATCGTGATCATTGAGGACTTAGTCTATAGATGACAAAGATTTCAGTAGTTTACATGTTGGCTTTATAATTAATGGGCGAATTTTTTAGTGATACTTTGGTTATGATAGTAAAGTTTTTTGAGCTCTAGGTTATACATATTACATAAGGAAATACGTGTGCTAGTGGGAGATTGTTAGAATAATGGGTATTGAAATTTGCTTGTGTATTATAGTATGTGTATAAAAGCTATCTTAAAGTTAGCACGTAAAAGTGATTGGTTTATTTATATTTAAGTTTATTGGGCTTATTAGGTATTGTAATTAGTATGAGTTAATATGTGTAGAAACCCGGTTATGATTTTATTAGATGATGGGCCTAATAGTAATCATAGAAACCCTATATTTTCCTATATATAGGTGCCAGGGTTGAGGTCCCAATTCATATGGTTTTCTATTCTTTTACATCTCATTACTGAAAGAACACAGAGGAAGTCATATAGAATTGGAAGATCCAATCCGGTTCTTGATCCGATGGAGCAGTGCGTTTACGATATTATGTTTTATCAGTGTCTAGTATGAAGTATTGGGCATAAATTAAATTTAACATTGTCGAGCTATTTGCTTATTATTCCATAGAATCAATTATTATGTTTCTTGACTAGAATTATGAATATTACATAGAATGAATGATTATGTTTCTTGACTAGAACTATGAAGTGAGATCTTTTATCATTGTGTAAAATGAAAGAAATTGGCATATTATCACCTCAAAAAATAAATAAATGCATTAGTGAATTATTTCATAGTGCTTACATGTCATGAGCTCTGTATGCCACTTTTGAACTATTTCATACTTAAAACAGGAAATATAAATCTCGTATACAATACATGAAACAGTAAGATTCATATCGCATGCTTCTAATCCGCGCATGAAATAGCATGTTTCTTAAATCGACTTCATATCTTACGATGAATGTAGTGATTCATATAAATATGTGATTTCATGAATATGCCCATAAATGATTATGGCGCGTTATAAAGATTATCGGCGAGTTGAAATGATTGTGACTTCGTTCACAAGATTATCAAAAAAATCCAAATGATTAGCGACCGGTTATCAAGCAAATCCAAATGATTAACAACAAACTTCACACGAATGGCAACCAGTAAGTTTCATACAGAACACATGGAGTGTCTACAATGCTTCATATGTAACACATGATATAAATACAATGTTTCATGCATTAAGTACGAAAAAAATATGTTATTTTATATAATTTGATAAGTTATTTCATGAATAGGTTGCAAACGGTTGGCAAGCACAAGCACAAGATTATCAAACAAATCCAAATGATGGCCAACAAACTTCATATGAGTGGGAACCAAATTCACATGATAATGTATGTTTATACTGGCTACGTGGAATGTTTAAGTTATTACATTTACATGATATGAATACTATTTTTAATAAATAAATATGTTGTGTTATTAAATAAGAAATGAATGTGTTATTTTATATAATTTAATAAGTTATTTCATGAATAGGATCTGGCGATTCGTAACCATCTGTATGAATTATCAAAGAAAATTCAAGTGATTAGCAACCACCTGTACAAGATTATCAAGCAAATTCAAATGATTCGCAACCAAATTCAAATGATAATCCTGTAAGTTTCAATTATTTCATACAAACACATGAAATATACAAGTTATTTCAAGAACATGAAAAATATTACTCATTTCATTCAGTGTACATGAAAAGTGTATATAATCGCATACGCGAATAATGAAAATTTTATGTTATCACATACGAAGTACATGCCATTCGTATTTCATATCATATGTTGCACATGAAATAATTATTTTATATGACATATGAATTAAATAACATATTATTTTATTATATTATTTATAGGTTGATATGCAATATCCAGATTTCAAAACCAATTTTAGTACTACTTATGTATTCCCAAATCGGGAAGAACTGCTACGTATGTACATGAAATAGAAGCGGAAAAGAGAACATCCACGCTAATAATCACGCGTGGCCTTGGATATTGTTAGAATTGAGGTGTCTCGGATTAAGAACAAGGAAAACATTGTGAACGAGTCAAATTGTGGTTGTTATTGCTAGACCCTTGTAGGCTTCGTGTGGTCATGGTGCGTTCACTAAACACTCTGGTGGGAGTATCAAACTTTCTTCATTTCATATTTTTGGAAGAAGTTGGACATTGAAATAGATCACAGTCCAACCGAGGAAGGCATTCGCAAGAATGAATTTGAAGATGTGTGGAATCTTATTCTGAGAAGGCTCAATTTCACTTTCTCCAAAGATAACTTTTTAAGACAATTACTGACAGGTTGTATCGAGTCGGTGATACTTGGGCTTTGAACATCTTTGAGCAAATCTCCCTTGTGGTTGTAGTGCGAGCTCTGGTCGAGAATCTTGCGCTCTATTTTTGAATTTCAACAACATCAGCTTCCAGTGGCAGTAATAAGTCTCGGTGTTCATTTATTGCATCAACCCAATCGATTACCGTGTCATATGGATAATTTAGTCCGCCCGATACCAAATCCATGCCCGATCAAATCCGATTAAAATGATTCTACGTCAGCCGCCTACTGCAGAGATATCTTTCTCCTCGAGGAATTATCTGTCGCGGTCGAGGGCGTGGTTGTGGATGAGGACGAGGTCGAGGAAAAGGCTGAGGCATATTTGATATACATACTTTGTCATATAGTGTCGATTTGATGTCGTTTATTATTCTCTTTTTTTATGGATTTGTGAATATCCAGTGATGGAAAATGTAGTTTATAGAGGCATGTAGCTCCATATTTATAGTAATGAAGGAGTGGGCTAGGCGAAATGAATGTTAAATGGAACTCCGCCCAACGTAAGGATCTTTATCAGGAGATTATGCCTTATGAAGAATTGAGCGTGCTTTTCCGCAATAGCTTTCACTTGGTCGAATGTGCCCGGCTTTTGATTGGATGGCGTTGTTGGAGGTAGGCCCGCATCGTGCTTCTGAAATTCTGATGGTGCCTTGTCTCATCACAGACGTATAGGCGGCCTCGCCCTTCTGTAATTGTGCGAGGTGGGTGGAGATCGCTGGCCGCGATTGTATTAGGGCGTGTCTCTGGTGATTCACATTTCATATTGATATGATCATATTATTTACTTTAACTATTTATAATTTTTAATTTTAAATCATGTTTACATTATCCACGTATTATTCCTTCTTAGAACTTTCATATGTCGAGAGGATAATGATTTTCAATATCGACTAACAGCATTATTAGGAGGCTAAGCATGATCAGTGGAATCAATTTGATGATGCCTTATAGAAAAGGATGGACAAAAAAGCTATGTCACAGTACATGCGAGATAAAACACCATAGGGAACTAATATTGTATCATTAATTAATGGAATAATTTAATCTTGTTCTAATTCACATGAACATGATAAACTCAATCCAGAGTTCATTTCCTAATTATTTTGTTTCATATATCCTTGTGTCATGCTTAGAAGACATTGTTTCATATTCACATAGAATTGGATCACATTGCATATGTTCCATATAATATAAGCTCATTTTTATACGTGGTACGTTGGAGGTAGTAATATTATTACATATGAAACACAGTAAATAAGTATACTATTTCATGTACTATATATGACCGTTTGTGTATAATAAATGTTTCGCGTAGAGAGAATAGCTTTGGCTTTAGGTGTGAATACATTCCATTTTTTATAAAGTTAAGTGGGAAATTTTGAGCTTATATATGAAGGACAAAGTAAACATTTATGATCCTTACAATCGGGATCCGCTTGTGATTCAGGTTCATTCTATCTTATTGATCGGTCATCGTCTCTTTTAGAAATTTATCTACCAATCTTACTTATTTCAGCCTCTTTCAATTTTGACACTCAATCATCTTCTCTCTACCACATAATAATTGTAGAGCTCAAATTTTTCACCTTCTGATGGTGGTTGTTTAATAAAATCCTTTTATCCCTTACTTTTATCTAATATTCTTATTTATATTTTATATTTTATGATTAAATAATTATAAAATTAGCATTTATAATTAAATAAGAATAATTAACTACGTTAATAAATTATTTTTTATTTTTAAAGCGAGTATATAAATATTTATTTAAATAAGTTTTGATCTCATATTTTTAATTAATTTTTATAAAATAAGAAACACAAGTGAAAATAACTATTAAAACAAAGAAAAGTTACAAATAGTCAAATGCTTAATCTGATAAGCAAATCTTGTGATCTGACTAATGAAATCTGAAATAACCACTGCAGTGCAATGTAATCGTCCAACTCTGATAATATTTATTAAGGCATGTAAGGCTTCTTAAAAATATTAAATCATAAAACATTCCAAACTTTGCCCGTATATTGTGACTAGATCTTCTTTGTAATTCGTGATGTACATTTCAAATCCATGATTAAATCTCTAGCATCATAGCGTGATTTCTGAGAGCTCTGGTATCCTTTTCGATAGAAATGAATTTGTGGTGTCACCAGAGACTTTCCCTGCTGCGTTGATCATAATCGTTCGATGTTGAGCATACGTATCTCGTTAAATCTCAACAATCATATTATGTAATATGATACATGATACTCGTGATGCTAGCCAAATGGTTTATGTTCAGCGATCTGGTAGGCTGTGAATGATTTTAAATCGAGGCAGGCGCTCGAATGCCGTTGATGTCCTTCGGCGTCCACTCACGATATTTTGAACAACTTATACGGTTCGCTCGAGAGTCTAATAATTGATTTGATGAAAGTTGGATAAGAAGGGTAGATAAATCGGCGAGATAATGCAATATCGTAAGATTAGTTGATTCCATGAAAGTTCACTCTTGGTGTATTTCCTTGTTGGCGATCATCAGTCATGATGGCACTTATGCAGAAGCGTTTATATCGTTGATAATGCCGGGACATCCAAAAATGCGTGCCAAATCCGTAAATCATGAGCGGTGCTTGAGAATGCGGTGGTGGTTCCTTTTATCCATACAATAATTGACGCTTCCCAATTTGTAGGACAATTTTCCATTCGTCGTCTGTCCAATCTTTCGTCATTCAGGGGGAACCCTACCGTCTATTTAACATGCGGTATTCTTTGTAGGTAAATCTTGCATTTGGGGGGAATTTCAATCTGGCTTGCTCATCTGATTGTATGATTCCTTCTGGCAGAATCTCGTAAGCTGACTCAGCGATGTAGTACCTCCTATTTTGATATATTCATCCCCGCATCAACGGTTACCGTATACTTAACATTAATGGTTGTGGTACATTTAGCAGAGGTGTGATATGCGCTTAACTTTTCCACAGCGTCGACTCTTTGGGTGAAGTACTTGTCAATATTTGAGAGGTCCCAGCAGTTAAGAAAAACATGTTTAGCATCCAGTCGTCACGACGAAACATGGCCTTGTCGTATGTTGGTTGCATTGGAGAAGTAGTCGTCGATCAATCTTTGGTTTCTGCCGGCGTGATCTGCTTCCAATATTTTGACTCTTGAGATGCATTTATGCGATTTTTGGATGTAGCTCGCTAGAATTGATTAGTGTACCTCTCCTCGAGTTCACGTTGCTTTTCCTAATCGAAACAAAATCAAATGGATCCATTGAATTTCGTTTGACCTTTTTTAAATAAGAATATGAATAGAAATATTAATAGAAGTTTTTGGATAAGGTTAAGTAGAGTATAAGCGGATACGTATTTATAAAAAAAAAGAAGAAGTTGAGTAAATTTTGAAATCGTGATTTGAAGAGCGAAATCGGAGATGATTAATTTTAGCGGATAAGATGCTTATTTGGCGTGCGGTTGAGATGGCGTGGTTGATCTCGTCTGACTGCCATTCCGGCGTCAAATTAAAGTTAAGCGTTACTTTACCAGCTTTTATATAGTTAAATGCGCTTTTGATATATCATTCTCAGGCCGCCCGCTTTGTTTCATACGGCAAGCGTGCTCATGCTTATTATATTCATTTAACTTTCCGATATTTTGTTGATGTAATTGGAAATGATTTGCAGCGATACCGTCGCGGAGTCTAGAAGGAACGATGTTAAATTCTGATGTCAGCCGATTTTACCGATATCTTTCTTTTCGATTCTTTAAGCCTTGGTATGCATTCCATATTTGATCCAACATTGCGTAGCACCAAATTTTGTTCAGTGTTAGTTTGGGGCTTTTCTTTCGGCGTTCTTTCAAATACTCTAGCGGGCTATATTACATTAAGCGCGCTTCATGTAGCAAGTAGCATTTGTGTTCGAAATGCGGGGAAATTACATTGCTCAATATTTGGAACATTTCATTCTCAGCTGGCATGTAAGGATTATAAAGGTGGTTGAGAGTAATATTATTGCATCATAGATGCATAATAGGGATGATAATTCGGTACACCTGAATGCATATTGAAATTGGGCAAATTTGGTGGAAATGAAATTTGGGATATTTTGAGGACGTGGTTGATTGGAAGATTGATTATCAAATTGAAATTCTTTGGGATTTTGATAGGTAAAGGGTAATTAGGCTTAGCTTTTGATTGTGCAAAATCATTATTATTAGGATTCGTTTCGCTAAAAACGAAGTTTAGTAAAGATAATATAATAATTATATTGAAAAAAGGTGATTTTTTTTATGTCCAAATTGAATGAGAGTGGTCTCTATTTATAGAGAAAAAAAATGATGAATTTTGGTAAAAAAAATTAATTTGATATCAAATAATTGATCCGAAATAATTGAGATGGGATAAAAAATCAGAAAATCGAACCAGCCCAGTCAGAAACCAGGCGCGTGGCCCAGCGTTATCTCTCCTCGCCTCGCCATGACTCACATCATGTTTCTTGTAGCCTTGTCGTTTAATATTTCTCTGTTAATCATGTCCTTTTTAATCATTCAGCGCCCCTCGTTAGGCTTTTTTTATTGTATTTAAGCGACTTTAATGAAGTGCATTGTTCTTGGTCTTAGAGGCCTAAATAATAAGCCATGTTATTACATTGTGCATCTGTATATTGTAGATGTCTTATTGTTTGTTCTAGAATCTAGAGGCAGTAAGGAGCTAGTGATTCTTATCTTTCAATTACGGACTAGTCTTTAGCATTTGCACATTTGTTATCTATGCCCAAATAGTGTTGGTTGGGTATGAAATAAACTTTTATACACACATTTGAGTGTGGTAGTTAGGAAGTTTCATTAAGGGGCAAAATTATCATTTCACTAAAAGTTACTATTAGAATTGTGTGTGTGTGTATAATGTTGCCTATTCTTTACTAGGCTAAGGCACAAACTCACGATGACAAAGTCTCAGCAAGGCCCGTTATTCTCGTTGGCTTAACATTTTACAAGAATTAGGCAATTTTGAGAATCGGGGGTCAGTCAATCGGCCCAAACTTAGTGGGCCGTTATATCGGTTTGATTTTTGAGTATTTTAGATGCGAGCTTATTTCAATTTCAGGAAAATTGACTAAACAACACGTCTCTTATTTAGAGCATCTATTTTAAAATTGTTACTAGAATACCGCCTTTTACTGTGAAAATACACAAACCTTTTTTTTTCTTTTTTTCCTTTAAATAACCATCGCTCTGCGCCGCTCAAATCCCACTTCCGCGCTTCTTCAAAAACCGAATCGCGACAATTGTAACAAAAAAACCTAAAACCTAATACTTATCTGCGGTCTTAGTAGCGTCGGACTTGGTTGCTTATAAAAAATTTGTATGCACAGGTGCTTGCTGCTGGTGCATACCATCAATATTACTAGTGAATACTATTATTGATAAACTATGATATTTCAATACTGTTGGGGCATATTAGTAACAAAATTTTATAAACATGAAAAATCCATTTAAAATATGAAATTCAATTATCGAGGAATCTAATCCTTTTTAGTTTTTGTGGCACTGAAAAATAACTATGGATCATGATTATAAATTTATGATGCGTCAAGTTCTACCTGAGTGTTGTTCTTGGGCGAATAAGCAGAGAATGTGAGAGATCGTCCAGCAGGACCGAGTATCAACAATCACCAAGATCGATCAGTCAGATTTTTTTTTTGTCCGAGAGCTTAGAATGGGCTGGACCGAAAGATCCATTAATTATCCCATAAGGGAGGTATAATGAATAAATCCCTTTTAGCGATCCTTATCTCCGCCTCCAGACAGGCCCCCCCTCCTTCGGCCTTTTATGCTCTCTACTTCTCTGTTTCTTAATTCTTCATGGTGTATCCGTGGTGTTTGAACATGAAGTTAGATTTTTTTATTCAATTTGATTTTGATTTTTTTTTTCCCGTTCTCATCATTTCATGTCCCTAGAGTCCTTAATGAATAAAAAAAAAATCTAAACCTTATAAAGAATCTTCAGTTTTCAATTTTTTTATATATTCATTTCAATTTTGATTTTGTATTTTGAGGATTTTTAATTTTAGGGGTTTTAATTACAAATTTGATTTGTATTTTGGCATTTTCAATTTTGATAATTTTAATTAGTGATTTGATTTTGACAATTTTAATTTTAGGTTTTCAATTAGGATGTTTAATTTTGGATTGGATCCACCCAAAAATCGGGTCTCCGGTATCCGCCCGAATAAGATTTGAATTGAATTCGGGTTGAAAAAATATTGATATGGTTGTCGGTTCGGTGAATGGTGAGTAGCAATCGTCCACGATCCATTAATATCGGATTGGACCTATTCACACCAAAGAAATTAAAGCGTGTGGTAAGCTACTAAAGAAAAATGCAGGTATAAATCGAGAAGCTCCAAACTATCCGATGGTTTGATCTAATGGTCGGTCCACTAATTAATTTCATTGTCATTTGACTTTAACATCCTACAAAAGTCAAATATATTATTATTATTACGGAGTATTATTATTATTATATTACTCAGCCTAGCAAAGCACTACGGTACGTATTAACTTAGTGTTGGTTTCAGCACACCAATATTTCTCGCAATTATGAGATTCGGATCAAATCTATACAATAATAAATATCAAATTTAAAAAGAGAGAATTAGATATTATCAAGAAAAATACCTAATAGTCATTTCCATTTCATGTCATGACATTATTTCTTCTTTTATGACTTACTAATTAATACATGAGCACAAGCATGCTTCTCAACATAATTAAATATTCCCTTCAATTCAAAACAATTGAGGTTTGATTTTTTTGAAATTGAACTTTTCACCATCAATTATTAATTATTTATTATTTTAAAAAATATAAAAATTTATATAATTGGATTTGTCTTTTAAAATACTTTCATAGTATTAATTTTTAATTTTTAATAATATAATAAAAAAAGTAGTGAAAATTAAAAATTTCTTTGAATATGTGAGAAAATCGGTGTTTGAATTGGGCGCTATCTCCCTTATTACGGAGTATATAATACTCCATACTGAAGTTGACTATGTATCTTGAAAACAACATTATAGAACGTTTCTTACATACTTTGCATCACCTTGCTTCGTGCTTTCAAGGGACATATATTTGCTCCAATGATTTGTTGTCACATGCAAATGTTTACTTCAACTTGACGATAGTGTGTTGCTTTCAAGAAACATAATTAAGTTCCTTCAAGGAGTACATCATATATAGTTGGTTCTCTATATTATGTTATAATCTTGTTTAACATAATTATTGCTAGTGCCTAGTGGGATAATAATATTAAATCTAGAATCTCCTGGAAAGAGTTTGCAAAACTTTAAAACTAGAAGGAAAATTAAAGAGAAATGCTAATTATTATGAAGTGAATTGATTGAGGCATATTAATTTATTATGTTAATGGAAAATAATCATGCATGATAATGACAGTGTAATCAAATTAGCAATCATAACTTGAAATTGTTTAATTTATCAATATTCTCCCATGGCCGTTGTCTAATTCTGATTTGGCGAATACTTGACGTGCAAATAAAATTTTCATTTATTGGCGGTAGCTGAGGGCATCAACAAATCGAAACCAGCGAGAACCGACCGAACCGAAAATAACCAAAATTTTGGAGCAGATTGGAGCCAGCAGAGTTAGGTTCGGCGTAGGAAAACCCGAAGCTAATTTAAGTTCGGCGCTTTGAAATACTTAGAAACGGAATTTAAATTTTATGTAGATTTTTCAATTTTTCATTTATTATCCTTTTCAAGATCTTGCAGCATTTGCATGTGTACATTTTAAAGAAGGAGTTGAGATTTAACTTTGTTCATTATTGGTATAATAAAATAAAAAATATATAAATCTTTAAGCCCAATAATATAAAGAATCTGAATATGTAAAAGAGTGGTATTATGTGTAAGTTGTATAATTAATCTTAAAAAGAAGTTCGTTGAAATTCGTGGATTAAATGTAGTTTAAGGACTTAGTTTTGAGTTCAAGGCAATATCTTCAAAAATTATACTCCAAAATTGAAATTTACTTAGAAATAGAGCGGAGCCGAAAGGCAGGTAGGATTGGGCAAATCGAACACGGCAGATTTAGGCCGGCGTTTGAGAGAATCGATTAAATAGGTTAGGTTCACAGATTTTGGCTCAACGAACAACGAGCGTTGGATACTAGTAGCTAGAGTATAATTTGAATACTAATTAACCTTTCTACATAAAGTGTGGATAATATACCATAATTTAAAAATTAAAGCAGGTTAAAATGCAAAAGCTAATTGGTTATAGATGGACGAAATAGTATCTTTATTAATACCTTTAGGAATGAAGATCTTTACCTTGATCGATGTGGAATTTGGAGTGCCGATACCCTCCCTTGGCGTGTAACTCAAATTAAAACTGGAGATAGCGTATCTGAGGTTTACACGTAGCCTTTAACAAGCGAATTTGGGTCTGAAAGTCAGCCGTGGTGATGGTCGCGTGTAGCGCGTCGATGTAAAATTCGCAACGCGTGCAGAAATACAAATATATCTTGCAGGGGAGATTCTGGCGTGAGGGAGAATATTAATGTGAAGCGTCCACATCATTAGTTGAAGTCCTCGGGGTTAATATAAGGTGCGTGCCCGTACGATGCAATGTTAAGAATCAATATGGTTAAATGTAATCGATTGATTGTAGATTGCAGAAGTGTAAGAACTTTATTAATACACCTCGAAAATCTTACAATATGCCTTCATTCCAATTATATATAAAAAATGGTGCTCATTCTTACATTAGCAACTCGAGAATCTTATTTGACAATGTTATTTATTACTCAGTTAAATTAGAAAATTGATTATTTCGAACTAATTATTTCTGTGACATTTTTGAAAAAGCAGTTGTTCGTTGAATTGGTTTTAAGATTAGACTTCATAAATTAAGTCACTTCTTATAGAACATAATTATTGACATTGAATTTAGTGACACGAGAGCACTAATAATTTGTTCTTGTACTAATAATTAATTACCTTTTCATTTAATGAATAAAATCAAAATTAAAATACGAAATTGGAATCGTATCCAAACAAAAACGATGGCTTAAGAGGTTAGTGATATTATTTAATCAAATTTATTATTATAAAGGCACATATGCTTACATTTTTATTGAAGTCTTTATTACTTCCTCCAAGTTTTCAAGTGATTATAGCTATTCTCAAAACTCATTAAGTTTCAACGACTATAAGAAATAGAAATCGTATTCAAATTAAAATTTAGTGAGCAGACTTAATTGTTCATTGTAAGCTCAAGCTCCCACAATCAAATTAAAATTTCCCGTATATGTAATTTGTACACTATCCTTGAAAAAAAAAACATATATTTCTAATAAAATCCAGTAACACCCCTCAAAACTTCGTCATTCCTATCAATTCCACAAGCATAACGAGCAAAGAATAATGTGGGCAAAAAAGGGGGAGAAAACTAGCAAATTCTAAAGGCTCAAAATGTAGGAGTAATTGAGTAAACTATTGCCAAATCTACCACAACATATGTACATAAAGCAAGGCACTATAGCATCACGAGGCCGTTTTTTGAGCCTGAATTTGGGCAGGAGAAAATGGAAATAAATTTGTTTTAGCTAGAGAAAGGGTCGTATTGGCTGGTGCACCGGCCGAGGGAGGTGCACCGTTGGCGGTTGTGGTGGTCAACGGAGGAAGGGTGGTGGCCGTGGCGCCGCCCGAATTAGGAGTGGAAACCACACGCTCACAAGAAGGGCACATTGTGAGAGTGGTGGCAGGAAGTTGCATGTAGAAAGGTTGAGAAGCTTTCAAAGCTCTTAATTCCTGAAGCTCTTTTTGCAATCTCTTGTTCTCTTCTGTCAGTACTTCACAACATCTCTTTAAATACTCACAATCTACCTCTGTCTGCTTCAATTTTGTCCTTCAAATTCAATGAAATGTCCTCAATCAGCATTTAATACGAGTACAGAACTATACTCCGTATATACTAGGAGTAGTATTATTGTTTAATTAAAGCCAATAACAAAATCCAAACATAAAAGAGACAAATCAACTACTAACATGGACAAGTTTCTTGAATACTCCAACTCATTAATGGCATTTCTCAATCATATTGTGCAATAGAATCGTTAAATTAAAACTAGTACTACTAGATACTCCGTATGACTTTTGGAGCCATGGACTCTCTTCAAATTCTAGACAAAATTAATGAAGAAATTTCTTCGTGAAATTTTAAAAAATCAATATTTTTGTTCATGTGATAATAATGTTTTTTTTATTTACCATTGTGGTTGCAAGGAATCGAATTAAGATCTCGCCATTTTGAGTAAATACGTTGATTATGTTAGAAATAATATCCATTTAAAATTGAGATAAAGGAGGTATATCAAACTCATGTGTGAAGACTATATATTTGTTCATATCACATATTCATATGACAAAACTAGTCTCATTCACATTTATTAACACAAACAATACCCTTTATCTTTTTATATCTATCTAACTGGGACAATGAAATTTAATTAACAACATGCAAAAATGTCTTGAAAGCCCTTACTATTATAAGAGGAAGGAACATAATAATAGTAATATCTACATACCTTGCTCTTCTATTTTGAAACCATACTTCTACTTGACGAGGTCGAAGATTCAATTGTTTAGCAAGAGCAAGTTTTTGTTTCTGTCATCATGGTCAAGAACATTATTGTTACTTTATAAACAAAAAAAAAAAAACAAAATAGTCAAACAATAATGAAAATGAAACTTCGAACAAGAATTTGTCCAAGTTTAGATAATTTTTTTTAATTTCTTTTTCCTTTTTCCATGTTTAGCTAAATGTTTAGCAAACTAGAATTAAGTTCATAAGATAAATACTCTTGATTAATATTCATAACAAAAATAAAATTAAAAATTCATTAAAAAAGGGGAAGGGGGTAGTATCAGGTATGGATAAGGTTGTAGGCTTACAGGATTGAGAGTACTATGTTCTTTGAAACTTTCTTCAAGAAAAGCAGACTGTTCTTTGGTAAGCCTAAGCTTTTTCCTTGAATTACCACTTCCATTTTCTTCTTCATCACTTCCTCTTGAAGAACCACCTCTATCCTCACTATCATTATTATTGTTATTATGTCCCATAATTATGGCCCTTTCAAAATCTCTTTTCCCCATTAATCTTCCATTTCTATGCAATGTATAGTCCCTATGTAAAGATGAAACTGCACTGTTAGGTGATAATGATGAGATTGCCCCTCCTTCATCAACCTCTTCCATCCTTGATAATCTCCGGTTTAGTTCCATCTCATTCATCGGTCTATATGTAGAAACCGGTTCAGCAGCAACAACATCACCTGCCACTTTATAACATGAACAAAATGAATAATAATTTTTTCAAATGCTTAAATTGATAATAAAATTTAGATGAACAATTATTATATTCTATATATTTGAAGAAATGAGTAATTTAAATCGACAAACAATGATACTGGTGAAACAAATACATAAGAAGCGGCTAAATTTATGAACTATTTCTGACTAATAAACCAACATTAATTCATAAAATCTCAACCAGAAATCATATTGAGTACTATAAGATTAAGAAACGCTCAAAACATGGTTACAATTGAATCTTTGCTAAAGAGTAGTAGTGAGATTACAATTTTCAGAAAGCCAAGGGAAGCCAAAGCTGGAATTTGGTGTTTGACTTCTTGGAACATGAGAAAAAGGCAAGAGATCAAGCTGAAGAGGTGGATCTAAAGACCCTTTATTCTCATTAGTGTTCCTCAGCAAGATTTCTTCTTTTTTACCTCCATTTTCACCTCCTCTTGACCTCCCTAACCCCATGAAAAACCCTAATTTTTCATCTTTGCCACTACCCATCTTCTCTTTCCTATAAAGAATACCAACCCCTTTTGGTCTACCATCCCCTAAGCTCAAATCCAATTCCATTTAAACAAGAAAAAGAAAATGGAGCAAGAAAAAAGGAGTACTAGCTTTGAGCAAAAATGTTGAATGGTAAATGGAATGTGTGTTTGTATGGACTTTAAAGAAAGTAACATAGAGAATTAGAGACACAATGATATGATATAGTATTGGTAATGATAGTAATGATATGAGGAGGCAAATAGATATTGACCGACAACTTCTGGTTGAGAAGCGCACGTGAATCTCATAAATATGGATACTGATTTGTTATTCATAGCTATGATTCCATGCGCGTGTGTATGTGTATTAAGTGTATTTGAGAGAGGGACATCAGAGATTATGTTAATGAGTATGTATAGATTGACCTTGTTATTATTGTCCTTTTTGTCCAAAGTCATCGAGTGATATATTGATAATATTTACTCCATCGATATCATAATTTAAGATAATTTTTGTCATTTAAAAAAAATCAAAAATATCATCTCATTTTGACTAAATGCAAGGAGAAAAAAGGAGGAAAATTTAAGTTTGAGACACAATTTCAAAATCTCCCTACTTATAAAAGTGTGAGTTGTATTTCTTCCCTTTTCACATTACTAATTATTATATTACCCTTATTATAGTATTTTCTATTGGTGGAAAAACATGTTTCTAAAATTTTAAAGAACTCCTATAACAATTGAATAATTAATAAGTACTAAATTTTTGTTTAAAAATTCTATAACAATTCAAACATAATCGAGCTTATCTAATCTCTTATAATATATGCAGAGTTTCATCATTTTCCTACATATGCTACCTACTATATGTTTATTATCAACATCTTCATTCAATTATATAAACAATACTACAACATCTTTACCAACATATAAAAAGTATTTGATATATTGTTATCTTTTATTTTTTTAATTCTTTCATGTACAATAAGAAATTCTATTTAACGAATTTAATTAAATTTTCCATACTAAAATTTTGTGTATATGATAATATTCAATTATAAATTGAAAAACAAATTTTCTAATTCAAAAAAAATACTATTAAAGAATATATATCTAAATTATTATGAATATTTGTATTACATTACCATAATTAAAATAAGAAAAGTGTCAAGTTACATATATCTAATACTCCCATCCTAATAGATTGTCATAGTTTAAATTTAGATTTTTCTACAAATTAAAATGTTAGATTCAAATATTTTTATTTTTATCAGATAATATTTGGGTGAAATGATCAAATAATAATATTTTCAATGTACTTTAATATTGACATTAATTTTATTCAAATCAAAATTATGTTTATCGATGAAGGCGTAAAAGTTTGTCAATTTGGAGCACTTAAATCAAGCACAACAATCATTTAGTATGGAGGGACTAATAAATTTGGATATTTTATTTCAGAAATTTAAGTTTTTTTTATTATAATATATAATGTTAGTTTTTATGCTTAAAAAAATATCTTTATCTATAAACTATAGATGCAATAATTAATTAGAGTTGAATTCAATATATGAAAGGAAATTAAAAATTCAATCTTCACTATTTAATATTGATTAGTAATTAGTAAACTAAATAAGAGTATATTGTCATAATAATATTTATATTAGTTTTCACTCTATATAAAATATAATTCATCGATATTATGGTCTAAAAATACATGCATGAAATGTTATTTATGTCAAAATGTAAGTTTCCACAAGATATTGCACAAGATATAGTTTTTAACTTTTTATTAAAAAAAATTATTGCACAAGACATAGTTTTTAAAAGAGGTTTGTCATCTTTATTCCATTGATTTCCAATATAACTGACTTGGAGCATTTCACATTCGAACGAGGAGATCTAATGTGTGGCATGTTAGGTTGTTTTTGCATGGCTAAATCAGCACTTCATAAAAAGCGTCTCGATATTATTTAGTTTTGTGCAAATATTATTGAGTCAATTATCAATTAAAAATGTTAAAATGGATACATATATAAAATAAAATTTATTAGTAGAACTATGAATAATTTATACTACTAATCACTTGAGAAGTGATATTTTCTAACAAAAAAATAAAATAACATAAGATGCATTTTTTTATTAAAGGAGAAAAGTGATGTCTTCTAACATTAAATAAAAGGCTTTTTGGCCAACACACCCCTAAACTATCGCGTAATTTTCTATGTGGTCCCTGAACTTATTCATCTTTCTAGTAATTTTCCTATACTACTATTTTTCTTTGACCGAGGACACCCTAGACCTAATTTTCCACTTTAAATAGTTAAAATGACTATTTTACCCTAATACTACACAAAAGAATATTGGGCACATTTTAAAATATTTACATAATTAAAATAAGACCCCAACCATTTTTTCTTTAACACATCCCACCCCACCCTCCCTAAACTTTCTCATCAACCCCCAACCCCAACTCATACCGCCTCAAGACTCCACCACCACCCCTAAACCCTTGTCCCAAAAAGAAGTCGCATTCACCTCATGTCAAAATCAACCAAAATCAACCAAAATCATCAAAATCAACCCCATGTCTGAAAATTCAGTAGAAATAGAGAGCACCCACCTCGACGATCACGGATGGCAAACGGTGACATACCGCAAGAAGTCCAAAAAACACCCACGGGCAAGGGCGGAGGAACACCTGCATGGGAGGAGGAAGAAGATAGTTGAGGCTCAAGCTTTGAAGGAGGAGAATTTGGGTTTGTATAATAATAATAATAATAATAATAATAATAATAATAATAATAATAATAATAATGATGATGGAGAATTTGCCTATATTGCTTTTACTTTCAATGGCCTATATTACTGGTGTTGTAGTAGAGAGTCTAGAAGGTTTGACTTTTCCAAACTAAACCATCCAAATCAAACTGAATTGTTCGATAATTTGGTGCTTTGTACTATCACGCCTATATTGCTCATTATAGCAAGTAGGAATTAGCGGGGTGGCTTAATTTGATCGAGTTATTCAAGAGTGGGGGCAGGGGTGGGGGTGAGGGAAGGGGCCGAAGTTAAATATGGTTATGTATGAGCGCGCATTACAAAGGGGCGGGGAACGGTGGGGGTGGGCGGGGACTGGGGGTGTAGGTAGGTGAGATGTGTTAAAGAACAGTGGGTGATATCTTAAAAAAGAAAAGTATGAGGGTTTATTTTAGTTATTTAAAATATTTAAAATGTGGCCCTTATATTTTAGTCCCTATACTAGTGTTGTGTTAGGGACAAAATAGTCATTTTAATATATGTGGATACTATAGTCATTTCACGTTTTATCTCTTTGTGGTATAATGTATGATAAAATCGCTATTTCACTCACAGGTTTTAGGGCTAATAATATAGTCATTTTACATGTATTTTAATGGAAAATTAAAGCGTAGGGCAATTTAAACAAGAAAAATAGTATGGGGCCCGCGAGACAAGATGAATAAGTTCATGGACCACATAGAAAATTACGCCATAGTTCAAAAGTGGCCAAAACCAAATAAAATTACATAATGTGCATTCTTTATTATTAAACCTGAAACGAAGAAGAGTACAGAATAAACTTTTAAATCTATTATTAAGATTATATACATCAAAAAAATTATAAGAGATCACATAACTATGAACGAATGAATTATAATATAAATCAAAAAGTATAATTTATAATTACTTTATTTATTATCTCAGTTTAAAATGTTTGAAGATAACATTTTACGCGCAATGCACGTATTAATTCTTTTACTAGTTTATTAAAATGTGTGCAAAGTCAAATGAGTCTTACGTTATGGGATGGAGGGAGTGCAAAATAAATACTCACCTTAGTGAGTCCCCCATCTCATTTTATCTATTTGATTACTTTAATTTTGCACAAAATTTTAGGAAATTTAAATTAACCTCATATTACTTCATTTTTAATCTATAAATTTGAATTAAAATGAAACCAATTTTAAAATTTTCATTTTAAAAAAATTACCGTACAAATTGGGATGGAGGGAATTACTCATTACGAAGTATATTTACTCGGTTATAAATTATATGGACCAATTCTTCAAATTATAGCATAAGGAGTAGTATATATCATCATCATCATCATCATCATGTAATCGTCCTCAACACAACTTAGAGCAATAATTTCTAAAACTTAGTAAAGTGGCAATGCAATTATTCTCAATTTCTCATGATGAATAACATCAATTGGTGTATCACCCCTACTGCTGGACCTCCCCTACCCCTTCACCGGCTAATTAGCTTGTCGGCTCACAATCATACGAGGATACTTAGTACAAACTACAAACTCTACAAGTGTTAAAAAGATTGTGGCTTAATTTCTTGGCTAAATTTTATAGAGGCATCCTAAATTCAACTAAACCTTGTAAATCGACACTTAACTAATGTTTTAATATTTCATATAAGTATTTGGGATGTTTCTTTTGACATTTCAATTTTAAAAAAGAATGGAGTATATTTTTTTGACACCTTTACTCACTTTAACCAGTAAACCCAAGAGCAAATTCGAGATTATATCTATTACACTATAATGGTCAATTCTTAAATACTCCGGAATACATAATTAATTACATCAATGTTTAATTATCAATCAATTAAAAAACTCAAACCTCCCTCCTCCAAGTAAGTATTTGTTATTTAAAAATTGACCGTAATAGTGTAATATATGTAAAATTCAGAATTTGACATTGGGTTTACCTGCTAATAAAGTGATTTTAGGTGCCAAAAGTTCATATGTAAAAAGAAAAATTCGGATGCCTATTTGAAAGATTAAAACATTTAAGTATCGATTTGAAATGTTTCAATTAGTTCAGGTGTGTGTATGTGAAATTTAGCCTAATTTCTTATACTCTTATAGTATCAGCATCCATTTTTTTAAAGAGGGACCGAACTTTTGCATCTTTTAAATGAGGGACTAGACTTTTTCATTTTTCGGATAACCCTATCAGTTATAATTAAATGTCAATTAGGTTTTTATTAGTTGTAATTTAGTATCAGATAGTTATACCGTTGAATATTAGTCCCTAAAAATGGCACAAATCTAGCAGTATAGTCTCAAAAATTAAGTGTCAAATGTTTTGCATCCATCCCTCTTTAGACGTTAAAACAGGAATAAATGTACAACATTTGTCATTTTTAAAAATGGATCTTCAACATTTGTATCATTTTAACTAATCAAGAATAGTATAATTATATGAGAAAAAATTGAAATGTATAAACCTTTAATTAACTTTCATTGTCAAAATAAGGCTGATTTTCAATCAATAAGCTAGTGATACTAGCCTGCCGAATGCCATAAATTGGAAGACTCTAAATGCTCATATTCCTACTGTGGTACTACAGCTAGTAATTTGAGAGGTGATTAATCTAAAGCCTTGTCAATCAGCAGCCGATCTATCTGAACGAAAACTCATCAAACAACAGCTATACTTTTTCTATAGAGAAAAGTGTGACTTTACTTTTGGGACGAAAACTGCATGAACCCTAAATAAATACTGTAATTAAAGACCGTCGAAAGATTTGTTGAATTTGCACGATATTTTGACTTTTTTTGTGCTCTAATTTTTGCAGACAAACAGACAAACTTTCACTATTTCGAGAAGGTCTTTTATTGAAATATGTTTTGCAGTCTCAAGACCAGAAAATCTTTCAAAATTAGAGGTAAAATGTACTGTCATTTTGAAAATCAAGCTGAAACTTTAATTATCAATTACTTAAACTATAATTTCAAAAAATTATAAAAATAATATTATGAAACTAGTTTTAAAGACAAATCTAACTATATAAATTTTATATTTATTAAAATAATGAATAATTAATAATTGATGATCAAAACTCTATCTCGATTTTCAAAAACGACATTCATTTTGGATTGGAGATAGTATTACTACTCCGCACACCGAGAAAAGATAATTAATGTCTGACCTAGATAATTAATGTCTTAGTAAAGGGTGAGAAAAGAATAATTAATCTTAACGAGTTACTCTTGAACAAGGTTAACAATAGTAACATTAACCAATTTGTTATAGTATTAAATTAAATTGTTCATGGTAGGAGATGTATACTTCTCCAACAATATATATACGTAGACCAAAGATAGAGCTGAGTAATCGTTATTCTTTAAGTACCCAACTCGAGTACTTAATTCGACAGACCGCTTCGATAATTAATGCAGTCGGGTACGAGTCCAAGGGTGAAGTTTCTTGAAATACCCAAATTGGCTTCGATATTTACCTATTTCCGGTCCTTTAACAAATTGTCAAAATTTTAAAAATATGCTCCACTTCGGTTTTTTTTTAGTTGACATTCTAGCATAATTTTTTTGTTTTAAAATAGTTGTCATTCTAGCATAATAAATTGGAAATTTATACTTTCAATGTAATTTTGAACTTGTCAACCAACTAATTATATAGTTTCAATTAATTGACATTCTATATTTCCAATGCACATATTGATTACTTTTACTTTTCCTTAATAGTTGTGCAAAAGTCTAGGATGACAAGTAAAAAAAATCGGAGGAAGTATAAAATATGTTCAATAGATAATCATAAATAAAAAGGAAAACATTATTCAAAAGAATTATTATGGTTTATAGATAATTCTATTTGCTATATAAGAGGTGTGAACTTTTGTTTAACTATTTTAGTTTAATTTATTTAATTAATCAACTTAATTTAAGAAAATGAAGGTTTAATTTGAAAATTTAAAAGATTTTTAAGCTTCAGACGATTAACTTAACGCCTCTGAGCTACCCTGGCCCCGACTGCTAACTAATTCAATCGTTATCTTGAATCTAGCCGTAGTCGGGTACTAAAGCGGGGCCAAGCATTTTACCCGACTCGCTATCTACCCGAATTCAAGAGCCGACGAGTCGAGTCGGTAGTCCACACCGCTCGACTGCCTGCTTTCCCCAGCACTATATAGACGTGTCTATGTATGTTTATCCCAGAAAATTGAAGGGGTATCCAATGTGTATATATTTATTTATGATTACCCTTACAATCTTATGTTCGCTTATTGGTTTGTGCTTCAAAAATTAAAGAAATATTTGGTCCCACGGGCGTGGGAGGAGCTTTTCTTTTGAAAATAAAAAGGCCCCAATTGAATAAACATGCACATCCAGAGGAGGTCACTATTAGGACTTAGATATGTCATGCTATTTGGATCATTGCAATAATTGAACTCATGCAGGCTTTAATGATGATATATGATGAGTTTGGGAGAGATGTATGATTGAATAATTCCAATATTGGAAGGCATAAAGGCAACACATATAAAGACCCAAAAAGTTACTATACCAGCCCCTTCCAGTGCTACATTTCCTAATCACTATTTGAACAATGATTCAGCATTTCAGCTGATGGAATGATTTCGTCAATCCATCAATTATACGGGGAATCAATTATGAGGATTATTAATTTATTATCGTACTACATGGGATTTTAATCAAATTTACTTAAAACCTAGTACTCCGTACTATACTAATATAATGTGAACTGAGTTTTTCTTTGTACTCCCTGTAATGCAAAGAATTTTTTTAATTATTTATTGAAAGGGTATAAAATAAAAAGTTTTATCAAATCGGCATTTATCAATCGCTCAAACCATGTAATTCTCGTCATTACGAATGCATGTAGATGTCTTCCTTGCTTGACTTGATTCGGGTCTTGATAGGAACTTGGTATGAGCTCGCCTTGATTTGAGTTTGACTTGAGTTTGATTTAACTTGATTTAATTTGGATTTGACAGAGCTCAAGGAGTCGGAGCATGTGTCCCGGTCTCGATGGATTTCCAGACTGGCTCATGAATTAAACTTGAGGTTTTCGGGATAAGTCTACAAGATTTATGAATAATCAAAGCTTTTAGTTTATTCATGAATATCCAAAGCGTTTTGAGAGATTCTGCGTCAAATTCTCATCACATTTTGTTTTAACTTGAAGAATTACGCTTGTGCAAGAACTCCCCTATTTTAGCTCCTATTAGGACACCTATAGTGTTTCACAGCTTTAAAAAGATTTAATTTAGAGAAATCTAGGTTTTCTCTCGTATTTTCATATTTTTTGATGTGAACGCATTTTTGAGATTGTCTCAAAAATATGGGGGCTATTTATAGGCTTCCTGGCTTCGAGTACTTTCTCTTCCTCGATTGGTTGATTTAATTTCAGGTGGATCACGATCTTAACCGTTGAATTTTGAGGCAAGATCTGGACCGTCGGATAATTTGAGAATTACTTGGTGTCCAAGTATTAAAATAGGCGCCTCTTTTTATAAAAAAAGTGCTCCTGGATTCTTTCAGTCAAATATATTTTTTATATTGGACCCCTGAACCTTGTGAAGCCTTGATTTGAACCCCATAACTTCTCGAGTCTCCATTTTGAACTCCGAAATCCTTTGAAGCTTCAATTTAGCCCCTGCGGTACTTTCACCCAATAAATAGGATTTTTAGCCTCGAACTCCTTACTGAATAATGTGCTATTTAATTGGGCTATTTTCTCGAAACCTTTGTTCAATCGAGGGTTTTACATTTAATTAGGCCCATTGTGAACCCTACCCACATGTCACTTTTTAGTAGCTCGATTTTAATTAATTTGATTAGGTCATCTTAATCATTTTAATTATATTTTAATAAATTTTCACTGTCTACAAATTGCCCCCTCTAACTAAAAGTATACGTAGGTGGGTCTGACCTGCATACAAGAGTCTATTTTCCAACATGAATGAAAAGGCGTGATATTTCAATGGTTTTTACTTCCATATAAGCCGCTTCCCTCGACATCCGTCTTTGACTTATTGACGTACATTGATCATTTATCACTGCAATTTATTATTCATCTTGATCCATACTAAATGCTCCTCTTCAAGAGGTCCGCAGTTGGTGTTTAACCAATTTAGGACTTGTTGTAGATGCATTTAAGGCTAACTGCGGTCTTAGGTTATCATCCATGCCATTATATGGCTTTGAAAGATGATTGCATATTTATAGGGATTTGTTGTAATACCTTTGATCACGATCCCTGACCAACTCTTGACTTATAGGAGGGTTGACTCATTTATAGGATTTATTGTGACACATTTTGCATGTCACGATCCTTAATTAAGTCTCCGGTCTTAAGCTTTACTTAATGAAGACTTAATCATCTGGGATTTAATGCCAACTTGTGTTGGGATCCCATTAATTCTCAATTTATTGGAGAATTAATTATTCGGGTTTGATGTTAACATGATGTATTACATGTTAAGACCCATTTAATTCTCAATCTATTAGAGAATTGAGTTATCTAGGTTTGATGTTAACATGATGTATTACATGTTAAGAACCATTTAATCCTCAATTTATTAGAGAATTGAGTTATCTAGGTTTGATGTTGACATAATGTATTACATGTTAAGACCCATTTAATTCTCAATTTATTAGAGAATTGAGTTATCTGGGTTTGATGTTAACATGATGTATTGAGATAAAGAGCCATTTAATTCTCAATTAATTAGAGAATTAAATTAATTTTTAGAGTGTAATAATCGTAATTTATATTGGATCCGAATCCTTTGATTTGACTTTAGTTATCTTCAACACAAATTTATTACATGTTGAATTTTAAGATGATTATCCTTAATCCTATGAATTTTCGGAATTAATCATCTTAATTTTGGGATTTTAATTTTTAATTAAATCATTTTCGACCCATTTGTCTCATTTTATCTAACCGAGTCGTATTTCTGACAAGTTTTTGTAAAAATTTCGACCATCTCGACCCATAAGCATGGGGTTTTCGAACAAGGCCTATGGCTAGTTCGTTTTATTTTGTCTTGCAATTCTAGAACCTTCTTATCCAACAAAACAAGGCTAGCGGGCTTTTAGGGTAATTGGCCCATGAGGTCTATATAAGGTAGGATGATTTCAAAAAATTAATTTTTCATCACTCCTTCCCCGTCTGCAGCTTACCGAGGTGAGTTTTTTTTGATTTTTACTTGCTCCTTGCAACATTATATGATCATAGACCATTGTTAATGCTTTTTTTTTTTCTTGTTTTGCAAGATCTTGGAGTTGAGTAGCAACATAAAGTTGACAACCTTTTGGGATTTTCCTCAAGCTTTTGCATAAAGGTAGACAATTTGACTCCTTATGTATCCTTTTATGCTTTTTGATGAACCTTCTTGATGATTATGCTTGTACATGCTTAACTAGATGCCTAAATATTTCTTTGAAATATATAGCATAGTTAATTTTCTTGAATTGCATGATTTTGATTCATTAAAATTCTCGCTTTGTTAGAACCGCTCATAACATTTTCATATAAGTCGGCTTTGATTGCCTTATATCAGTTAGGAAAGATAACGAAGAGGCGCTCTTTTGGTATATAGTGAGCCTCACTAGGCATGCAGCTCGAGTTATGATCGCTTTAATATGCTAATGGAATGTTTCGCTTTAGCTTTTGAGCTTCTTTGGGATTTGTTTCCCCAACTCCTGACGCCGATCAAGTGATACTTGTGCTCACGGACTTTTATGAGTCTAGTTTATGGGCAGGTTTTTCCAGATTTTTCCAAGGCTCGAGGTTGGTCGCCCAACTCATATATGCCTATATTCAAGTCGCTTTTGTGTTGCATTGTGCATTCAATGAGATATGATGGCCTTAAGCATATAGCATGGACCTTTAGGACTTTGTTGCATCCCTTCCCCTTTGCTTTCTGATTGGACCTCTATAAGACATTGCTTGATTTGTTTTTCACTTGCTTTTGTAAATCCAAATTGCAAAGTGTACTTGATGATCATAGGTCTTCTTCTACCTTCATCATGTTTGAGTTTATCTTTGAGTCATAACTTGGGATAGGTTATATATATTAGACTTAGGGAAACATTGGTCTGAATGACCTTAAGTATTGATGGTATTTAGTTAGGCGGAGGACGTCCTCTTCCTTTCTATCGACCACATGCTCATGAAATCATTCTATTTGTGCTTTTTAGTCCTTGTCTCAGTACATCCCCTGGTCTGAGGGACGCTTGGTGTTGAGGGACGTCCCCTTCTTGTCCTTCCAACCCTCTGCCTTTGATTGTCCTTGACTCTATGCCCTTTCTTACTTTTGCTTTGTGAGTCATGAGTTGGAGATGGAAGTCCATCTCCTACTTCTTACTCGCTGATGTTGATGTCATTTTGTCAGCGAGGGCGGGAGCGCATTTTGATGACATGATCTTTAAGCCTGCGGCTCATTCCTTCCCCGAAACATAAATGTGCATCCTGTTCTCTTATGCCTTGGTTTGATTTGTTTTTGCTTTTGAATTTGAGATTTGATGCTTATGGCTCTTAGGCCTTTGCTCCTCGATTAGCCTCATGATGGTTTTTGGGACAAGATTTTTTGATAAGTTATGACTGGGCATGAGAGTGTTCCAAGTCGCCTACATACCGAGGATCAAGTCAAACGAAAGTTGATTTTGGATGGATAGTTTAGATTTATATCCGAGAGTTTGTTGCGTTTTATGCTCTTCCCATGAGTCAGCACTTCATGTTTTCAGTGGATCTCGTGATCCTGGGCATTCAAGGAAGTATCGTTTTAGGTGATGACCATTTATGGATTCCATATTCTTTCCTTCCCCTTCTTATGAGTTCAATACTTGCATATATTCTCTTCAAGTATGTTGGGTTATTGATTTCCAACAAGGTCGAAGCACATCACGCGCGTAGTAGGGTATCGCTTTCTCTATTCTATACTTGACATCGGGTCCTCAAGCACGTGGGGTCAGACAGGTGAGATTTGGGTATCTTCCCTTGTTGGTATAGGGGACCTTCATTTTCGATCCTTAATATTTATAGTCATGTATTGCATGGTTAGATAAATTAGGTACCTCTATCCTTCAAAGTCATATAATTGAATCTGCCATGCACTGGGTACATGTTTGGTGCACCCCTCGAGGCTATCACCAAATTTATTTCCACTTTATCTTACCCTTCATGTCTTGTGCATTTGGCTCAAGCATCATGACTTCCAACTTGACCTTTAGTCTCCATATCCAAGGGTTTTGGGCTGGTACCCTCAGATCCGGGTCGAATTGCAATCTAGGAACCTTTGTATCCTAAGATTATAGCTCCACCTCTAGGCTTTGGCAAATTTTAACAAGAGTTGGTGTAGGCTTATGCAATGTTAATGCTTCATTGATCAATCTCAGCCAAGTGGCTTCAAAGTAGCTGGATTCGAGACGGTTAGCCCGACGGTTAATTTCAGAGGTTTAGATCTCTATGGCTCTTCGAAGCTCGTTGGACACTGTTGATATGTTTCGACCGGCTTTAGAGACTTGTGGTCTGGATGTCCTTGTTCGCTTGTAGGCGATCGACAAGCCGATATATTCTTTTGACTGCCTAAGCAACTTAGTAACTGATAGCCATGTCCGAATTTAGAGGCGTGTTGGACATGGTAGGATATGTTCCCCGATCGCCTAGTACTGGGTAGTGAGGACGGTTCTATTCATATGAATATTCGTGACGCTTGAATATCTAGAGGCCTTCGAGTTTTTGTGTTTCGTGTAGAATTTATCCTCAAATTTTGGGCGAGAAGATGTATTTCTTCTGAACTAGACAACTCTAATGGGAATCTTCTAATGCATCGCTTCTTATGTTGAACACCCTCAAACTAATTAGACCTTTAGTCCTCTAAGTTTTGTAGATATTGAATAGAAAGGCGGAGGTTTGCTTCCTCCTTAGTCTTATTTATGCTCTCTTACGGTGCTAGATTCCGTTCTTTCACCTCATCCATAAACATGTCATTCATTCACTTAACTGACAAAGTGTTTGATGCGTTGAAGCAACTTTGCTTTTGTCCTTATTCTTCTATCATCACTGTGTCCCTGTGTTCAAAAGTTTTAGCATCGTGTTCTTGAAACCTAGTTCAAGTTGTAATCTAGGAGCTTTAGTAGAATAACCATTTTTTGTGATTGTCAAGCTTCTACCTCAATAGCCTTGACAATGTAGTATCGAGGTTACTTGTTGATGAACTGCGCTACGCGAGTGACGGACCGGTTTGACATCCACATGTTTGTTTTAAGGTTATGGTTGTGTTTCGACGCTTATCGTTACCCACGCATTCCTGGCAAGTGGTCCTGGGATCAAGCCAAACGTAGTTCAGGAGGTTTTAACACTTTATCCTCATACTGGCATGTGAGAGTAGTCATGTGCTTTTTATCCTCATGCAATGTAAGGTTGATGGTTTACGCCTCCCGTCCGAGAGCGGGCCGATAGTTTAAGCTCGTATCAAGGAGCATGGTTGGCGCTTTATCCGTGGCTTAGGAGATGTTGGGGCGCTTTATCCTACGCTTAGGAGCCGGGTTGATAGTTTAGGCTCGTGGCCACCCAGCACAAGCGGGTAGTTTATCCTCGTGTGAGGGGCTGCGCTTATCTCATGCTCGTGAGGTTTGATGACTGCCCTCCTCATCCGGGGAGGTGAACCCATTCGGCTGCTGGGGTTGATAGTTTAGCTCGTATCAAGGAGCGAGTGGGTAGTTTATCCTCGTGCTCGTGAGGTGTCAAGCGCTTATCCTCATGCTCAAGAGCTGCGCCATCCCTCGTGCTCGTGAGCCGGGCCGGGATAGTTTAGGCTCGTGTCAAGGAGCATGGTGGGCAATTTATCCTCATGCTCAGGAGGGGTTGGGCAGTTTATCCTCATGCTTAGGAGTGTGGGCGCGATCCTCATGCCTGTGGAGGATACTCGAGTTTATTTATGGGTATTTGAACCTCTAAGCTTTGACCGCATACGCAGCCTCACCCTTGTTCCTCGATAGTTTCTTGTCTAGCTTGAAGTCTCAACCCATCAACCCGCTTCGCGAAGATAGGTGTCAAGACTGTCGAGTTAGGCATTAGCCTCAGAAGCGGACATTCGTTCCAAAGCATTTTCATTCCAGAAGGCCATTCCAGAGCGCTTTCGTCATGAACGCATTCTATATGGGGGTCGCTCTCACGCCACTTGAAGAACACTTCTAGAATACTAGACCCCTAGTTCCTTTAGTTCTTCTAGGGAATAGTCACATACGAGACTTGTATCCCATGCTCGTATATTAAGTGTCCCGTCTCTTCGTCCTTCCTTACCGATACACATGGGAAGGTAGACATGAATTTTGGGCTTCATCATTACCTGCGACGGCGCCTTTAAGTGCCTCAATAGCAGGGATGGTGGCTCTGTCTGGTATGCATTCCTCTTGGAATCTCGACCCTTCAGTTCCAGTAGGGTGTTGATGACTTTCATGTACAGGCGCCACTCTATGAGGTGCGCAGTCATTCCACAGTGTCTGTTCGTGGATGTATCTATATAATGGATCATCTTGACACCGTTTGAGGAACTCGTCCTGGATACCGTTAGGCTGGCCATCACCTGAGTGTTCCTGAGGGTTTGTTCATGGACATAGTTGAACTTCTAGTTCCTCTACCTCCTCTAGGGAATACTTATTTTCAGGGTGCGTGTTTTTGAATTCACGCACTTCTCCTGCTTCGGCCATTTTTACCGATATTTATGGGAGAGTGGCCATGAATCTTTTCTTTCATTATCTTCCATGATGAAGGTTTTCATACACTTGGATTTGAAAGGTATCCTTCCTGTGTATCTTTCGCTTCTGTTAAAAACATGAGGTAGGGTTTCTTCCACTGCGCTTCCTTCATAGTTTTGGAGGTCGTCCTCCCAAGTCTATCAAAGATATATATTTTTTGACTTAGGTTGTGACTTTTTATGTTTGCCCCCTAATCTAAGGAAGGCTGGATTTCCTTCGCAGCTTTTTAGGACTTGAGATTGCCCCAACCCAGAACATCCCTATGTATTTTGCTCTATGCCTTTTCTCCAACCTCTCCTATGTCAGGTTTGTCACCTCTTGATCACACGCTAGCTTGTGGTTTTGATGTATACCCCAACCTTGTGGTTGAGCTCTTGATAGTTATCCCTTCTGCTTCATTATGTTTTGGGTGTCATTCAACCCGTGTACTTTGTTGCTTATGACCCTCGTGGAGGTAGTTGTGTACTGCATGGCTTTGTCCTCATCGACTCAACCAAATTTTTAGTGAGGTCATGCTTTTTGCACCATAGTTCCATGCTTGCTTTGGATCCTTCCTTGGGTGCAAAACCTTTAGCGGGTGTCACTACCTTCTTGCAAAGTCAGGTAGATGCTTGAGATGTTAGAGACATCTAGGTCACCTTTTGGTCCTGTCTGATCGTCGCGCTCTTCTTCTCGTAGTATTTGACATCAAAGAAAGTGGGATTCTTTGCAAATGGATTTTCGTCTTTGACCGCTTTCCATCCCATCTTTATAGTATTTCGCTAATCGTGGTGTAAGTTGAGGACAAGAATGGATTTAAGGTCTTCCTAATAGGACGTTGTATATGACTCAAGGCCTATGACACGGGAACCATGATATGGTTTCAATTCCCCTAATACCGGCGCAAACTTATTTTCCGAGCGTTTCGCCTCCATGCTTTTGCTAAAAACCTTGAATGATACGCGGATTGTTGTAAGTTCAGTGGAGATGCCTAGCAATTTTAATGTCTGGAGTAGTAGGATGTTTACAAGTTATCTCCATCTACTGCAAGATTCTCGCTTATCCGACTCTTTACATAGCCCCATTACATAGAGTGGTTTATTATGAACACCATCTTTGTGGCGTGTCTCCATCAAGGAATATGATAGAAAAGTCTGAGACTACTGAAGCAGTGTGTCGCTACCCTTAAATACTTCAGAAAATTTAGTTGTCGCTTCAATCAACACATATATGCAGGCTGCTTCAGTCTTCATCAAGTTCGAGTAATCACCATGTTTTCCCAAGGATGAGCTTGTTTCTCCAAAATGCAGTACCTTGACTTCAGTAATGACGATTATGAGGGAGTTATGTGGTTGGAAGAGACATTGTCTTCTTTCCAAGGTACTTTCATGTAGATGCATTACTTCTTTCAATATGAAGCATTTTTCAATGGGAATGCCTAGTATCCTATGATACTGCAGTTGGGTCTCAGATTTTATTTGTCTCCCCTGGCCCTTTGATTCATATTTGGCCTTCGAATAAGAAGCAGCCTAGAATGTAGAGGACGTCCCCTTTGTTTGCGTAAATGTCGAGATCCATATCAGTTTTGTTTTGTTGCTAGTCATTAGTTGCTCCCAGGAAGTATTCCTCTATAATGTACCGCAGTCCCAAGGCATGCCTTAGATACATGCCGATGGTGGTCGATGACTCAGAGCCTATCTCAGCATTTCAAGTTCGTACTTTTCATCGGTTGATGAGTCTCAGAATTCATTTCTCCTTTTCTTTGTTTTGTAGCAAGCTTAGCTCCAACATTCTAAATCTGTCTTTGTACCGTTGCTGTTGAGAAATTTGCTTTCCACTGAGCCTAATCGCTTCCATGGAGGCGGTGCCCAAGTCAGTACTATTTAACGTGATTCCATTTGAGAGAGCGGACTAACCGCTTGACCATTTCATCCCCTCTACCCCAATATCGTTGCATGTCTCAACAAAGTGGGCTACATGTTGTTTGGGGGTTCCCAGCCCATCGTAAATATTGGAACTGGTGGCTAATAGCCTTAGTATCTTCATCGAAATATTAAATTTTAAATTTTTTAATAATATAATTAAAGAGTAATTGAAGATCAAAGATTTATCTCGATATATGAGAACGTCAATTAAAATGAATTAGAGGCAGTACTTTAGAGGTTCTAATTAATCGTCTCGATAAGTGCTCGTGTTTAGTTTTAAATGAGTCCAATTAGATGGATCGGTAAGTTCATCTTGACTCGATTTGGCATATAATGTGAATTCAACTCCGATACGCCATCAAAATGAAAATAGAGTTTTATATAATTTAGTAAGCATGGTGCTTATAAAGGGTATAGTTGTACTTTCACTTTAATTCAAGTAGAAACATGTAATCACTCCTCACAAATATTTGCATGCAATGTGTGTTAGTTAATGAAAAGAAACATGAAATACCTTAAATGTCTCTGTTTTATATGAACCATCCGATCAAATATGGTAGTTATAGATGATCCAATGGTGTGTAACTATATAAGCATGACGATTATAAAATTTATGTAAGCACGTAAGTAGAGACTCAGTTTAATTACATACGGAGTATCTTATATGTAACTTGATTCAATGTGATCCAAATTGACAAGAAAGTAAAAGACTAGTAAGAATGGTGCTTACAGGGTAGTATTGTAATTCTATATTTTAATTAAATTAAAAAAGAAAATCAAATCTCCCAAAAAATCTCACGACAACCCTCCCTCCCCAAATTTGCCCCCAACTAAATTTGCATCCCCATCTCTCATTTTAGGACACCTCGAACGGCCCCGCAAACGGCCTCATTTGCAGCCGTTGCGGGGCCATTTGCTCCCCTGCAAAAGTAGCTTCAATCTCAACAATCTCCCACTTGAATATATTTTCGGATCACCATCTTCAAGAACTCCGGCTATACATTCTCTTGAGTTCGTCATCCACGAACTCCCAATCGAGCCATCCCTAACTTCAGTACCTTCCTTTCCAATTCCAAAACATCCTCAATGACACCAACTTGACTACCAAGAGATTCCGTAGAGGGCCATTACCTTTACCCCGTTGGACTTTACCTTAATTCAAACAATCATCAGTTTTGCCTTCGCTTTCAACAAGCACCTTTGAAACCCTCCAAGCTCTATTGATCATCAAATGAATGCCCTCTTCTACCTTCCCTCATTCCACGCCGACAACTTCCTTTTGATCTAATTCATTGACCCTCGATGTTTGATCGTAACATCCTCAACGCTAGGAAATAATCACGAGGTTGGAAATACTTCACCGCGACTTTGAACCACGCCAACACAGATGATTCATAACACAACCCGTTGCATCCCTCCCTGCAGTTCCTTCATACTCCCAACCTCACCAAACGGCATTACATTTTATCAATCGAGTACTTTTTTCTCGACCTTCAACGCAGCCTTCATTTGTACAACTCATCGAACCTCCCAGAACCCTTAAACACATCTAACAAGTAATTTCACTAACGACAATTTTATTTCATTTTCATAGAAACTCCCATGTTAGAATCTCAATCAGCTTGCTCACTCCAAATCCTCTACTTCCTGTCTTCTCAACTCGACACCTAAGCATAGAAAATATCAACGTAAGTCCTACGTCTATAATCGGAATAAGAAAAAGATACCTTAAGTGATCATTTTGAAGAAGTCGTCACGCTAAAATATAATTGATAATTTGACTCTGAAATTTGAAATTGAAAATAAAAAACCTTATACTACATCATATGAGTCACGCAAGAACATAGTGTCAATATACTACAACACTAATCTCGGAACTCTAACCTTATTTTTTCTCAGATTGACTCTCCCATTACATAAACACGTCCCCTAACTGCTTGAAATAACTAGATGTTAGATCAGTTGAGATAAGAATGGAGTAGCCTAAAGAGCACACCATGGATGGTTTTAAACTGGTTGCATGTGGTGGTGAAACCAAACCATTGTCATCCAAGTTACCTAGCCAAGAGATGGGTCAATTAAGCGTCCATCTACCATACCTAAAACAACCACACCTCCTTCAAATAAAACTCTCCATAGTTCAAAGGTCGGACACAGTAAAATGGGAAATGAAAATGATTTACTGAGAGAATATGAAAAAAATGGAAAATATCAGTAACAATCTCAAATATCAAAAACACTATGAACCACATGGTACACACCAATTAATACAAATCACAAATTGGTGAAAATAGTGGCTTCGTAGTGTACAATTACAGATAGAAGTGCTAAGCTTAAAACTGAGAAAGACGAGATATCCCTAGAGCTATGTTTTCCTTTGTCATCCCATCAAATCCGCCCAAAGTTCCGGATCGTTGTCTTTAGACAATTCTCATTTGGAGTCCAATAATTCAATGGCAGAGATGAATCAAATAGGAGCAAATTATTTTAAGAAACGGACGTCGAAAGTCAGCAGGAATCTAAATGCATTCTTTATATTAAAGTTTGAATTTAATAAGGATGTTGGTTTTCTTTTATAATTTTTACATTTTTAAATGTTTATTCTAAATTTAGAGCATCTACAACAACTTATCTATAAAATTTCCTTAAAATCAACTCCTCATATCTAGGGGCGGAGTCAAGATGTGTCCCGCGAGATCCTACGACACCATGTAAATTTCCTAACAAATACCTCTTCATAGATATCCATTTCGATTTCTTTTCATTTTTTCTAGTTGAACTTTGACGGTAGTAGCTTTTTTGTTTGTATTTTACAATATTTTAAGAAAATATATCAATAAAAAATAATTTTTTTTCATTGATATATTTTTCATCAAATATTATAAAACATAAAAAAAAATCTATCATCAAAGTTCAACTATGAAAAATTGAAAATCAAAAGCTTGGAGCAATCTTTGTGGGATGGAGGGAATAATAAATATGAGACGGCCCGTCCGGGGACCGGTTTCATTATTGGTCCCGACCGGACGGACCGAAACCACTATTTGTTTAGTGGGTTCGACCGATCCGTCCAACGTCCGTTTCGGGTCCATCCGAACCTGGCCCCTGGTTCAATCTCATCCCGATCCGGCAGTGTCTCAATATCCGTCTTATAGTATCCGATATCCAATACAAAAAAATCAAAAATACAAAAAATAGTCAATTCAAAATAATAAATTAATAACACAAAATCAAATAACAAATCGTAACCTAACACACACAAAATTCAAACCTATTTACAAGGAATTAAACCAATTAAACAAGCAACCAAAACATATTTTAAATTTTAAAATTAGCGAGAAGAAAACTAACTATTAATATTGTAGAACGGGGAATCTATGCCTTAGTGTGAATCACCGAGAAATGAAAAAGCGGGTCAGCCTTTGCTAGTCAAATGCTTGGTTGGATTTCATCAAGCTTGCTTTTCACTCTTCACTTCGCTTGAGACTTTAAGTATGTTTTTTTTTCAATACCAGAACTGATCCGCTCGGTCACCGTCCGATCCAGATTCGATGAACCGTCCGATCCTGCTTTATACCGGATCGCATTCGAATCGACCTGATCCGATCCATCTTCGGATGGACTTTCGGACCGGGTCGATCGGGTCGGGTCGGACGTTCTCGGATCGCCCGTCCACCAATGCTCCTAAATATGAGCCCTAAAGTTCATAGTTTTTTGCTTGACGCAGTGGTTAAAACTTAAAAGTATAAAGGACACCACAGAAGTAGTAGGATCAATTCCATGTTGTGCATTTTTTACCGAATCGTGTTTTGCTATCTATAAGCATTTAAGACTATCCATGATGAAAAGTCAAATTTGACATTTCTCTTCCTACTACATCCGGCGAAAGACTATCAAATACCATGCTTTTCAAAGAAGAAGCCCCAAATAGGTGTTATTCAAGGTATCAATTTACTTTCTCTTCTATAATACTTTATCTTCCATTCACAAAATATATATTTTTGAATTTCAAAAATTCAGCAATATTTTAATACATTTAATGAAAAGGGTTGTAAAAACTCAAATTTTTCGTGTCCAAATGATACGCATCTAGTCTCATTTATAGATCTCAAAAAATAAAAAATTGTGCTATATTTTTTGGTAAATTGTCAGACAAAAATGATTAAAAGAAGAGGAAAAAATAAAGCCAACCAACCAGTAGCTACCAAGTGGCGAGCTGCTAGCTGGTGGAATAAATGAGGCTTTATTTTATTCTCGGTGGGGGCCACATTTTGAGTGCCAAAATAAATTGCTCCTGGTCAATTCTTATTCCCAATTCTACATGCATGCTAAATTTGACACCCATTATCTCTTTAATGCGAACGATCCACTTTTCGACACCCCATTCGAACCCCTCATCATGTATGATCTAATAACATGCTTCCACCTTTTTTTTACATGCCTCATTAAGTCTCATTTAGGATCAATTCATTATTTATTTTTCCTTTTTCATGTTTAATGTATTGTTTGTCATTGTATGCTCCCTATAGTTTAATACAAAGGTCCCAAAGAATAACATAATGATTATAGTTTGTCAGAAAAAAGATATTACATAAAAATGTAAATCGTCAATATTAATAGGACACCATAGTATTAAAATTATGACTATGCCACTGCCCATATCATTTTATCAAATTTAAAATTCAATTTTATCATTAAACACAAAACCAGCTTCCCTAAATTACATCATCAATTATTAAAATATAATGATAAATGAAAACAAATTTTATAATCAAAATTACTAGTACAACTAATTTTTCATACTAATGAATTGAACCAATTAATGCGTTATCCACTTTTACTGGTAGCATATATTGACAGATTAACCATTCATGAACTTGAAGCCAATTTACGGTGATGAATATGGTCAACTTGGCAAAGGAATTAGGAACATTGTGAAAGAAAAACCAAACCTTAAGACCCAAAATTACATCATCAATATTTGATGCAGAAGAAGAATATACGGAGTAGTAGATTTGTGTGGTTGAAAGAGAGAGTGATAAAAATCATTAAAAGGGGAAAGTGGTTTGGCGAGTGTATAAAACTAAGTCAGGCGACATTCTAGCGTAAAGATTTGGGGGTTAACTTTTGAGATGAGAAAGCTGCTATTTTGTTTGTTTTTACCTTTCTCTCTCCTTATTCTAAATTAATGAGATAAGGAATATTTTAAGAAGGTCTACAGCATTCAAGAACTATGATGCAAAAAGAGGGCTTCCATCTGGCCTGCCTGGCTGGCCAAAGATTTTGAACCAACCGATTCGCCGGTTCGATTATAACCGAAATCGTTCGTTCCGCCGGTTCCGATAAATCGGTTCGATCGGGTTCGGTTCGGTTCTCGGTTATTTTCGGTTCCGCCTGCTTCGGGTTATTTTCGGTTTTTTCGGTTTTTTTTCGTTTTTTTCGGTTTTTTCGGTTATTTTCTGCCTTTGCCTTCTAAGTATTCGGTTATATATATATATATAATATTTTTATTTTTTTTACTGTAATTAATCGGGTTCAGCCTGTCTCCCGAACCGATCGGTTCTCGGAAAACTCCGAACCGAACCGGAATTTTCGTTTTTATTTTTCGAACCGAATCGGTTCGTTCCAATCCTGGCTCCTCCACTTCGGGTTATTTTCTGGCTCGGGTTCTGGGCTTGCCTTTGCTCGACTTGTATTTTGTTGGAAGCCCTAGATGCAAGTGCTCTAACCTACTAAAGTCCTCACTGTCCTATTCTTCTATGCAGAATCTCCCTATGTCAGTCGAGAGATCCGCCTGTGGTTAGGCTGCTTTTAATGCTTCTCCAACAACTCCAATCAATTTATATTGGAAATAGCATTTCTGGTCAGATGATATTAGTTCTGATACATATTTGGATAATTAAATATTACGGAGTGACATTTTTCATGTTCCCACATAAACACAGACTCCCTCTATTACATAGTATAATACATCCGTTTCATAATCATCATACGTCTCTATTTATTTGATTATTTTGAAAAAATTAATTTATTAAAATAATAATTATTGATTATATAATTTCAATAAGAAAAAATGGTTATCAACCAATAAAAACAAATATTAAGGGACAAAATAAATTTCAATGCAAAAAAATTGTATTAGTATGAGAAACAATCAATTATAATAAAAAGAAATTTTTTTGCTAAATGATTATTTAAATTGAGATAGAGAAAGTGGTAATCTTTCCTAACTCATTAATAAAATAATTTTTAAATGATCCCATAATATGGAACTCATGACTATATTATTACTCCCTCCATCAATTTATCTAAAATATCAATCAATTTTTAGGATTTCATTTCACTAAATCCCTCCACTTATAAAAGTGTGAGTTGTGTTTTTTTCTTTTCATTACTCATTATATCCCGTATATTAAGAATTTTATTATAATATTTCCTGGCAATAATTCAATAAATATGTATTAAATTTTTGCCTAAAAAATTTATAACAATTCAAACGTGAATTGAGTTATCTACTCTCTGGTAATATGTATAATAGTTTACCACTTACAATGATGGATACCATGTTCATTATTAACATCTTGATCCAATTATATAAAAAATACTCTCAACATTTTTACCAACAGATAAAAGTGTTTGATATAATATTACCTTTGATTTTTTGAATTTTATCATAACAATAAGTAAATTCCATTTTAATGCAATGAATTAGTCTACTCATACTAAAAAAATTTGCATGATAATTATTCAATTATAAATTAAAAATAATTTTCCTAATTCAAAAAATTACTATTAAAGAATATATATCTAAATTATTATGTGATATTTTATATTACATTTCAATAATTGAAATGAAAAAAGTGTCAAGTTACATATCTAATTATCCATTTTCACATATTAAATGTTAAATTCAAATATTTTTATTTATGTTGTATATTTATTTAGACATCAAATAATAATATTTTAATGTACTTTATTATTAAAATCTTATTCAAATCAAAACTATGTTTATCGAACAAGCATAAAATTTGGTCAATTTGGAGCATTCTAAATCAGCTACGACAATCACTTAGTACGATGAGAATAGATTTGAATATTTTATTTCTAAATTTAATTCCTTTATTATAATATATATAACATATTAGTTTTTATGTTTACATAAAAATATCTTTATCAATAAACTATAGGTGCAATAATTAATTATATTTGAATTCAATATATGAAAAAAAAATTAAAAAAAATTCAATCTTCACTATTTAATATTGATTAGTAATTACTCTCTCCATTTTTTAAATATTGCTTAGCTATTCGTATATCGATTGAGGAAAAGTAGTCAAAAAGTGCATTGAAATGTAAATGATATTTATTATGCTAAATAACTATTTAAATAAATTTATTTACAAACGACAACTAAAAAAATGAAGGAGTAGTAAACTAAATAAAAGTATATTGTCATAATATTTATTAGGTCATCACTCTATATTTAAATATAATTCATCGACATAGTCTAAAAAAATACATGTACAACAAGTATATTAGCATATGATCCACTTTATTGATATATATTTTGACAACCATAATCTTCAGATAATAAATTTATTTATTATTTTAACTAAATCAATTTATTTGGATTTAATTAAAATAATTAAATAAAGACCAATCACATAACGTGTTGATTAGGTCATTCAGCCTCCAATTAAAACCAATACGTTTGTAAATTAAGGGCTTCCATATTTTAGCTTTCAATTTAAATTAATTAAAGTGGTGAACAGTTTATTATTAATTTAAAACTAATTACAAGACCATGTGGGATGATGATTGAAAATATGTCTCAAATTTACAACATTAAAATAATAAATTGAAGGAGAAAATCGGAATAAAAAACCTTTCGGTTAAACAAACTTGAAATGAAGCCCAATGAAAAAGTAAAAGGAAATAGGTAAATATCCTTTGAACAAGAAACAGTTCTTTTGCCGTGTGCCCAAGGTCGTGTTGGAATTGTTTAATATATTATTTTTAATAATATTATTTTATTATTAGATTTTAAATTCACCAATCAAGAAAGTTCATATCATGAAATACCCACCCTTTTCAATATTCGAAATGACATCCCTAAATACAACAAAAAGCTCTGGAGAGAATTTATATAAGAATGATATAATACCCGCCTCGAAAGGTCAGACGCCTCGCTGCTAGAAATAAGTATCAATTGTATATTTGAGTCACCATATGTATGGTTGACACAAAATAACCTCGCTTGAAAAATTATTAATAAAACCCGATAGTTTCGATAAAATGAAATATTCTGAAAACAATAATGTTTTGCATAAAAAGCTTTAACCATCGTGGCATCACCTAATCTCAAGTCCAAATGCAACTATCATAAATATTACAAAGCCCAAGATACACTATAAAACAAGCCATGAGTTTTCAACATCGTAAACAAATACGTAGTTTCCGAAGACACCAAAGATAAATTAATGTAAGAAGATGCACGCCTTTATGATCCTAGCCACCCGCCTCTCACCTAAGAACAAGCAACGAGCACTCAATTTAACTCAACAGCCACGTTGCACCCGGCCAACTGGAGGTTAAAGGCAAACTCACAAAGTTAGTGAAATTTATCACCTGGTGGTAACTTATCCACACCCGAATGAGGTACACAACAAAAAGCGTATGGTATATTTAATAGAGTATATATATATATATATATATATTATAATAGAGCGGCATGCTAATATCATCATAATAATAACCATTGTCAACATATGTACAATTTAGGAGGTTCCAAATAAATGCTATTCAACATATTATTTCGTGAGATAGTATATCACATAATCGAAGCAAGTAAAAAAGATCATACCTCTAACACAATCATTCACCACAATCATAAAATACCAAAACTCCCGAAAATAAAACCATAACATTATCAACATTTCAACTCAGTGACATCCTCCCAATGTCAACACAATGCACAACAATAACTGTACCCGACATTTATATAATGTCATTGCCCTTTTCCGGCAGGCTCACCCATGTAATATAATATAATATCCTTTTCCCGGCAGGCTCACCCTTCGCTCCCCCATATAATATCATATCCTTTTCCGGTAGGCCTACCCTTCACTAACAATATCATATAGCATCCCCCGTCTCACGCACGTCTCTACATGTGACTCAAACATGAAGACATCTTTTAATATATGCACAATTTCTATAAGGAAACCAAACATGACTAAACCAACATCACACCAAACATACCAACCATGACAAAACATAACCATACACAACTCAATTAAATATCACAACAACTACAACAATCTCATAACTCAATATACTTTCCACTGTAACCACATGGCAAACTCATAAAAAACATACAACCATAATATACATAATACATCCATCATACAACTCAACATTTCACAATTTCACAATTCACACTATCATATTTAATCATATACTATGTAACCATACATCTATTTATCAAGCACTTCAATTTAAACGAAATAATATTATCACACGAAAGATAAATACCCACCTTTACTTGGGTCCGAGGAAATCAATCGATCTGCAAGCCTTTCCCATGTTCCGAGTCTAATCAAAACACCGAAAGTACGATTACTACAAACTTCGTTATTAATTCTCTTTTTTTAACAAATTTTAGTACCAATTGACCACTTTAGGTAAAATATTACTAGTTAAGCTAAAATGACATACTTCAAACAACCCACACCTTAACCATTTCTCGCCCCTCTCTAATGTCATTTCTCGCAACACTCTCTAAACAATTTAATCAATCCAAAAATATCAAATTCTTCCAACCAACTAAACTTCATTTCTAACAACCTTTAACCTCAAAACTCATTTACTACTCAAATCTAATAAAACTAATTTCAACATATATTCATCCAACAACTTATAAATCACAATTTTCACCTCAAAACAACTATAATAAAGGTCCAAGAACATACTTATACCATTAAAAACGAAGTCAACTCGAAAGTCAACACAACTACACCAATATACTTTACCTCAAAATCGATTATTATCAATTTCCTATACTATAATCTAAGCTAGATAATAATTATTCATATTAAACTCAAACCCTAAGTCAAACCAATCTACAAAACGTCAACATCCTTAAAAACATCAAGAAATACTCATCCAAATTTCTAACTTTAACTCAAAAAAAACTAATTTAAGGCCTAAGAATCATTTATAGCAATATAAATCGAAATACAAAAAGTCAACAAAGTCAACTCTATTCAACCATGAAATATTCAAAAGATTTGACCTTTTTACCTCAATCAAGAGATGACGAGAAACTCTCCAAGAAATTTTGAGGACCAAAGTTCTAAAGATGGAGGAGAATCCAAAGAAAAAAACTGCAAAATGAGGGGTTCTACGATTTCAATGGGAGGAGATGATTTTTTTTTTTTCTTTAAGTCTTGTTTGGTATGTGGAAGGATGAAGGGGAAAAATAAGTTTAGTGGTGAACCGATCAAGCTTTAATTTAAGCGATGTCTCTCGACAATTTATCCCTAATTATTAACGCCCAAACATCAACATTTATAATCCATGAAATATAAAGTGGGTCCAATCTACGCACTAAATTGACCACCTTCATTTTTTATTAATGAATCGATACCCATTATTACATTCTGCCTACCTAATAAAAATTTCGTCTCTTTAAATTTCAACCTCGATAGCTACGGAAAGATAAAATCAAAACAACCATAACAACTAACCTTATAGGCGAAAAGTTGCGGATATCGGCTCCTCATATCATCCTCGCGCTCCCACGTGGCTTCCTCTACTCGATGATTCCTCCACAAAACTTTTACCAATTTCACTTCTTTGTTCCTCAACACCTTCTCTTTCTGATCAAGAATTCTCACTGGTCCTTCCTCATATGTCAAGTCTTCACCCAAGTCATCCGGCTGAAACTCTAAAACATGCGACTCATCCGGCACGTACTTCCTCAAGCAAGAAACATGGAAAACGTCGTGAATCCTTTCCAACTCTCTAGGGCAATGCTAACCGGTAGGCTATCGCCCGACTTTGTCAAAATTTCACCCGCCAATGTACGGGACTCAACTTCCTCTTCCGAACCTCATTACACCTTTCCATGGAGATATCTTTTAAGAATACTCTGTCACCCACTTCAAAAAGACAAATCTATCCGATGTCGATATGCCGCTCAAAATGTTGTTGTGTCTACCTTCTATCAACTTTCCACCAACTCTAACCATAAATCTTCCTTTCCCCACTTCATTCAAACATATCGAGTGCCCTACACCTTCGACCATGCAAGGCTTCAATGGTGTCATCCTAATTCAATCTCGGCGCACTGGCCTAAGAGGATGCTATTAGATTTTGATGGACCTGCCTCACAAACCACCACGTCTTTCCAACACTTTTACCCTTACTCACGTGTCACCGAGAAAACTTCCCAATAGGTCACCCATCCCAATTATCTCGTGTCAAGACGCTAACATTAAAGTTCTCATGAGATGAGCTTCCGGTGCAGATGCATCTTGGTGATATGAGTACTCAATCAAATCTTATCAAACATATCACGCACACATTTTTGGGTCGATATTACGTAACAATCAAAAGGTATTTTCAAAGAAACCTCTCGAAGATTGTTACCTTTCGTGAGAAAATTATCAAAACGTTGTAATCTTCAACCTATAAGCCTAAATAGGTGCCTAAATTGAAGAATGGACAAGAACACAAAAAATTCTTCATCTCCATCACCAAAATAGGTGCCTAGAACAAGGCACAAGGTTGAATTACTGCACAAACACAGTAATTTCAGGATCAAGACCCAAAAACTGATGAGAATCTGATCATTCAGATCTCATAAATTAAATCACTACAGGATTAAGCCACAAAGGCCTCAGAGTAAATCGCAGTGTGATATAACCCGTGATAGCCCCCTACCTATCCGTCAGAACACAAAGCAAGTCAAGCAAGGCACCTTGACAAAGAAAGATATCCATATAGGATAGCACTCACCAAGAGTAAGCCGACAAACACCTTGAACCTCGCCTACTGCATTTAGTGATCAAGCTGCCAAGGCCTCTAGCTAGACACAAATCCAAAGCAATCTAAGTCCCAATTTAATTGCCAAAGACAAAGATCAAGTCCGCATAACCATACGGGTATATCGCCGCTATGCTCCCTGCCTCTTAATTATATCCAAGTCAAAGACCAAGTCCAAGACTAAGTCTTCTATCCAGTCTAGGATCACATCGATCCGCACTTCTATCCAGCCTCATCTAAATTGAGGCACAAATCCAAGTCCAGCTTAGGATCATTTAACGGTCTAAGAACAAATTCAAATCCAACTCAAGATCACATAATGGTCCAGACACAAATCAAGCCCCACAAATAGGTGCCAAAATCAAGACTCCAAAGTCCAAATCAACTCCAAGACTACATCAAATCTAAACCAACATCTCTGCCACAAGAATCGCTTAGAGAGCAATAGACAAATAGTCGGACTCAATCGGCTTGATAAATTTGTTTTTGTACCTAGAAGGATTTACCTAAAGGGTTTTATCAGATTGGTGCTATACATCATAAATAATAAAATCTTTCTAGCGGTTATAATCTGCATGACTGTGACTATCTCTACTCTTCGCTGGCCGTCTCCAAAGATAAGCCCAAATGGTCCAAACTGATCAACCAGCGCAGGGGCATCAATCACGCCAAGTAAACCATGGGCCTCGTGGCTCTAGAGTTTCAAATGTCCGAGTACGCAACATCAAACCAGCATCCACCATCCATAAAGAGGCGACAAGCCAAAGAGATGTCTCACACCGACTCTTCCAACTCCTATGTAATGTGTCATGACACGTGGTATTATCACATTGAGAGCGTTAGCTTCCCCTAGTAAAGGTGATCGAAGACATGGGCAAGTAGATGCAACTCCAAAATGAGGCATTATCCAATATGGCTGGGAAGATGCAAGAACATGAGAAACATCAATAGGGTGTAGCACCCAGGACTCCTATTTTTTCTAGAGGCGCCAACACCCTGCTAAAGGATGCACAGAACCTATCTTAATCAATTACAAAAGCCTCACGGCTCATGGACAACCAACAAGGGTGGTGAAGCGCCCATGTGTCTCAAATTACGGACCTTATCCGCAAAGACAACTCGTGGAGTTCATATTAGGGGTAATCAAAGACAATCATGATGAGGTCACACCCTCACACTCCTATGTCAAGCCCTATACCTCCCGTATAGATCGGCTGAAGATGCCTCATGGCTATCAACCTCCCAAATTCCAACAATTTGATGGAGTTGGGAATCCCAAGCAACATATCACTCACTTTGTTGAGACATGCAATAATGCTGGGACAAATGGGGATCATATGGTTAAATAGTTCGTTCGATCACTCAAAGGAAATGCATTTGAGTGGTACACTGAACTGGAGCCAACTACCATCAAGAAAGTTAGGGCACGGCTGAATGCGACTCTAACCGCTTCTTCAAAGACTAACTACAATTGCATGATAGAGCTAACTAACGCCTGCAAAGGTATAGATGAGCCTATAATGTACTTCATAAAATGTATGGAGAAGTCTCGAGATCTAAAAACAGCAAAAGATCGACCGGCTTCGTAAACATCGCCTATCAAGACGCCAGATTCAAGGCATTGCACTGACCAAGTAATACATCTTGCAAGGTATACTTCCCATAAATTTCGAAAGCAACTATCAAATCAGAGCTCATAACATATAGTTGACTATACGCTAACAAAGGAATGGGTATGAGTAATATCAACATCCATGCTCTACAATGCCAAATTTGAATATGCAGACTTTGAAGAGCCATGTAAAGAAGATGTACATGTCACAATTTAAGTCAACAAAGTCCTCCTTCAAAACCAAAGAACACAAGGAGATACTAAATATAAAGCAAGATTCTTAAATGTTGAAAGAGATGCAAGCCAAAGAATATCCATTCTTTGACCTTTACATCCCAATAACTCGAGGAGCCGCTTAAATGAAAAGTTCGAGCAGTCAGCTTCCAAATCCAAGTGACTTAAGATGCCACCGTAAGACCGAAATAAACTATTGCGTGTATCACCACTTACTTGGTCGTCCCATAAAAAGTGTTTCACCTTCAAAGAAAAGGTGATCAATTTATGCTCAAGGGGCCATATTCTAAGAAAGACAAGGTCGTTGTAACTCATGTGACTGTGCAAAGAAACATAAGGACACCGGATAAAAAGGAACTATGAATAGTTACTCGATAACTCCTACGTTAAAGTCTCCTCAAGCTTCATACATGTACGAAGAAGTTGTTGAAATTCCGACAGAACAAGGCAAAGACAAAGTCAATCTGCAGTCTTTAAAGTAACCAACTAAACGAAGATGTCAGCACCAAAAGATAAGTAGTAAAGCTCAATAACCACCAACCAATAGCAAATCATAAATCGGTCTTCACAAAGTTGAGACAAAACACACAAAAGAAAAAATTTTGGTCTTCAAAAGATCGTGCGCAATGCTGCCACCTGCACTCCAAGAAAGCCGAAACAAAGAAACCACAAATCGTCTTCCATAACTTGGGGCAAACAAAGACAAAAGGATGGTCTTCAAAAAGATTAAAGGGCCGCCGCTAGTCGCACTCCAAAAGGCCAGGGACACAACAACTATTAACAAGCCCATCACAGACAGAATCGCAAAAAGTACGTATTACCCATATAATCAATATGTCACTTACAAAGACGTGCATACAAAGCATGAGTCAACACAATGGGCAACATCATGTGTACAACCCCGCTATCTCGTGACGCATACTTGCCCTACTAAAGCCATCAAAAAATATGTCATGCTCCTAGATAGAGGATAACCTGCGATCGCTTCCTTGATATGAGCCTAAACTGTCTACAATCTCCTTGACAAGAGAAGAAACTGTCTCCATTCTCCTTGATACGAGAATAAACCCGCCCATTCTCCTTGGCTATGAGCTCCAAACTGTCTACCATCTCCTTGAAACGAGGCTAAACTGTCCTTAGACTCCTTGGTGAGAGCATAAAACACATATTACACTCCTGGACGAGAGTCTAAAATATCCACCTTAACGAGCTACGCTTTTGACTTCAATCCTAATGGATACGTGAGGCGCGAAGCCTCAAGTTCTGGGCCCACCTCAAAAACTCTTTATGTCTCCTCACAATGATACAAGAAGTCAACTACACGAAGTTAGCATTGAGCCGAATTACCAAGATATCACTCCAATGATTGGTCCAAGGATCACATACGAATTTGCACATCATCCAAGCTCACTTCCACGATGCCCAAAGTTCGAGGGGCATTTCTAGACAAATAAATTTATTTATTATTTTTAATTAAATTCAATTTATTTGATTACCAAAAATAATAAATAAAAACCCATCATACAATTGCTATGCTGATAGTGTTTATCCGAGCCTCCAATTAAAACCGAACACGTGTAAATTAAGGGCTCCCCGAGTTTTATTTCACCCTAAATTAAATAAAGTAGTGAAATTAGGTTTTATCATTAATTAAAAATCTAATTATACATCTCATGTGATGATGTCACATTAAAATATTGTTCCTTAAATTTACGGAATTAAAATAATAAATTGGAGGACAAAATCAGAATAAAATAGGATTTTCTTGACAAACGGACTCAAAATGGAAGCCCGAACAAAAAGTATAAGGAAATAAATTCTTGCCGTGTGCTCCAAGGTCGCCGGTGGAATTGTTTAATAATATTGTTTCATTATTAAATTTTAAATCCAACAATCAGAAGAAAGTCCGGTAGCCTATAAATACCCCCACCCCTTCATTCGGAAATGACATCCTGAAATACAACAAAAAGCTCCCCGAGATTTTAGCATAAAACAACTCTAAGGTATTTCTTCAGAAAATCTCTGCATTGTTACTTTTTCAAAGAAAAAATTATCAAAAACGTTATAATCTTAAACCAATAAGCCTAAACAGTTGCCTAAATTGAAGAAATGAGAAAGAACACAAAATTCTTCATCTCCATCACTCAAAATAGGCGCCTAAAATAAGGCATAGGTTAAATTATCGCACAAACGTTAATTTCGTGATCAAGACCCAAAAACCTGATGAGAATCGATCATCTTTATCTCATAAATTAAATCATTACATGATTGAAGTTTCACACATGCCCCTATAGTAAATCGTAGGCGTAATATAAACCGATAGCCTCCGCTTCATCTATGAGGATAGCACTTGGTACCGTATGTTGATACACTCGAACTCCCGCCTACTGCACGATCAAGGCCTCTAGCTAGACACAAAATCCAAAGTAAGTCTAAATCCCACGACTCAAGCCCAAAGACCAAGATCAAAGTCCGTATTAAATTATACCTGCATAATGCTAAGGCTTTACCTCGCTCGGATCTCTATCCAAGCCAAGCATTCAGTCCAAGACTAAGTCTTCTATTCAGCCTTTGTGATTCCATCCGTACTCTTATCGAGTCTCACATCTAAATTGAGGCACAAATCCAAGTCCAGCTTAGGATCATATAACGGTCTAAGCACAAATTCAAATCCAGCTCAGGATCACATAACGGTCCAGACACAAATCCAGCCCCACAAATAGGCGCCAAATCAAGACTCCAAAGTCCAAATCAAGTCCAAGACTACATCAAATTCAAGTCCAAAGATCTCAAGCAAATGCTAACTGCTTAGAGAGTAATAGATCGTTAGCCTGAATTTCAATCATTTGATAAATTATTTTTGGTACCTAAATATTTCCCCAAAAGGGTTTTATTGTATTGGTGCACATACATCATAAATAATCAAATCTTTCTAGTGGTTACAACCCTCATCATCTATGGTTTCTTGTGACCTTTTATATTAAACTTGTTATTTATGTCAGAAATTTTAAAAGTTTTCATATCAAGTAATATTAATTACATATATACTATTGAGGTTTAACTTTTATTAAAAAAAAATATTGCACAAGATATAATTTTTAAAATAGGTAAGTCATCTTTGTTCCATTGATTTTCAATATAATTCATTTGGAATATTTCACATTCGAACAAGGATGTCATGAACCAAAATTTATATAGGGGGAGGCGGCAACTAATATTATATAAATGAAAAATATATAAAAATTTATGGGGGAGCGGACAACTTATTTTTTAATAATGAATGATAAAATTATATTTTTAATAGTAAAATATAATTTTCAAAATTTTAGGGGGTGGGGACTATTTCCATGCCCCCTCTAGTTCATCCACTAAACAAGATTTAACGGTGGCCTTCTTTGGATGTTTTGCGTACAACATTGAGAAAATTTCACAAAAAAATCTTGATATTATTTAGTTTTGTGCAAATATTATTGAGTCAATCATTAATTAAAATATGTTAAAATGAATACATAAAATAAATTGAATAGTAGAACTATAAATAATTTATATTACTAATCAATTGAGAAGTGATATTTTCTAACAATGAATAAAATAACACGAGGTAAATTTTTTACTAAAAGAGAAGTGATATTTTCAACAATAAATAAAATTATGTAATGTGCATTCTTTTATTAAACCTTGAAAATGAATAGTAGTATGATAACAAAACTTTTAAATCTATTATTTAAATATATTATTAAAAAGTTATAAGGGATCATATAACTATGAACAAATAAATTATAATATAAATCAAAAGTATAATTTATAAATTTACATAAATAGTTAATTATTTTATTTATTATCTCAGTTTAAATGTTTGAAGTATAAATACTTACGTGCAACGCACGTACATTTTACTAGTTATGTAATAAAAAGTGGAGAAAAAAATTATGTTTGGGAGACGAATTCAAATTTTTCTTAAATTTTGTGCAAAAGTAAATGATTCTTAGAAAACTGGATGGAGGGAGTAATTGATTATTTAGTAAAAATTTACTTTTTTATATTAATTGATTATGTAGGATTTCAATATAACTTAAATCTAATTTTTTATTTACATGCTAATCAGTGTCTAGCCAAATTTACTTTACTGAGTTGATATATATAATGATAGCTAAGGGTGAATACGAACCTAAGCGAACCGAACTAAACCGAATTCGAATCGAATAGCTTCGAATTTGAATTTTTATAATAGGATTTGAATTTGTATTCGAATCGAATACTAAATTTGAGTTCGAATTCAATTCGATATCATTCTATCAATATTCGAATTCGATTCGGTATTTGTCATATTTTATATTCGAGCGCGAAATCGAATTCTATTATACATATTTTCATATAAATTAATAAAACATCTATACAAATATTCGAATTCGAATCAAATATTCGGTTCGAATTCTAACTGAGCATATTCGAAAATTTTCGAATCTAAGTATAAGGCATTTGTATTCGCATTCGTTTACCATTCGAATGCCAAAATCGGATTCGAGTTCGATTCGTGTCCACCCCTAATGATAGCTTTTGCTTTAATTAATTACTCCATCCGTCCTAAACTCTAAGGGAGTTTTTACTTTTATGGAAATCTCAAAATATGCTCCTACTTTGACTAATACGTGAGTTGTAAAATTGGAGGAACATTATTTATGTGAGAGCAATTCAAATAATTATAAAAATTTGTGCAAAAGTAAATCTATCTAAGATTTTGGGACGGAGGGAGTAATATGTGATAAAATTATACTCCCTCCATTTTTTTTAATTTTTTTTTATCGTTTTAGCCAAAGAAATTTGCTTGAAAATAGTTGTTGTTTTAGCATAAGGTAGTGTTGGTTTTACATTATTGTACCCTAGAAATCAAATCATTTCAGATTACCTGAGCACCTTCGGATAGAGAGGATATTTGCTTTAAGGAGATTGTGTTTGCAAAAACCTTGGTGGATGTTTTGTTTACTAAACTTTGTGCTCAATAAAGTTCTATATTATAGTTCTATTTTTAACGATCTTATATTTTTTAACTCCTAAAAATAATGTTTGTCCCATTTACTTTAGTACAAAGTTTTAGGAATATTTGAATTCATCTCATATTCTTAATTCTCCTTTCAAAAATTTGAATTAAAAAAGAATCTATTTTGGGATTGCCAAAAAAAGAAAAGTAGACAAATAAATTGGGATGGGCAAAGTATTACTCCGTAATTAATGTCAGTATGGTAATTTATACCCGTTTATAAAAAAAATGAGTACTTTAAAACCATCTTATAAATATTTTATTTTAGAATCGTATGAGAATATCATAGTCCTACATTAGCTAGCTTGAAGATTTTATTGTATGGCATGAAAAGCTAATCATATGGCATACACTAGCAATTTGTGTTGGATGACAATCGAATTCATTACCATTATATTCCAAATAGATTTGCCAATCAATCTGTTCTTTCATCATAATCATTGATGATTAAACTAGTGTGAATTATGTCATGATTATAAAAGATGGGAAATGGCCTAACAACGTTCAGATTTCATGCAAGCTTTGTACCCTTCTTAGTAGGACATCATCATTATTAGGTGTTTGTCACTCTCCAAAATCTTCTTTTTCACTAATCATTGCCATAATTTCTATATACTCCTATTATCCTTACAATCATATCACATGGGCAATTCAGGTTATTTACCAAACAATCCTATCACATGGGCAATTCAGGTTTATTTACCAAACCTGGGAATCTGGGATGCCTCTTGATGCTGGTAAAATATGGGACAATGACCCCAAAAAAAGGAGTTTATCCCGTCCATGATGATATGCGGCCAATTAATGATGACAATATCAGTTCCTTTTAATTTAAATACTCCCTCTATTATTTGAAGACCATTAATTTAATGAAAATTGAAGCCTTGTCTACTTAAATAGTTTTTCCTTTAATTTTTCTTATTTAGTGACAAATGAAAATCCAATAATTTTCTTTAAATGGTTCTTAAATTAAGGGATGAAGGAACTATATTGACCACAAATAGTTTCTATCCTTGTGTCTGATAATGCTGACTAATGGTGAATGACTGTGATGATCTGGTAATAAGTTATGTTTATTGCGATAATTGATTTACACAATTTTAGTTTTTTATTTATTTTTCAGAATCTACTTCTGGAATAGATAGATTAGGGCCTTAGATTTGAAAGGCGCCTAATGAGAATCGAACTCATGACCTCCCAATAGTTACACCTTCTAATTTTGCTGATGTTTGTTTCAGTCTATTGGGTATATTAGGGTGTGTATGGTCAGTTCGATTAGGTTTGAGTCAAAACTAGAACCAAACCTATTTCGATGGTTCTCACCGAGCGTCGAACCTAAATTGGTTCGGTTCAGAATTTCATGGGTTCCGGTTCGTTTAGGTTATGTTTAGATTTTGAGACAATTTTTTAGCCTATCGTCTTGAACTCGAAATTAAGTCTCAAGGCCCAGATCTAATCGCGTGTAATTTCAATGAACTACTTTTAAGATTACTTATCTGTCTACATATGGCATTCAATCTAGCAATATCAACTATTTTACATGTCACATATATATTATTAGTTTTAGAAAGATTTATATATATCTTATTCCATAATGAACAAATTAAATCTAAATTCAACTTCTTAAAATATTGCACATGCAAATACACAAGATCTTGAAAATGTTAATAAATGAAAATGGAGAAATCAATATAAAATTTAGAAATGAAGTTCGGTTCGGTTCGGTTATTTCAAAAGTCGAACCTAAATTGGACTTTAGTTCTCTCCGGCCTTACGTACCTAATCATTTCGATTCTGATCGATTCCAAAAATTTCGGTTATTTCGGTTTACGGGACTGATTTAAATTTTGTACACACTATATACGTATATATATACGTATATAGTATGCGTTAGTTGAATCAAATTTCAGAAGTTAAATAATCCGTATAACTGTTACTAATATATCTTACTGTATTTAGTTGTGATCATTTTGGATGGATTCAGCTTAAGGGCTTAAAATAAAACTTAACAAGCAAGTACTGTATGTATATATTGAGCTAATTTTTTATTATCATATATATGTATGTAGAAATTTTGTAAATGAACTTAATCGTTCAATTTGGGATATTCGGCTTGAAATAATTTGACTCGGAGTCTAATCAGCGATAGAGCCCGAACTTTAAATACCCATATTAATGAATATTCAAAATTATTCATTTCGATTTAGCTGTTTTATATATTTGGTTGAAGTTAACCCATCCCCTTAATGCATTTCACTATTTCAGTTTCTGTCCATTAATAGCACACGATCCACTAAGTCCCCATTAACCTAATATAATCAGAGTTATTCCCTCATTCACATTCTCTTACTCTTTCTCTTTCATTTCAATCCCTTATTCTCTCTCAAAATTTCTCTATTTTCTCTCAAATTTTCTACTTCCCTCAATGATAATCCCATAATTAAATGGAAATTTGATCAGAAGTCCAAGCTGATTGGGCTCGTCGAAGAAAGATGGGGGACGAAGAACTAGATAAATGGACTTTGGTCACACACTAGTGGGCAGGCTTGTCCAGAGGTATCGAAATCGGCGGGGAGGAAGAAGACCGTTAGTGTGCGGCTTGATTTGGCACCGTTAAGGGGGGTAATTAAGGCTATTGTACGGTCCCTTAGCCAAACCGCATAATCATTTCTCCGAATTGAATGAGCCATCGAAAACAGAAACAAAATGTATTTAAACAACTATAAAAGGTAAACGAGGCCAAATCAAAGTAACTTCGCTTTGATATTCAAAGCATTTCTTTCTTTTTAAACTAAACTCTTTAGATCAATTCTTGACTTGATCGTCGGAGTGTTTCATCAGAACGACTGGTGCTGTTTTGCCGGACTACACTTGGAAGCAGGCGTATCAAAGCTCGACTTGGAGAAGTTTGTAATCGATCCGTTACGAAAACGGACCGGATCGTCATTGGGTACGCCTGATGGGGAGACTTGCGTGAGAAAGTCGCCACCCGCTTCAACCATTATCGTATCACATCATCACGAAGCAAACAAGCACGGTAACAGCCTGAGGATCAATGGGCTGGGATGATCCGTATAGAATGATACCTCGGCGTGCGAAAGCTAGTCAACCACGAGGCGGGGAGCCGTGTATGAGGTAAGGGAATTCGTACCCACGGATATGGTGGGATAATCCACGAGATGATGGGAACAATCATCGGCGTGATATAAAGAATCGTTAAGGAGGAAGTAATGCAGAAGGTCCCTCTTGTACTCAGGAAGGCAAATAGGCGATCCTGGTGGTGATCCGCAGTTGAGCGGGAGGCACTTTGGCGGATCCTCAGCCAGGATCGTGAGGTGGATGCCACAATCTACAAAGATTAATTTGGACAAACTCGATGGGGAACAGCCTTAGGGATTACTTGGTAGCCTCTTCTCCCGATATAAGAGTGCCGTTATGCCCGTAGTGAAACTCCTACGCCGCTGAGTTCCTTTGGGAAGCAGGATCTGAGCCATCTGGTCCCAGTCAGATGTCCTTCCTTGACCCATGTGGGAAGAGTCCGTGAGACAAAGATGAACGCTCACTTGCTGACCATTAAACGAAGATACCGATTCGCCATGCCTGAAATAATTTCAACGAAGTTCTTTGATACAGGACTGTCAAAATAGTTATGATTGACTTTGTGGAAGGCTTGCGGATGAGAGCAAGTTCAAGAGTCACTCCTCGAGGCGTGCCGAGGATATGGAGGAGGTTAGCAGGCAGGCCTATAAGTATATCGAGGATCCGGGAGGCCAAGCGAGAGAAGGGCAAAGAGGCGTCTGAACATCTATCTCGCTCAGAAGTTGACTATCACCGGGGTGATGACCGGTAGGAATCCAGCTAGGAATGAGTGGTATGGGATGGTGGCCACCTTGCAGGTGAGTTCGCAGTCCTGATGGGGAAGCGTCCCGCGCGAGCAACGGGGATGGTAGAGTTCGCCCATTATGGATATGGTAAGAGGTGACCGATTAGTGTCGTGATACACCTCGAGATGAAATTCCCCCGCCTGACGTGGGATCGGTGGGGAATATAACTCGAGACGGATAAAAGCCCAAATGGAGGTGAGGCGTCCGGCGGAAAGGTGGGGCATAGATCGGGATATCTTTGCGCTTGGAGGTACCAGTAGAGCCCGGAGATAGGAGGCGGCCGCTAGGGGAGTCGGGTATCTGGATTCGAGAAGATAGGGATCGAATAAGGTATTCAAGATGAGGCGACACTAGGGTAGAGCAGAGGCCATGCTCATCAGTCTCCAGGTACGGATCTCTTTCTTAGGAGCCAAAGGATATGCCCAGGGTGGATCCATCCGTTTTGGTCCATCGGTTTTATGTTGACCCGTACTACAAGCCAATCAAATAAAAGAAGCAGGCATTCTCTGAAGAGAAGGGAGAAGCCATTTGCGAGGAGGTAGAAAAGTTGTTGGGGGCAAATGCCATATGGGAACTTTTGTTCCCCGTATAAAACACAACATGTTTTCCTTGGACTGGCCCCGGATGTGCACGGGACTTCCCCGATATCAGCAAGGCATGCAGAAGGATTGATACCCTCTAACTAACATTAGTTAGCGCCAGGGATACAAGGTGGTGGACTTTCTTTATGCCTTCAGGATACACAGGATACGTAGGCGAGAGCGATGTGGAGAAAACAGCCTTTTTCGTGGAATATGGCATTCTTCTTTGAAAGTCATGTACTGGGTTGAAGAAGCGGGAGCCGCAATACCGGAGGATGGATTAAGAAGGTGTTTTCCACTCAGATTGGTTAGAATATGAGTCTACGTAGATGACATGCTGCATCGACGGGAGGCATCAGATGCGCCAAGGCCCGACCTCCGAGAAAGCTTTGAGAACTTGCGGAAGTACAACTTGCGGCTCAATTCGGATAAGTGTGTCTTTGGAGTAACCTCGGGAAATTCTGTGGCTACATGATCAGCCAGAGGGGGTGAGCTAATCGACAATAGCGGCGGTGCAGGGACATGCAGTCATGGTCTTAGAAAAAGTCACAACGGTTGTAGGGTGATTGTCATTATTTCGGTTCATATCTTGCACATTGCCCAGGCATAACCTCGTTTCTTGGTACCAAAGGAGCCAAAGACTTGGTGGATACAGGAATATGATAGAATCTTCAGAATTGGCGTCTTTCTGATCCCCACTTGGCCCCGGTGGCGCGACTTTTGTAGCGGAGGCGTATTACTGACTCTGCACGAGTAGCCGGAAGCTCAAGCCTTACTTTGAAGTACACTAGTAGAGGGTAATCACGGACCCGACCACTTGAGGCAAATATTCGGAGAATCTCCGAGGCGGAATGATCGATGGGCCATGGAGATGAAGCGAGTTCGACGCCCGATCTAAATGACATCAAAGCCCGGGCCTGGCGGACTTCATGGTAGAATTCACACGGGGTGACGGAGGGCAGATGATCAGCATGGTAGAAATGGTGGTATGATATGGGTACTATACGTGGATGGTGTGAGCGACACGGGGTTGGGGCAGATCCTGTTGTGGTCCCAGGAAGGCCCGCAGATTGAGTATGCCCTTCGGGTTGCCTTCACGTGCAAAGAGGCCGAGGTATGAGCCGTGGACTTTCGTGGCAAATACTTTAGAGAGGCCAGAAACACGTCCGTATAAACAGTTCTCAGCCCATTAAAGTGGGTCGTATGAAGGAGGCGATTTTAAAATTGATGAGATAAATGAAAGAATTTGGCGGGATATTTGCGGAGAGTTAAATTTGTTTGACCAAACTTTTTGATCTTGTCACATGAATTATATCCTGGCGGGGAAAAGAATCGAGAAGAAGCGAGCTGAGTTGTCCCAATTTAGTCCTTAATGAGTCTACGGATTGATCTGAGATTCCAGCGAGTAGAGTGGGTGCCGGAACAAGCCTTCCGGATGAAGGAAGTGATGAACAATGCCCCGGAGGGTGAAGGGAGGATGCCTAGGCCTTGGTACCAGGATATCTTAGAATTCTGAGGAATTGCTCCAAAAAGATCCCCATTGGCTAACAAGATCCGGAGGCAAGCTTGAGGTACCGTTTGGATGGGGTCCTCTATCGAAAGTCTTTCGGGGGCCGATGAAGCGTATCCCCGAGAGGATGGGCTCGTAGGCACATTGAAGAAATGCACGGAGGCATCTGTGGCAATCACATCAATAGTAAACCACACGACCCCGAAAGGATCACCAACGTCTGGGATATTACAGCCTTCCATGACGATGATGCGGGATACATCCCGGGAGATCTGACGGCTGCCAGCATCCCTCGCTAACCTCCACGTGAGATGACTAGCATGTTGTGTTCCGTCGCTTCTATCGATTAAAATTCAGACATCGTCAGGGGAACTGCCAAAAACGCCGAGGATAAAGAAGTACACCGTCGTAGTAATTAGATTTACTTCACGAAGTGGGTGAGCCCAAGCCCTTCGCCCGGCGAGGACCAAGAAGAGGTATACCGGTTTCTAAGGGAGATCTTCGCCCGGTTAGAGTGCCCAGTCTTGGTCACAAGCAATGGAGCGTAATTCACGGCCCGGGATTAGGACTGTGTTGGGGCCCAGGTATAGAAGCGTAGACGGTTTCCGTGTCATACCCCAAGCACAACCGACAGGTGAATCTTGATGCGATAAAATAATCTTCAAGGGTGTCAAGAAACGACTCCAGGAGGAAGGAGGCAGTTGGGACAAAAGGAGCCCCGGTCTTTATGGTCGCCAGGACGGCTCTAACCCATGCGAGGCGAAACCCGCTTTCTGGCTGGTGTATGGATCGATTCCACCCATTGTAGGTGGAGATTCACTTAGAAACCGCCTGAGTGTCATACTATGAGTTGTCTAATGGCCGAGTAGCGGCTCCAGCAGTTTACTCGAGCAAAAAGAGGCACAGCTGTACATGTGAATGGCCTTGTCTGAGACAGTGGTTTCCAGCTACAACAGGAAATGCAAAGTCTGATAATTTTTGGTAGGAGGCCTGATCACAGAATACAACCAGGCATCCGCCCATAGGAAACACAGAGGCAATCTCAATAGAAGGACGTATCTAAATCGAGGATTGTGGGACTGATCACGTATGGCTGAAACCACGGAGGCGTCCAGTACCCTTGATGCGTAAGCAGCGTGTCATCTGATACTATGTGCAAAACTGCCTCTTGTATCTCCTTTGCTATTTTTGAATAAAAGATTGATTCGATCCAATAAGTTGTCTTAAAGGTCGGATGATTCTATTGGGTAGAGTGCAGTGCGTCCCAGTCCTCTGAAGTATAGGCGTGGATAAGCGATTGATGTAAATCTATACAAAATGTTTAAGTACATCCTACCGCCCAGAGGAGTTACATTTAAAGGGAGGTGTCTCATGTACAATCCACCCCAAAGAAAAGGTCGCATCCACAGCAGGAAGCGAGAAGGACACGAGACAGTCCAGCGCCCAGCCATAAGCTGAGATCCTCGCGTGAGGTTTGGAGGTGAGCACCCGACAACATGGGTATAAGTACCAAACGGACATAAATAGAACTACAAAGAAGAAATTGAATATGGAGACAAGTAAGAAGATGCAGGAAAATGGAAAAATATAATAAACTGCGTGAGGGAGGAAAGTAAGAGATGCATAGCCCTAAGAGTGGGAGGATGCTCTCTATGGGGGAAGGCGTCATCTCCATTTGGCGGGGAGTACCCCATTGCCACATACTCCTCGCCCGGAAGCGGGGAGTATAGGAGCCAGTCTGACGATTCGGGCGAGAATCCGATAGAGACGGCGGCTGCCGTCTGACGACATCTCGGGGTATCACGGAGATATACACGATCGGTATCCTTATAAATAACTTGGCGGCTTGGTTGGCGTCCTCTCTCAGCCACTCTCACAGTCATGATCAGGGTGGTTCCGACTTAGTGCGAAGATCCTTTGTTCTTTCTGTAGCCCCACTCACTTGAGGCGCCCCAGTCGGGGAGACCTCGTGCAAGGTGTGAGTTGCTACTGAGGTGTCTGTGGCTTGGGAATCGGGGAGGCGGCAGAAGAAAAACAAGAAGAAAATTAAAACCCAAAAGCAGGGCCTGAGGAGAGAGAGACAAAACCCGAGACGAGGACTGCATCACTTGTGCAGAAACCTACATGGGAAGCACGAGGACCAAGATCGGGTTGGCCATCCCTCTGCATGACCTCTGATCTAGCAAAGAGAACAAGAGAGCTCATGCGTGGCCCTCTCGAAGGTTTTGGGGGATAAGGCCCGGTCGTCGGCTTTGCCCGTCTTAGAAGGGAAGCCAGGAGGAGAAGGGCAAGTATGCCATCCCCAAGCTTTCACCCTCTTAGGAGGAGGGATGATAGTTGGAGTGTACGTTTGGTACGTGCCATAGGAAAGAAGAAAAGTTGCAGAAAAAGGAATTTTTGGGAGAAGATGAAGTTTGTAGGGATAGAAGTGGGGAAAATCTGGGGGAATCCCCCTGAATTTATAGAGCATCAAAGTCTTTTCAAATTCGAAAATAAGTGACCAATGAAGAGAGAAATAGAGAATTGGTTCTAAATAGCCACGGGCAATGATGGTGAAGATATGAAACGAAAAACGGCGGCTCTTGGGAGGTAAAACACCTCGGCGCTCTTGAGATAGGCTAAGGCCTTGTTTGGAGCTAAGAACAGAAGACCCTTTATTCAAGATCCGACCCATCGAAAATGGGCGGGTTTGAGGGCATATGATAATTTCATAATTAAATGGGTTTGATCCGGAGGTGGTGCCCGATTAGGCTCATCGAGAAGGATCGAGGAGCGAAGAACCGGATAAATGGGAGAATTTGGACCGCGTGGCGAGGAATGTCAGCGCCCATCTCGAGAGAGGACTTGGTATCATTTCGGCGGGAGGAAGAAGACCATTAGTGTGCGGCTTGATTCGGCACCATTAAGGGGTAATTAAGGCTATTATTACCACGGCCCGCAATGAGGCACATAATCATTTATCGAATTGAATAAGCCGTGAGGCTCGACGAAAGTAATTGTTTAAACAACTATAAGGTAAATCTTGAGGGTCAAATCAAGTAGTTCACTTTGATACCCAAACACTCTTTAACTGAAACTAAACTCTTCGATCCGTTCTTGACTTGATCGTCAGGAGTGTTTTAAAATCAGAGCAACGGTCATACTGCAGGACTCATGCTTGGGTAGCGTATCAAGCTCGACTTGAAATATTTGATCGACCCCATTTACCGAGAAATCGGACTAGATAAATCGCTTTCGGTTGTAACATACGAAACTATGTCATATAGAGCCTTGTTGTCACTAGTTCAAGGTGACATATCCATTTTTGTTTCGATTTGAGTTTAGATCTAGGTTGACTTTTAGGTCAACTATTATGATTTTAGTTTGCATGTTTGATGTTTAGTTGTAATAGCTTTGATTAAGTGTATTTGTTATCATTTGTGGGTTCAATTGTTAATTTTGTCTATTTTTTGTTTCGGTGGAGTTTAGATCCCAGGTTGAGTTTTCGGAGTTGACTTTAACTAATTGAATAATTATTTCAACTTTGGTTTGCTTGTTATGGTTTTCCTATGTGAATAACTCTGATTTATTATGTTTTGGTTTCGATTTGATAATTTTGACTTTTATTTCGATTTGGACTTTTGGTTTAACTTTGATACAACCGAATAAGTACTTCGATTTTGGGTTGCATGTTGTTGTTTTGAGTTGTTAATGGGTATTTAATTATGGTTTTGATTTTGGTTTGACTTTCATAAAACCGAATAAGTACTTCGATTTTTGTATGTTATACTATAATAATTGAACCAACTGATTACTTAGGGTTTCAATTTATGGAAATTTAATGATTAGGATTTTAATTTGGAAAATTGTAATTAGGGTTTTTAATTTGGGAAAAATAATTAATTAGTGTTTTGGTGGGGGAAAATTATTGGTATAGTTTGATTTAGTCATTGGGATTTAGGTTTGTAATTAGGGTTTTTTAATTTTGTAATTAATGTTTCCCAATTTTAGAAAAATTAATAATTAGGGTTCAATTAAAAAATTAATTAGGATTTTAATTAAATTTGATTAAAATTTTTAATTAGGGTTTAGATCGAGGAAGAACCGCAATTGAGGTTCTTCTTTGTGGTGGAGATTGGATCAAGGAAGCTTATAGAATTAGATCTTCCAAAGAGGTATATTCTTTTATTTTTGAACTTTTTAATTTTATCGTTTTACATTTAAGTGTTTAACCATTTATTTTTTGTTTTGATAGCCAAATAATGATTGATTAAGGCAGGGAAATTTGAAAAAAAGTTTGAATAGAAAATCTAAGTTGATGCCACTAGAAAAGAATATAATTTAATCCAATTCAATCCATTTAACCATTTTTTTAAAAAAAATTGTAATTAGGATTTCATTTTTTAAACTTTTATTTTTTTTTGTGTATTTTTGTTCTTGTTGTAGTTGTTGCTTACCCTTACACTCTCAATTGGATGAGGCTTTCGGGTTGCCGCTCCTATTCAGCAACCCCTTGGCAAGGCAGCCAATGAGTAATCTTTACCAGGAAAAAAACAAGAAAATAAAGAAAAACTTTGATTTCATTCGTGTCATTCTCTTTTGGCTCTTTTGTGTTCCATTTCTGATATTGTGTACTTTTGTTACCTCTTGTCTTTCTGCTACTTTGTTAATTGATGGACATTTAGATTGTTAATTGTAGGACTATTCTGGTTTCTATCGAGTGATGATGAAATTTATGTATGTTATGAAATTTATGTATGCTTATAACAGACAACTGATCCGGCATGTTATTCGGCATAGGCTCCGTGTTTGTAGCCATGGAGTGTCGGGCGATTTTGATCGCATATCTTGGCATAGCCTTGACTACATGGATTTGTTACGACCGTGGCGTGTCAAGACTTTTATGAAATAGCTTTATTATGAGCCTAATTTAGTTACTACTTAAAACTTAGTGTAGTAATTTCATTTTGTAGCATGAAAACGTGGAAGTTGGGCTGTAATGATTTATTTCATTATCTTATTATGCATTTTGAATAGCAGGTATCTCCTCGTCGAAGTTTAGTTGGGGCGCTTTGATTTTTCTTTACTTTTTAACAAATGAGTTTGACATATAATATATAAATCGAAATTCATGATGTGAATTAATCTACCTGCTTCCATCATTTATCAGCGTTGCAAATACGCTGTTTGAATTTGTTTGTTTGATGCGTTTTATGCTTGTTGTTAGTAATTTAACGGATTACAAATTTGTCAGCTATTGTCTTAAATTGATTATTTATTCATGGGGTAAAATGGAATATCATAGTTTTTTTAGAAATTGAAGCGTAAAGTTAGACTAGCGTATGAAATTAGTCATTAAAAGTTGGAAGGAGGGAGTAGTATTTTTTATTAAGTTATATTTCAAATCGAGCTTTTTCGAATAGTTCGAAAACGTGCCGAATTCGAGCCAAATATTATTCTAAAAAATGACTTTAGAATCTGGGCAGAGATATCAAAAGTGATATTCGGTCAAAATCGAGCAACGAATCTGAGTTCGAATTGAGCAGGCCAAATTCAAATTTTGGATGTTGGTCTTATTCGACTGGTATACATATGTATCATCATACTCATGTGCATTCAACTTGGATAGGAAAAAATTTGACTTTTTTTTGTACATAGTTGTCTGGAAAAATGATACCCGGGTTAGCAACAATTTGGATTTATACAAAAATAATGTTATTGGTATCCAAAATCAAAACTTAAACATCTTACTACTTAATGAGAGTACTTTGGCCAAAATGAAATGTTTGGCAAATAATTTCCATATAAATGTTTATAAAATTGAAATAAAAGTAACAAATTCAAACTTTTTTTGTTCCAACTTATAAAGTTGGTTTGACCAAATAATTGTTAATTACCTTTAATATTTAACTTTATACCTTGTTACCCCTTGTTTAGTCATAAAGATACAATTTTAATTATACCAATTTTTAGTATTTTATTCTTTATTGAAAATAAAAATAAATAAATATTTTATTTTTTTAGTCATAAAATACGATTTATAGTATAATTATTTATCCTTTCAAATATAAATACTAATTATTATCTAAAGATAAAATGTGATATATAAATGAGATGTCCTTATATGTCTGTTTTAGTCTTTCTATTTCAAAAATTTTTTATCAGCTTATAAGTTATATTTACCCAAATAAATTAAATAAATTTGATAATTTATAAATTACTTATTTATAAGTTACATTGTCTTATAAATTGGTTAGTTATAACTTAAAAAAAAATAAGCTTAGCCAAACACCCTCATCTTTGAACTCCTAAAGCAGCTATTTTGAAGATATGCATTATTAGTGGTTAGTTGTTGTATAATAGGATTCTTTAGATTTGGATATGACCTATATTTGCCCCTAGATGATATCAATAATGTTTTCGTTAAAAGTTTTAATTTCGGATCGAAAAACCCAACTATTCTCATAGAATTTTAGTTTCAAGATAAATTATGTAAATGAAAACCGATAATCACACATAAAGATAAATTTTTCTTTCTTAATACGGAGTGATATTTTGAATATCATTTTGGTTATCGATGTATTTAGTACTAATGTACTCTCATATTTAGCATGATTACATAGTATCATCAAATATGACTTAGTGTAAACATAAACAACCCTATAGACTATAGTGATCATGTTCGAGTTTGTTATAATTAATGCATAGAACAATAATAATGGTCACATGCTGGACCTGTTCTGATGGAGCATACTTGAAGGCCTCTCCAAAGTGCACTCATGATGAAGACCAATTTTCATGGTTATTATGCATTTTTTGACCAATTTTGCTTTGTGTATACGCCTTGAATTGCTCGTGTGGTCTCTCCATCATGATTTAATTTAGAAATTATTATAACCTTCTTTCAATATTTTCAAAACTTTTGAGGCAAAATCAATCAATCAAAAACAACTTCCCAAACTATCATCATTGCAATCGTCTCCAATCGGATTATGATGTCTAGTAGTATAACATACACTAGGACAAGAGATTCCAAAACCCAAGTAAAATGTGAGGACCACCAAAACTTTAGCAAGTGTAGGAGATACTATAACAATTTCGATTCCATGAGTACTAGATTGATCTAATTTATAGCTTAGTTTGGTACATGCAATCTAATGTGATCAATAATGGCTAAGTTACTAGGATAAATATACAAATCAATAGCAAGGATGAAATCATGAGGAAAATAAGTTTGGTACCTGCCTAGTAACTCAAACCATCCCCATTCTTACTCTCAGCATCCATTCATTTCACGGAAAATTTTCTTGGTGGAGACAAGTATGACATTTTTTAAAAAAAGTGATCGGTTATGATCTTTAAAAGCATGGTAAGTTGATTGATAATATTGGATAAAGCATGTGATGGGCTCACGTCGTGCTTAGAAAAAAGTTAGCACAGTTGCAAGCCCCGACGAAGACAATTTTAATATTTAACGTTGAACTATCGGTCTATTTAGGTACAGAAAATGATTTGGACTCGAGAGCTTCTCATTTCATTGTGATCATGTTGGAATTCGAAATTGGACATGTTAAAATGGGCTTCTCATTTCTTTCATTGTTTGACCAGGCTCCATCAAATTGGGTTGGGGCTTGCTGTCTAGTTAACCAGAGGCACTTTTAGTGGATCTCAATTCATCATTTTTCATAATTAAAAAAAGAGAGTGAAAGCCGTCGTACTTGACTCTCTCTCTGCTGGGATATCAAGGAGAAGTTAATCGATAGATGTTATGGTGTCGAGGGGAGAGATTATAGAGTGTGCACAAGAACCAGCCGACTGAGGCTGATCGAGCAGACGAAATAACCGAACTTTTGGAACCGATCGGAGGCCGAGCAAATTTAGGTTTGGTATTTTGAAATAACCAAGCCAGACGGATAAGCTAAATTTTTTTGTAGATTTTTCATTTTATTATCCTTTTCAAGATCTTGCATTTACATGCTTTTTATTTCAGGAGGGAATTTAGATTTTAACTGCTAGATTTATTAATTTAAATGTAACAATAGATATGTAAATCTTTCTAAAGCGAATAATATAGGGATTACAAATATATGTAAAAAGAGTGGGATTACACGTATTTAAGATGTATCTGATTGCATAATTAATCTTAAAGAACTTCGTTGAAATACATGGATTATAATAATCACCTCTTAATTTTGAGGCATTTCAAAATTAGCCCCAAACGAAACTGAACCGATTCATGTTCAACCGTTGAAGAAAAGGCGGATAAAATAGGTTAGATTAGATTTTTCAACAGCCAGGAAGCCCAGAGCCGGATTCCTGCAGCATTACTCCCCCAATAGATTCTATCAACTAGGTCACTAGTGTTGGATAGAGGAAGCTCACTTTATGGGATTTTTCAGATTCTGCTTTGCAAGTATTAGGTGTCTCTTATGTGAGATTGAAGATCCACTTGTTGGATTACAACGTTTACATGAATTTAAAGCCGTATTTAAACAAAATGATGATAGATCATACCCAGAAAAAGACCAATTTGTTGCAAAATGATGATGATACATCATACCCAGAAAAAGACCAATTTGTTTATTATGAAGATGCGTAGTAAATGCGTTTATTAAAATTTTATATATTTTAAAATTCTAAAAAAATTGTCACATTTTGGCTTTCGCGGTCTTGATATACCCATTTTAAAAGCTTAAATATCTCTAATTATACTACTGCGTGAAAATGATAAAAGTTGATATTTCGAAAATATATATTAAAAGCGAATCTAACAAGATTTCACGTCACATAATATTTAAACCGGTAATGAAATTCGTGGTCAGGGATTTATAAGGTTAGTCAGAAATAATTGAAGCCTGGAATACTTTGGGATGAAGGAAGTATTTGTAATTTGTAATTTCTGATGAAAAAGAAAACTCTTTTGTGAACTTACTTTGTTTTATGAATATGCCTTCCTCTAAAAAATATAGAAAGGCCATACTTTTGGGAGGTCATGTTCAAATTTTAGACGGAATGGTTTTCTTGCCAATTTTCAGACAAGTTAAAGCTCATATGTACAACTTAAGGAGTACAATGGTTATTCTAGGTTCATATCTAGAAATTGTAATAGATCTATAAATTTTACTGCTAGATGGACTTGTATTAGATTCATTTGGTAGAGCTTTCTCCTCCTTACAACTCAACATGTGCTCTATTGTAAATTAGCTTTCTCCTCCTTAATAAATGATTTTGATTATTAAAAAAAAAGACTCATGCTTGGGTACCAAATAAATTTGATGAATAGGATTATGCCAACTCTTCTCATTTCCCTTTCAGAAAAGTCTCTTCTCACTTTCCCCCTTCAAGAAAGTATATGTTCACTTTCTCTTTCCCCTTCTCCTCAATCTAACGCAATAAAGCCAAAAAGTGAGGGGTCAAACCAAGGCATAAAGGTAGATGCCTTCTCCCTTCCACATTTTTTTTAATCGGATAAAATTTAGGACATAGGAGACGTGCCCCGAATCCTAGACATGTCTCCGAACTCTTTTGAACGCTTAAAAAGATTTTACAGTTCTCTAAAAAGAAATGGTAATCGACCTGTGACATTTAGTTTAGTAGACAAAGAAAAAGTTCTCTACTCCTCTCAGTTCAGTTATATACAAAAGTAACAAAACCAATGTTGCACCCCAATATTCAGAGATTTGTTAGCAAAAGTATAAATTTAGAAAGAATAAAAATATACAGTAGTATTTTAAACTAGAAAGCATATCAAAGGATCACTGGATCAGCATCTGGAAATCCAAAATTATTGCTACTACAAAAACAAGTATGATGCAAAGGCTTGAGTACAAGATATACAGATAATAATGGATATATGCGCGAATTAACGATGAGGGAAGATGAACAACCAAGTCTATAACTCAATCAGTGATTAAAAATTCGAAACACTCTTATACAAAGAATGTGAAAACTGATGTCTAGGCAAGTATATGAAATGAAAACAGAAGCACAAGTACTTCAATGAAGAATTCATAAAAACAACCGGACTATAAAGGTTATAGGAGTGTTCACTCTTGAAATCTAAAATGCTCTTGAAAAATTATGAAAGTCCAGCTTCAAAATACATGCTTTGAGTTTGGACGATATCAGTCAATGTATAGACCTAACACCCCCGATATAAAGATATCTTGGTAGAAGGCAGTAGGAATAAGGATAGTGGCATTAATTACATCGCTTTATGTCGCCGTAGGATGGTGTGTCCCACCAAAAGCCGCTATCTTATAAATATCATATCCCAACGTTGAGAGAGGTATCACCCGAATTTTAGCTGGCAATTAATAATTAAGTCTTGAACTTCCTCGCTTACCCGTCTTAAGCTTTATCATCGGAGTGATCACGATCGACTTCGATCACGGTCTAGGTACACGGAGGCCCCCGACATCATCGACATCAAGCACATCCGAGCCTTTGACATCCTCGGCTAGGTCGGAACCATGGATTCAAAATTGACTAGTAAACCAGGAGTAAACACCAGATCACAGGCGCGTGGCAAGAAGCAGGGACCCGTCGGACCACCGACTGAGCTGTCCAGAACCTGAGCAGATAACACCCCTCGCGATGCGAGGCGGGCAGACCAGGCTGCTTGGCGGCCATTTGGAGATATCATGCATTTAAAATCAGCCATTAGATAGTACGACAAAATCATGCTCTTCCGACACACGGGGCCACACCCCCTCCCCTTCCCCCAACAATGGCATCCGAGAACTTCCCAGGACGGCTCATCTGTTGAATATACAACAGCCAAACACAAGTACAATAACAAGCCTTGGGTAAATGAACATATTTCTTAGGTAAATGGGCCATCTAGAAAGCACCCATGCAGATGTTAACCAAAAGAAGGGGGAAAATAACTGTGCAAGGTAAACGACATGACATAAATATATGAATCATATATCTTTAAGGCGGTTCCTCATGCTCAAACATACAACCAATGAACCAAACATATACAATCTTATTCAGTCTATAATTATATTCAATGAATGGTCAAAGAAACATAAATAAAGGGCTGAAAGAAAACACCAAAGGCAATCTAAATTTAAATTCGGAACCCAGATAAATTTTTGCCTAATGCTTACCTGCAGTCAAATACCAAACAGCAAACCGCATCTTACAATTGATGAATAGAAAAACTTAAATAGATAGTAGCACAGAAAAGTTAATATTCTGGGGAAATAAATGCATGCATATTGTTAAATGTATCTCATGAGCACGTGAGAACTCCGAGCAACAGATTTTGAGAACTATATCTAGTTGAAAGCTCAATTAATGAAGTCTCCTCCTCCTAGGTGCACGTGACTCGCCACTATCAAAATCTGATGTTCTAGATGGTTCATTTCTTCTCCTGGACGAAGAAGTGGACAGGGACACATTTGATTGTATCTCAACAGCAGTATCAACTGTTTGGCTCTCCGAGTGTATAACAGCAGCAATACTTGACATAGAATCTCTATCATCAACTATCTGAGGTCGCTCCTGATTTGTTTCGACCGGATTCGGTTGGAAATAAGATTCGACTAACCTTTCAGCAGACATGAAACCAGATGTAAGATTGGACATACTGGCAGCTTGATACGAATTTGATCTTCGCTGTAAGAGGGATGCTAGTCGGCTTTCACCTGTCTCCAAATTGGTAGGACTGCCACTTTCTGTTAAGTCGATGACATTTTCTGGCTGGACTGTTGATTGTTGTTCTCTCCGCAATCCCCTAGAAGTCAGTATCCTGCTAAGCAACGAGCTCACAGGAGACCCATTATGATCTTCAGCATTCTGAGGTGTTTGATTTAAGTCCCTGGACAACTCAAATCTAGTCCCTAGACGTCGAATCATTTCCTCCATCGGGATTGCAAAAGCTGACCTCTGAATGGCTTGCCTCCAGCTCTCAACCCGCCGAGCCTGTGGCCTATTAGGGACTTTCACGCCCGAATCATCCTCCCCCTCACCTATACTACTTCCACGACCATATATAGGTGTGACATTTTTCACTGTTACCTCCCCCTTACATACTGGACATTCTTTAGCATGTGAATGTTTATGCAACCACCTATAGAGACATGGCCAACAAAACAAATGACCACAGCAGGTCACGACAGGGTCCTTGGCTAAGTCCAAGCAAATATTACAGTCGAAAAAGCTCATTTCATCGCCATTACCCTTTTCAATGACATCTTTCTTTCCCAAGGCATCATTTTCCAGATAACCATTATTATTTTCACAGACTTTGGTCCCTTCATTCGACCTACCCTCAGTTGCAACACTACCCTCACCTGCCTGTAAAACACCTCCATCACCGATTACTCCCATGGAAAAATTCCTGGCCTCGGACGAAACCTCAACATTTTGCCAAGCATCATATCGCCACCTTTGATGGCGCTGCCTAACTTCTCTAGTGTTAAGATTGGGAACATTTAACCATTCTTCCAAGCTAATGCGCTCCACCAGCGGATCAGCCAAAGGTCTAGTATCATCATTCTGTTGATCAACCGGCCCCAAATTAAGATCAAGATTCATAGTATTCTGCGTCTCACCCGCCATAATCAACTTCAACAAATGCCTTATTTTCTCCCCCTAACCAACCAAATCCTAAAAAAAATCTCACTTTATGTGAACCAAAAACAAACGTTAATTCAATTTCGACTGATTCTTCGATTAACCAAATAATCAAGCAGATTAAAAATGCTCATAAATTACAATAACAAAACTGAAAACCCATGTCTAAGAACTCAATTTTGGGGACAAAAATCAACACTCTTTAAATAATCTATGCTAAATCAAATAAGAAAAAATAAATTCAATATAAAGACAAACACTAACCAAAATTCAAAACCAGAACCAAAAACTATAACCCTTTTATCAAAGTCAACCCCTACCAAAATCTCAACTTATTCTAATTTCACACTAAAATACAAATTGATCAACTAAAATTATGACTTAAACATACCCTTTTAATCAAATAACACAACAACATACAATAAATTAAATAACAAATAAATCCATCTATATAGAAGCATAAATCATTTTACAACTCAAGAAATCATAACAAATGCAAAGAACTAAGTAAAAAGCAATAAAAACATCATAAAGATCGGATCTTTTTCCAACTTACATAGCAAAACACTTGATTTTTTTGTGCTTTAGCTCAAATAAAAATGCAATCTTGAAATTTGGGTAGTTTTGATAATTGATGAATTAAATTTCCCATTAAGGATTTTGCTTTTTTACAAATGAAAAATATTTGATTGAGCTTTTTGAGAAGTTGGTTTTGTGAGAATTTTGGGTTTGGTCTTTGATTGAGGAAAACAAGAAGAGGGAGATTATTAAGGTGTTTTTGGGATTTTTTGGTAGTGTATTATAGGCTAGTGGGACAGCTCAGTTTAGTAGCAAGGTTAAGCTAGTGGTGGAGAGGAGTTGGGTGGTCTCAACATTTTACAAAAAGTCGAATAGAGAAATATTTAGTTATAATTTTTTTTAATTAATTTTGTAAATAATTTTTTCAAATTTTGAGTGGTAAAAGATGATTGAATTTCAAAAGTTGAAATAAAATCAAGGGTTGAATTACAATTTTAAAAATTTTGGGTTGGTGGGTTGGAATTCTAAATATTTTGATCAATTATGTTCGTACGATAATTGAATACTATGTTTATGGTCTGAGTACGCGTGATTGTATGTAATTGATATAGCTTGAACATTAACCGTTTGATAACTACATAATTATACTCATAATTAAAAAATGTTCCAACGATAATATCAGTAGACATGATACAAACAGAAGTTCTATTACACCTCAGACAAGAAGCCATGAAAACTAAGTATCCTCGACTACAAGCGCAGAATCATGAAAGATTCAAAATTTTATGTTCTATGAATATCGGGTATGATGACAAACGAAATGCAAGAAATCTCAGATTGCTTAAGTGAACTCAAAGATCCTCGACTGGCCAGTTCACATTCACTCCATTTATCCCTCCTCCCAAATATCCTATTTGTATATCATGGTTGAGTTGTTAAGGCACACACCCAAATGGGAATATTTATATTTAAACGACTATTTCGCTTCCTAATTTTAAATGTAATACATGTAGAATTATATTAAGCAGACAAAATAATTATTTTAAGACTAAAATACTATTCGGACACAGATATTTGCCTGCTTCAAGTGTCGCTAATGACAATCTATTTCATTATTTGGAATATGATGACAAGGGTCATCGTTGATCGTACTTCATTATGCCGCTAATAATTCTTGAGATTCCTTGATTGCCTCATGACATTGGGAATTCAAAGAATGGATGACGTTGAGAAAGAGTCCCTCGTGTTGATATACCCCAGATCTTCTTATGTATCTGCACTATCCATGGATTCATCTTTGAATGAGGTTGAACTAGGTTATCTCAAAGGATGAAGTTGGAAATCTCAAGGTTGATTAACTTATTTTAAAGACTTGTTTACCCATGGAAGAAATTGTTTTGCTTCTCCATTTTCATTTTACACCAAATAAGAAAGTATAAAAAAATCGATAATTTTACTATTTGGAAAAAAACTTCATATTTTATCTTTAATACTATATTCAATTGACATTTTTTACCCAATAGATTTATCTAGTGATAACATAACAATATTACATGTTCGCATCCCACTAGTGACTAGTGTCCTTGATGAATTTATATGTAATAACATTGATAAAAGTTAGCATGAAAATCTTTCAAATTATTTACTACAAATTAATATTTTTCCTCATATGAACATTTATGGATTATGAAAATGTTAATTAAAATTAAAATAATTTTTGTTAATCATAATCTTTTATCATATTTTTTTTTTTGTAATTTCACAATTTACAACAAAAAATTATTAAAACTCGAAGATAGATTTAGAAAATTTGAAAATATCAATTAATGTTTGATAGATTTAGAAAATTTAAAAATTATTAAAATTCGAAGATAAATTTAGAAAACTCGATAATAAAAATGAGATAATCCAATAATATAACTATTGAGCTAGATGATTTTTTTAACTATAAAAAGAGGGCATAAAAAGCCAACACATGACTCTTTCTTTTCATCTTCTTTGATTTCCCCCACATTTTTCCCGCCATTAAAGCAGCCATGGAAGTAGACTCAGTGAACAACACCAACCTTCTCCACAGGCAACAAGCAATCTACAAATCCTTGGTAAATTCCAACTATTTTTATTCATAATTGAAGTTTTCATTACAAATTTAATAGGTTTTTTTTGCTAATTTCTTCAATACCATATTTATATTTTCTTTTTTGGTTTTATTTAGTTGTAATTATACCCTTTTGTATGCTTAACTCATTGCATTTTTTATTTTAATTTTATGTATTGTATTTGGCTTGCTTACTATTTTCTTCATGACAGTATTTATATTTTCTTTTTTGGTTTTGTTTAGTTTTTCATATACTCTTTTGGATGCTTTACTCATTGGATTTTTTGTTTGATTTATTTAGTTTAATTAGCTTTCTTGCTAATTTTTCATGTCAATATTTATATTTTGTTTTTTGGGTTTTATTTACTTTTTCTTATACCCTTTTGGATGCTTAACTCATTGTATAATTTGTTTTGATTTTATGTATATGTGAAATGTGAAGGATGGTATATTTGAGATACAAAGGGAGATGTACAAAGGTCAACAATACAGTCAAATATACTTTGCAAGGCTTCATTTGATGAGAACTCTCTTATACTCTTTGCTTCCTAGATGGAAACCCTATTTGCCTGGTAATTTTTGCTCAAAGTCTTAATCTTTATTACTCCATCTATAGATAAAATATCGTTTAAGTTCTAATTTTGTTGTGTTAGAGTTTTTAAACTTTGACTTCGAATATTAATATGTTGTATAATATTTTGTGAAAGATATGTTACAATGTAATGTTTTCATGCTACTTTACTATTAACATTATAATAATTATTCAAATCAAGGTTGTGTGAGTCAATTCGTACATCAATGTTTGTTAATTTTGACGGTCAAAAAAGCAAACTGGACATATTTTTAGGGATGGAGGGAGTACTTTTATTATTATTATGGTTCTTAAGTTTTTATAGTTCTAGTGAAAAAAGGAGGATTTTTTTTTTGTTCGTAGTGGGTAGTTTTAATTAGTTAAAATGGTTCTGAGAATTCACTTTTCTTTACTAGTCGTTGGAAACTGGTACTTATGAGTTATGATTGCTAGAATTATGATGTTGCAATTTTTGTTGAAGATTTTGGGGATTAGAGCATTTGTTTTTGTATAAAAGGCCGGTGCCTATAAGTTTCTGAAATAATTGTACCTTGGTAAGGCATTTAGTTGATCTCATCGGTATTAGTTTTTATTCTGTTGGTCTTAGAGCTACTTTATTCTAGATTGATTATGCTTTTAGGGGACCTGATTATTATCTTTAATTGGATTATACTTAACTAATTAGGTGTCGATTATACTGCTTTAGGTTTTGATTTATTAAAATTATTGACGATTTAGGGGAAAATTATGAACAAGATTTACATTCCATTAATTTTGCATCTATTGTGTAGATAGTCTTTCTGAATTGTTGGTCGAAACCAAGAGCTTTTATTGTCTCTAAACCAAGCCTTTGTAGTCAAGAGTTTAATGTCCCTAGTTAAAGAAATAAGGAAACCAAAATAGGCCTTTCTTAGTAGCTGTAGCTGATAACTGTTAAGAAAACTACTGTACTGCTACTAATTCATTTTATGTTGTTGCAGTTCGTACTGTTTTGGGACTGGAAGAAGGCAAAGAATGCGTCATTGTTGGTACCTTGTACAAGCATATGAAACTTAAACCGTGTATCCTTGACGAGTACTCTAAAGAGGTATTGTATTCTTGTGCTCGAGACTGATTTCTCGCTATCTAGAATAAGGGAAAGTCCAATCTCAAATATTGTTTTATAAGTTTCAATTTTTGGAATGCAGAGATCTGCAACCCCTTTGGTAAAGCCTCATCACTTTACGCACCCAGATGATCATCTAATTTTGGAAGACGAGAGCGGAAGAGTGAAACTTCGGGGCAATATAATTTTGCCTTCTGTATATGTAACAGGTCTGTATCACCAGCTGGCTGCTATTATATTACACTCTGATAATTGTTGCTGTATTATATTCGTTTGGTCAAAAGCGGAAGTCCTATTTTTCCCAATTACACATTCCATCTTTTCAGTGTCCTCTTTTGGGTTATTGTTGAATACTCTCTTCTGCTTTTCAACTATCTTTGATAGACTTTAATAGTATAATTTTGAATCTGATCGATAAACTTAAACTTTGCCTTTTAATTGTGCTAATCTGATATGAAATAGGGGTGGTAGTTGCTTTGCATGGAAAAGAGACTGGAGCAGGTGACTTCTGGGTTGAAGATGTTATGGAAGCTGGTTTACCAGACCAGATTGAAAAGCCACTTCAATCAGGTAATTGTGCACCACTCCCCACTGTTTTTATTTAATGATTGATTACCTATTATGTGGACATAAATAGGCTGAGATATGCCAGCGTAATTGAGAAACCACTTTTGTTAGAGGCTAGTGCATAGCCATGTGACTTATCTGTTTCCAATGTTATGACTTCATTATCATATTAATGTCATCCTTTTGTTTCTTCTTTTTGGTGGATATATTTTAATTACGCGACCTTCTCATTGCATCAAACATGTATCATCCCCAAATTCAACTATCCATGCTGGATTCTAAAGGTGGCTACTGTCACAGTTCTATAGCGTAAAACTTAATTGTTACAACATATAGATGAACCCTAGGCTCATTGATGAAACAATCAATAAGGCTTGGGGATGCCTGTCTTACGTTCAAAACCACTGTCTGGAAAGTCTTTACACTGAATTGTCACCAAAACTCTTCATAGTCATGTTAAAAATTGAATAAATGAGTTATTCATAACTTATTTCCAGAGAGAGGCACTACAGTCTACATATATTGTTCAACATGTGTTGCGTAGTCTGCTGTTACATGGAAAACATAATGATGGTGCCTCATATAGTCATGTTACTGTTTTCTTAGAATAACCTACTTTCTAATTGAATTTTCTTAAAGCATTGTTTCCATGGATTTGCTTGTAAGCAGGGGAAGATAAGTACGTTGTTTTCATATCGGGGATCAGTGTTGGGAGCAGCCTATCTAATCCTCTTCAATTTCAGCTTTTTGTTGATCACATTACTGGACATCTCGGAGATGACAAGGTTTTAAGAATCCTTCTTCCTGTTACTTTTTTATCAGGATGTAGTTAGGTGTCATGACATTGCAAATATACTAATTAAACAGGAACAAAGCATTGCAGCTCAAGTTGTCCAAGTTGTTATTGCTGGGAATTCTGTCGAACTTCCTCGGGGACTTCTCAATGGTCAGGTAAAGTTTCGCTCATACAAATTTTGGGATATAATCCATTAGCTTTGCGGGACTGGGATGTTAAGGCGTTCATGGAAATAGATGATAAAGCAGAAAGAATTAAGACAATATTCAGTAATTAGTTATAGATTTTGTTATCTAACAATGAAATGTTAGAGAAGCTGCAACTGAGGTTATAATAATCAGATTAGTATGGTTGTTATGGCATTGAGAATCATCCCCATGGAAGTATGCTCTATTGCAAAGGAAGTGATTGCTTTTTTGCATGCAGCTTTAACTTATTGAAACTAATGCAGCAGAGCCATTTAATGACAGCACTATGTTCTCAAGCAACTGCATAGTCAATTGATTTGACATTTAATTTCCCTACTTAAAGTATCAAAATCTGCACTGGTACACTGCTAACAAATTAATGACTGCTCATAATTTGTCATTATTTAACCTTGACAATATCTACGATTGATGCTTACCGCATATATAGTCATCATAAGGAATATATTATTCATGATACATGTCTTTGGGTGCTAGTAATTTGTCAAGAAGTGTGCACCGTGATTAATCTGATGAACCCTAGTTCTTTCTATAAGGGTGCTTGTAATTTGTAAATAAGTGCGCACCACGATTAATCTGATGAACACTAATTTTTTCAATTATTGCAGAACTTGGGCTCAAAGGATCAGTCTAGGTTGTCTGAGCCAATCAAAGAGCTTGATATCCTGTTAATGCAGGTATTGCATTTTAATTCTATGCATAATGGTTTGAAATTTTGTATTTACAGTTTTTATGTACCCATGCAGATAGCTGCTGGTATTCCTGTTGATATCATGGCAGGACCTGATGACCCTGCAAACTTTTCCTTACCTCAGCAGGTTGTTCCCATAATAGTCTTGAGAACTTATTATTTAGATTCACTTCTTTCAATTTCCTATTAACATACTTCTTCACCTTCCAGCCTTTGCACCGATGCCTCTTTCCGGGATCATCTGCTTATAATACATTTCGGTCCTGCTACAATCCTCATGCCTTTGAGCTTGACAATGTTAGGTAGAGATCATCTGATTATTAAGGTGGTTTTGCAGATATTGACAATCCTCTGTTTGATGTCCAGTTTTCTTGGAACATCTGGTCAGAACATTGATGATCTTGAACATTATTCTGACGCTGAAAACAAAATTGAGTTCATGGAGCGGACACTAAGATGGAGGCATATTGCACCAACAGCACCTAACACACTAGGTAAAACGATACATCTTCAGCACATCGAGTTTTAAATTTTTATTGAGTGCCCTGTTACTTATATGCCAACACTTCGAGACATTTTTGTTTTGCATCTAAGCACTGAAATGACCAAGAAAGGTTATGAATGCTTATATAACAGTGTTCTTTTGAATTATGTCATCATATAAGGGTTGATTCTCATAGTATTTTGGGATCCATATATGAGCTTGTTGAAACTCACTGTCCTCTTGAATTTATTTGCAGGGTGTTACCCATTCACTGACCGTGATCCTTTCTTCGTTGAGAAGTGTCCTCATGTTTATTTTGTTGGTAATCAGAATAAATATGAAACTCATCTTATGAAGGGTAGGATATGGCGTTTCATCTTTTCTTGATCACTAACATATCGTTATTTCAAAGCTGAAATCACATCAACTGTGACCATTGCAGGCCAAGAAGAACAGATTGTACGACTTATTTGCATCCCCAAGTTTGCTGAGACAGGTGTTGCAGTTATGGTAAGTGAATTGATTTGGCTTCTTGAATCTCTAAGATTATATATTTTCAAGTCTTTAACAATGAACTAAATCAAAGCAGTCATTATAATACAGGCTACTATCCCTACATAGGCTACTTATCTATCAAGTAAGAAGAGACACCCGCGCACTTCATCTTATGTCAATCGGTTATCACAGTGGTAAGGCTGCTCACAGCCTCTTCCACCCTCCCTGTCTGGCTTTGGTGGAACCTATTTAGAGACATCAGGCATATTAGAATCTTTAAGATTCCAAAGAAAAATAAAAGCGTTGTTAATGTTCACAGCACCGATATTTGAAGTTCTTTTGACCCTATGGTTGTACCGTCACCATAATTTGGGACTCTTGTAAAGCCCTCAAATGAACACCGGGTTGGTATGTTATTATCTGATGTGATCAGGCTTCACAAACTCACCTGTCTTTCCAAAGACGCTTTGTTCTCACTCACGTGTCACCGAGAGATTTCAAAGGGGTCACCCAATTCAGAATTGCTCCTGTCAAAATATGCCTAATATTAGAGTTCTTATGAGATAAGCTCCGAAGAAGATGATCTCTGGCAAGATGAAGAAAATTAATCAAATCTATCATATTTCTATTTTGAGACTAGTATTACACTTGGTATGATTAACAGTTTATGATCATGTCTTCATCTTAAACGCTTTTCTTTATTTTGTGCAGTTGAATATGAGAAATCTTGAATGTTGTACTCTCAGTTTTGGGACTCAGTTCATGTGACTGCAAGGTGATACATCGTCAAACCTGTTAAAGTTGTTTTAATTGCTGTTTATTCGTTCTTCCCCAAATTCTCTCTGGTAATTCAAATTGCTGGTCATTTCAGTAGTGGGGCTATTTTACTCATGTGATCGTTGAGACACTTGTTAGGGGCTGATAATGCTGCCTTTCTCAACCTATGGCAAGATGAGTCTCTGTCATTTATACAAGGGCAATTTGGATAAAAAGAAGTGTCAAAAACTTTATAGTATTATTGCACTATTAAAACCTCCTATAATATTTCTTAAGCTATAACTAAAGACTTGTGATTCTTGCATGGTACATGTAACTTCATAGTGGTTCATTCTATCAAAGGAAATATAAAAAAGAAATTTGAAGTGAGTCTATATTCAGGAGTGCAAATGGACAAATGTATTAGGAGATCTAGAGTAATATACATGATTTTCCATTATCTACTTTATTACAATTCCAAATGACATCTGTTTTGATGGTACCATATATTTTTATCATGATCACTACTCTTATCCATAAAGTGAGGGAGGGAGGGGACGAGAGATGAATCAAACCGGTCAGTGAGTGTTGGCTCCCGCACCCCTCCCCCCCTTCACCTAATCCATATAATCATCTTTGAGGATGTATTTAGTGACAATATTTTGTTCTTTTACTTCTCTCACACACTCCTGAAATGAAGTTATGTAACTAAACAGATGTTAAAGCTCCTAGTTGTTACTTTTCACGTTCCTAGAAAAATTATATACTACGTATAACAAACGTCATTGTAAGATCTGATCTCTCTGTACGGTAATTGCTGCAGGATATTGGTTGATGCTGATAGAGGGCAATGGAACCAAACTTGCCGATACTGCTCTTTAGGAAGCCATCATCCACTGTCATATCTAAGCCGACCATGAAATCATAACCTAGCTTCTCTTCTATTCAGTCGTCATTTAAGTACTGTATACTTACAAGATTCTTTAGTCCTTCTTCTCTAGCTAGATTGAATTTTAGTCTGTCGTGACCCGTAGTTATCTACGTTTTCAGAAAATGTAATATGGATATGGATGTGGTAGTATGCCTTTTGGCATACTGTATATTATTGGGGCCTCATTAGTCTTGCTAAAGGGATGCATGTTTTACATATTGTTATATTTGAGTGTATTTTTTGTTCTGGTTTATCCAGGCCCGACCCTAAGGGCTTGGGACTTTTGGGGGCGCCTAAATTAGAGAATGGTTTTTATATATAGTAGGCTTTTAAGTTGAACCCCCGAATTGGCGATTTAATTTTCTATGCTAAGCCTCCCGAATTATTTTAATTTTCCAGTATCCTCATGTATTATCATCGGGTAGTCTCATGTACTATGATTTAATTTTCTAGCTACCACCCGATCCTTTACACCTAATTTTTACTATAATATAGTGTTTAATTATAATACTCATAAAATACATAACAAACCCTCCCGTGTCCATCCATACCCCACCTCCAAAATCACATCTCCACGCCCCCCATCACAAGAATTTGCACCACCCCAAATTCTCACCACAAGAATTTGACTATAAGTTTGTTCAAGATCTCGGATAAATCATTTCGGGGACAAAATTGACCACCTGAGTGCAAAGAGTAACTCTTTCACTCTATTTGTTCATATCTCAGAACCCCAAAATCCCAAATTTAGCTTGAAACCTCCAAATTAGTCGGGCCCCCCATTTTATCACAGCCAAAGAATCAACACCGAAGCCGACAATCATTTCCTTTGGGACAACCATGTGTACCGTGATGCCACAGATTGATGTTCTTTTCCCTCATTCCAAAAAAGTTAAGAAAAAACGAATTAACCTTCGACTCAAGGCTCCTATCATGAAAGCAAAGTGTCCTTGAAATTTTCAAATCACTTAGAATCTACTTTATTTGTTCTAGGACTTATGTTACGCTTAGAAAGCCATTACTGACACTATAGTCACACTATGAAAACTCATATCATCTAAGTAAAAGAATCAAAGGTAAATGGCATTGAGTTGAGGTAAAGGAGGCAATAGGGCTCAGTTGTAAGTGCAGTAAAGCAAGAAAAAGGCATAAATAAATGGCTCGTAGATTTTACCTCTATATTTTACTTTTAAGGATAATGATACATTTTATCAAAGCGACATACCATCCTCAGATTTGTTGACATGATACTATTTCACTATATTGTAGTGAAAAATTAGGGTAGGGGGATTAGGTACCTAGAAAATTAAATCATAGTGTACGGGTGTCAAGAAAATTAAAATAGCCTACGACCACAAAAAATTAAATCAAGGCTTCAAACTTCAAAGGATCTCTTTAAAAAAAAACCTATATAATATGTATATGTTTAGTAATCGACTCAAAATGAAAGAAGTAGTAATAGTGGATTGATGGTCTATGTGAAGCAAAAGATCTAACTTCAAGTCAATTCTAGAGGCATTTTAAAATCAACGTAAGTGTTGTCAATTTTAACTCCCCTCTAAAAAAAAGGGTAAGAACATACGGAGTGATAGACGGCTCTCTCCCTCTCTAACTCTCCCCTCTAGAAAAAAATCCTAGCCTTTATTTTCAACCTCAAAATAATATTTTAGGATTGGATAACCACCACCTTTTTTATGTTTTATTTTTAATTTTATTTACACATTTTTGTGTAATATTTTTTTCCTTTCTTTAATAAAATTGGTATTTGTTCTTCGATTTCATCATCAAATTGAAACATACTTTGGCTGGATGAATTTGTCCTACTACGAATCGATACTTTACAAGAAAGCTGTTAAAGAATTATTCTAATGGGACAAGCCCAACCATCAAGCGCATTTGAGACTCGTGAGACATGAAATGCACTGGACTAATGCGCGATTACAATTGTCTCAGATTGTATTTTCTTTGCAGAGATTTCGACAGAATTCATCGATCTATAATGCGGATTAGTTATTTCTAAGTGTGATTTTGACTTCAATTTCATTCCGATGTGATATGTTCTCTTTAATTCAATTGTATCTCGTAATAATTCTACAAGCCATTTAATGAATATCAATCATCGATTTAAATCAAAAAATTTAACTCCCCATATTATTTTTAGTTTTGAACATTAATCAACATATATTTTATTTTATTCCTTCCTTCTAGTTTCATGAATCTTTTATCTTATAGTCTGTAGTACTCAACTACTCATGTATCATTTTTTTTCAAAATGATTAAAACTTTACATATATAGAACCACCGATAAGTTGACCAAATTATTGATTTTTTAAACAACTTAACTTTTTTCAATTTTATTTTTTTTAAATGATGATTATAGTTTCATTGATCGAACTAAGAATTTTTTTTTTTAATTTTAAATTATCAAAATATAAGATATTCAAACTTTTTTGTAACAACTTCAATCATTTATGTCATTATATTTTTAGTTTTGTTTATTTGTTTCGATTATGATTGTTTCATTGACTAAACTAAAAATAAATTTTGTATTGATTTTATAATTAGGAGGTCCACCTAATATTGATCTAATTTTTTTTTAAATTATCACAATAAAATATATTCTAACTTTTTTCTAACAACTTAATCATTTATTCTTTATTACATTTATATTAACTTTGTCAAATAATATTTAGTAAGAAATAAAATGTTATTGGGGGTTAAGAAGTATTTAGTAAAATTAAAAAGAATTTTATTTTTTTATTTCGCCCCGGCCCCTAAAATGTCGTAGATCAGCTCCCTGGATTTATCTCCTATACTATATCAGGGAATTTATAGTATTACCAAAACACCTTATACTGTATACTTGTTGCTCTAATCACAAAATAATTCTAATAGAAAAATAAAAGATCAGCAGTGGTAATTATTAAGCTTGCACTATATGAATAATAAGATGAATGATGAAATATGATATCATATATATTATGCGCTCAAAATGGAAACAACTCACATTTTTTAGCAATAATGTCACACAACTATGTATAGTGTTAGCTAAGGATGATTTCTTTGTTGATGTAGATGGTCAAGGCTCAAGTTTTCATGAAGACCGTGTTGCCATGACCGCTGGCACACGACACGGCGTATTAAGACATCTACCGCCAAGGTCAAAACAAGAAAAGGGTTATCGGATGTCTCGCTTTGCATGGATCGAATTAATGAGATTGTCAGACGCAAGATTCGTAATCTATAAAGATCTCGAAAGATATTCCTCAAGCATTAAAATCAAGTTGTTAAGGTGTTGTTGAAGAGAAAGCACTATATACTTATGGAAGGTATGGATTGTATATCAAATCTTGTACTACAACGAAAAGCCTAAACCCTACAAGATCTACACTATAAAAAAGACCGCTGAAATAAGAATGAAGAGTGACCTAAACATATTTTATTATTAAGAGAGCATTCTTTGTATCGAGAAATAAACATACTGTGGTAGTAATTGTGAGTCTATCAGGCTGAAGTAATTGCTACTCTTCTAACTAATGTACGGTTGTTACAACACATTGTTGTGACAATCATTGAGAGCTTTTATTGAGATTGTATTACGAGCACTCCAGACAATACAGACAAGTGGAGGAACATAGATAGAGGTCTTTAGAAGCCAAGTCAAGGTTAAGAAGGCCGAGAAACGAGGAGCGCTTAGTATAAGACCCTACTTGTAATTACTTCAAAGAATAAGTGAAGTTCTCCCTAGGGCTACCGCCTCAGACGTGAAAGCGACGTTGCACCTAAACCGGCAAACAATCTTTGATGTATTTACGCATAAATCATTTACTTTATTGTGTTTGATCTTTGGCTGACGATCAAGCATTTTGACCGCCGGGTCGGACACGACCATTGGTTTTCTGTAAGATTTCACTTTTTCAATTGGTAATGTGAGCGGCATCACACATACAATGTAAGATTCAAGTGAATTCTCGAGACATGAAAGTCAGCAGCAAGGAGGATCAATTACGAAAACCCCCTACAATTGGATTAAAAATTATCCTTTATCGAAAGCTGTGATGACTCTTTCTCAAATCGATTGATTCCAAGATTGAAGTCGTATTCCTGATGAACACTCTTACTCAGAGTCATGGAAGGCTATGGGAAATCATTGTGGAAAACTGAGGTCAAAGGACTCTTACGGAGATATCAGCTGCTCTTGGAAATGACAGTTATCAATGCGTATTTTTACAGCTTGTCGAATTCAAATGTGTTCAAATGATTAGCAATTGCAATCGCCATAAAAGAAGTTTGAGATATAATCCGCATCATTTAATGTAAGGAACTCATGTAAGTGATGTCAAGACTCCAACAACTAACAACCCATGGGGAAATTGCTGTGACGGAAGAAGATTTAAACTATTATCGCATACAAGATTTCAGAATAAATGATACGGCAACGGCTTTTGCACTCGGAGAGCTCCATATCAAATGAAAAGGTGTTTGAAAAGCATCGAGGACCATGGCCCCACCAAGGTCAGCAAAGTTACTGCTTATGTATTAAGCTCAAGATCTTAGTATTATGTGACTAGATGATTTTGATTGAAATCTTACCACATACTTGTATTTAAGATCACTCTATCGAGCCCCCAAAGAAGAAAGGGATTTCTCTCAATGTTAGTTGCAAAAAGAGGGAGTACGATGAAGACCTTTAAGCGAAAACCATGAGCTGGCTTTGCAAAGAATTTCCCAAGAAAACCAATTTAAAAGATTCAATAAATTTTTTTTATGTGAGGAGATACCGCATGACAAACGGTTCGACAAAGGGGAAAAGAAACAACAAACCCATAGAGGAAAGAAAGATGAACGGGACACAACAAGAATAAAATCAACAAACTCATGGAGGAACCAATGTGTGGTAACGTGGAAGGTTTTGGGCATATTCAAGTTCAATGTCCAAACTACATCAAGAAGCAAACCAGGAGTTACTACTCTACTCATTCTGATGATGACACTGATGATGATGAAGGAAATAACCAAAATACTTTTGTTGCTTTCACTACTAAAATCCATCAAGAAGCAAGTGTAAATTCAACAAAGTCAATAGCAATTAGTCCGATGTTTCAAGTGATTTGGTGAAGGAAAAATGACAGTAGAGGAATTGAGTAGCCAACTATCAAACAAGTTATTTCAAAAATGGACCCAATTAACTCGATCTACACTTCGTGGAAATTGAAAAGAACAAGCTTAATTATGTACCATGAGTCTCAGAAAGAAGGTCAAGAATGTATATCGAGATTGATTTTCCGGAGGAAAACTAAACCATGACTGTAGTGTATCAAAATGATGAATTCTAGCACCAAATACTTGATGAGATCTCGTTGAGAAAGGGAAGAAGAATACATCTACATCCGGAATCGGGCTCGCATCGAAAAGGAGCCTTAAAGGAATGCTTAAACTACCACGGATTCGCCTAGAAGACTACACTCAACCAAACAGTCCGAAAGTTAAAAAGGGTTAATTGAAGTGCTTATCATTATGAAAAAGGGACACATAGCACCATATTGCTACAAACTTTATGGTAAGGGTCGGCTAAGTATCACATGCCCGTAAAGGAAACGGGTAAAAGTTAAGGAACCGGTAAGCAAGAATGTAGTTCACCTCTCTAAAGGCTACCGTACGGGAGAGGCGTATTTTGATAGTGGGTGCTCCAAGCACATGACGTAAAATGCATCTCATCCTGAGTAACATAGAAGATTTACGAGGAGAATGTGTCACTTTGGAGGGGGAGAAAAAGGAAGACTCACTGAAAGTTGTATTAGGCTTTTAGGGTCTCACAAAAGCTAGCGAATGTGTTATTAGTGGACGGATTAATCAAACCTCATCGCACGCCCAACTAAGGCAAATCTAAGGTTGCTTTCACTAAAGATACGTGTGTGGCAAGAATGCTCAAGGAGAACCACAACGGCGGCAGATCGATTGATAATTGCTACTTATGGACCTCTCTGACAGTGAGCATGTCAGCGAAAGTGGATGATGAGCGGATCTTTGGCACAAAAAATTGGGGACACACAAAACTATAGAATATCCAATTAATCTCAAAGGAAGTCGAGGACTTCCCCTTATTTAGCATAAAAGAAAACTTGTGTTTAATGTCAAGTTGGGAAGCAAACTAAAGTGTCCTAATCGCCCGTTACAACAAGTTGGTCACCACTAGGATATCGGAGCTACTGCAGACATGGACTTAATGGGCCAATGCAAAGTAGAGAGAGCATAGGAGAAAAGAAGCATATATATGTTTGTGTTGATGACTATTCACTTGCATTATTGGGTTGAATTCCTTCGAGAAAAATCTGATGCTTTTGAAGTGTTTCTAAATAACCGCCACTCAACTTCTCGTAGAGAAAAGATTTAATTATCATTAGAATATTGCCTATCATGAAGAATTCAAAAATTCCCGGTTCATAGAATTTTGTAATGCAGAAGGGATAAGACATGAGTTCTCGCCCATCAAATTTACACAAAGAAACGGGATTTGTCGAAAGAAAGAACCGACCATACAAGAAATGGCCAGAGCGCTTCATGCGCGGGCGAAAAATTCCCGTAAGATTTCGCGTAGGCCGCTAACATCGCATGTTATATCCACAATCGGATTACTTTTCGACTGTGGACAAACAAAGACAACATATGAAATATGGAGGGGAGAAAGCCCAAAGGTTCAATATTTTCTACATATTTGGTAGTGTTTTGTTATATTGTCAAGTGATGCGAACAAAGGCAAAAATTCAATGTCAAAGGAGTATGGCGGATATTTTTGATACTCCGTAAATAACAGCATTGAGGGTGCAGCAACAACGGACACATCATGGAGTCCATCAATGTCAAAGTCATCGATCAGGTCCAATATCCAGAAGAGGAGGAAGAAGAAACAAAGGGTCGCCAATCCAACTGCCCCTCGATCAGAAGCGAGGAACAAATAAAGTTGATGGTAATCTTAAAAAGAATCCCCACCACTTAGCCCAACAACATGATCGGTTTCCAATGCATGAGTCTTAAGACTCACCCATCAAGAATAATAGTATGTGAGGAGGCATCACTACCGACAAAAAGATGGTGGTAGATTTAAAAATGGCCGGGTTACTAAGTAAACACGCTCTTATCTAAAATTAAGCCAAAAGATAAGATCGAGACTTCAAGATGAAAATTGATCAATGCTACGCAAAGTTAAGAACTTGTACGCCTGAGAGGAATGGCATATGAGAAATTGGTGCCAAGGCCAAAAAATCACAATGTCAGAGGAATAAAGTGGATCTTCAAGAATAAATCTGATGAGAACGTGGAATCTTATAAAGAAATAAAGTCGGGTTAGTTTTCGGCGGTACACTCGCTGGAAGTGGATTGATTTTGAAGAGACATTTGCACCTGTCGCTAGAACGGGAGGAGCTATCGATTGTTACTTTCACTAGCTTCTCTTCTAAAAATTCAAATTGTATCGTCGGATGTCAAGACCCGCCTTCTAAATGGCATAGTGCTAAGAAGGTATGTGGAACAACCCAAAGGCTTCGAGGATCTTTCCAAGCGATCATGTGTACAAAACTCAAGAAGGCACTCTATGGGCTAAAAACAGCTCCCTAGAGTACGGTATGAAAGACTAAATCATCATCTACTCAAGAATAGATATATAAGAGGAGGAGTTGATAGTACACTATCTATAAAAAGGGAGAAAAACTTGATAAGAGCCTGCATTTATGCTCATGATATTGCTTTCGTGGAGTGTCAAACCACTGCAAAAACAGCTTCATTCAATGCATGGAAGTCAATTGGACAGCATTGCTGAAGAACTCAAATATTTCTTGGGGGATCTGCATTAGTCGATGAAGGATAGTATATTTATCTCACAATCAAAATATACAAGAATATCATGCTAGAATTTGTCTTGAGAATATTAGGATTGCTAGAATTTCATTCATGATAAACACCAAATTCATACATCCCTTGGACCTCAAAAGATATAAATTAATCTAAAACACATAATTACAATTATGAATAAAAAGAGTTCTTACATTCAGCTGAAGATCTAAAACGAAACCAACTCCTCAAGATGCCTCGTGAATGCCTCTAGAACCTCTCTTCAATTTCTTTGTCCAACAGCAAACGATGTCCTCTAGATTGCATACACCAAGAGGGAATCAATCCGTAGACTTGAACTTGCTAGAGTTGCGAGGGAACAAAATGCAGCAGTGTCTTCCATTTCTTAGAGGGGAAGTGCTTTCTCAGCGGGAGGCAGCAAGGATTTTCATTTTCATGAAATGAAAACGCTTGTCTCTTCCTTTAAATACCATTTGTCAATTTCCAATTCAAGTAAGCAACTCGTTAATAGTTCCATGAATCATTAACTTAATTAGACCGTTATGGCTTCCAATCAAATAAACGAGTTACTAGTGAAAGTTGTTCCATTTTAATTAACTTAATGTCATTCAAAATACTAAGGAGTCACATTCAGTAACTTTATCAAGTTATTCATCAATTTCAATTGCTTAATTGATTAAACTTTGCAAGTTTAACTAATTGATGTTCATCAATATATATTTATCAAATATATAAACATCGAGATACATTTCTCAATATACAAGTCTCGCTTAATTTCATGCATGAAATATAATTTTGAATATCAACCGTATGTGTGTGACCTTCTAGGCTCGTATATTTAAGTTGTATAACAATAATAATTGACCAATTACTATTATTATAACGATTAATGAGTAAGATCTAGCAATCGCTCATAACCCCTTAAATTATCATGAGAACCCACACTAGTAATATACCATTACTAAGGTGAACACTAAGTTCCAGTAATCACATTTAACCAACCCGGTAAATGAATTGATACACAATTGTCGCAACGGGCATAATGGGGTGGGAATCACCCTCATTGATTTCAACACCCCACTTGCTCCTTTGACGACACCATACAATTCCTTTATCACGCTGATTCCCTAGTCGAGGGCTAACCATAAGAAGTGGGGTGTCATGAAACACCCACAACTTTCTTTTACTTCGTATGAACGGACAATATTTATGGCGCCCCATAAACCAATCAAGCATCAACAAATAGAGGTTTCGATATCTTCCTTTGTATATCGGGCGGACGGATAAATCCCTTCGAATATATCAACATCTATCGCTATACTTTATCGGTGACCCAACATATGCCGTTATAATCCCCGCTTTAAGGCGTGACGCTTGGTCATAGTCAAAGTAATAAGAGCTCATAACACGTATAGTTATATATCGTAGGTCTAAGAATCGTTTAACCTAAAATTTAAACAACATCATAGACACGATACGCATATTCTATGAATTCATTTCTGGTTATGCCAAATTCCCCGCCATCGACTAGCAAACCACGGTGTTAATCTAGTCCTCAGCAGCTAACGTGATCAACTCGATCACTAATCAAAAAGCACTACGTTAGTCATATAACGCCACGCCTAACTATCAAGATCCTAATTAAGACCTGCTATCCTATGTTTCTAGGTCAAGAGGCGAATCAACAATTCATGTTGCCTCTCTAGAAAACATAGACTAACCTAGGGATTTAACTTTTCACTCATCGAGGATACAATATATGTATTATATATTTCAACGGCCTGTGAAATAAATAATGGGTAACTATATGAATTTAATCCACGATTCATGTAGTTTTGGGTCAACAATCGTATTAAACACAAAGGAACTTTTTGTTTTAATCAATTACTTAACTTATTCCAAAAAAGTGAACGACCAGCTCCTGACCGAATCCCTTGCCATGTTCGGGCCTCTTCATTAAGCTCGTGGAAAACCAAACTTGATTGAATCACAGGTGCTGATCTCAACTCCGAGATGCATGCTTAAATTCATAATGGATCCTTTAAGCTTTTCATGACTTCTAGATTATTTCATGATACGAAAGTCAAAGAGGATAGCAATTACAATCACATCCTTTACCGAAATACTACTTGTGAAGCCAGCTTTATATTCATCGCATCTCGGTCTCTTAACCAAGGAATCATCATTTACTAAGATTATCCCGACATAGTCACGCACTTAATTATGATCAAAATGGGATTTTCAACCACTTGTGGGTTCTATCGGCAAAATACAACACAAATTGAAGTGTGTTAAACACATCCGTCTTATAAATGCACATTCTTTTAACAACATTACTAACAAAACAGATTGATCGGTTAAGTCAGAATAATCTGTGCTCAGTTCCTTTTTAGTTTACTTCCATCGAGCATACTAGACTAAATTTTATTATTATAATTCTTGGCTAATAGCTTTTCATATGGTACAACTGTCCATAATGCTACTATCACATCAGTTACAAGTGAAGATCAACAACTGATCCATTCCATGTAACTATAGTTACCTCTATTCCCTTAAAGTTACTACCAAGCGTATTCCGAATCCGCGTGAATACCTTTAGTAAAACTTCACAATTCCAATCACGGGAATCATGCTACGTCATAGTTGTGGTGCACAACACATGACCTTGACGCGGCATACGGTGAATCATATTACTATGTAATAGACTTCAACCACTCTCATTAATGTGAGGCCCTTACTAGTGGGATTAGACCTCTAATGAAGAGTTGCCTTGTCAATAAGAGAATCTGTCTATTTATAGAATTTAATCTATTATAGATTTCAATCACCTCGAGCTTCATGACATCTTAAACTTAACAAGCAAAATGTCAGCACGCCACATATATAGTACGTGTAACGCCCCGGCCCGCACACCGGGATTTCAAGAAGGCTATTAGATTTCACGGATCGGGCCTCACAAACCACCACGGGGTCTTTCCAACACGCTTTTGTCCTCACTCACGTGCTCACCGAAACTTCCCCTCAGCTGGTCACCCATCGCAATTACCTCCCAGTCAAGCACGCTTAACATTGAGTTCTTATGACGAAGCCCGGTTAAGATGACTAAAGTAAAATGGTAGCACTAATCAAATCATATCAAACATATGCACACACAAACACACATACACACATTTTTGGGTCGGGTATTACAACCTCCCCCTACTTAAATTCTCAACGCCCCGTTGGATCCACACAACACATCCAAGACCGCATCCGCGGTGTGAGATTCCGCAGGGCTCCATCCAGGCGTCTCCCGCATCAGGCCGCATAGCACTTAGTTCACACAGCCCGATGACTTTGCCCGATAACACTTTCAGAACGCCTCGGCTAGGCACACCGGGCGGTGCGTTATTAGATTTGATGGACCGGGCCTCACAAAACCACCACGTCTTTTCCAAAGACGCTTTGTCCTCACTCACGCTCACGAGAAACTTCCTCACTGGTCACCCATCCTGCATTCATTCCCTGTGTCAAGCACGCTTAACATTGAGTTCTTATGAGATGAGTCTCGAAAAGAAGATGCATCTTGGTGGTATGAGTAGTACCAATCAAATCACATCAAACATATCACACACAAACACACACACAGTTGTCATTTTGGTCGTGGTATTACATAATGATCGATCATAAATGTGGTCACATATACGTACTGGCTCACAAATGTACAAAGTTAATCTAATCACTACTATACCTTATATAACAGGAGGGAAGATTTCTTCAACATTTAGTGTATAAAACTTCATTTATGCAAGCATTCCCACTAACCTTAAGGAACTCAAGGTTCTTCATCACTCTTGATTCTTATTGATTTTCACTATACTAAAGGAGGAATTTAACTCCATTATACTCAATCTTAAGTTTGCACCCCTTTAGATCCTAGTAGTATAGAAACTTTCTTTTTATATTCGCTTGAGATGTGGAGTTCCAATAACAACAATGCCGGGTATCCATCATCACCATCATTACTTAGAACATTCTTTTTAGATAATCTCATGGTACCTCCACATGTTACAACTTCGTGGAATGTAAATAAGATAGTTTGAAATAAAACATTGTTACTACCAACCAACGAATATGTTTAATCTTGGTTTTCTCAACCAAATGTATGATTAAACGCTCATTCATGATCGATTGCTCATTTAACGAGAATACATTTATTACTTCCCGATGATTTACCATCCGTAAACTAATATAGAACGCTTCCTTACCGATGAATCACCATCCGTATATAAAATGTAGCCTTTTTATACTCAACCCATGCATTCACATCTTATTTCATTTAAATGATTCAAGTCATTTGTTGAGTATTATTTTATTCATGTTGTCATTTGTATCACCGTGATTTAGCTTTAACGCATCAAGAGCGTGATACTCCTTGATATAACCGGGCGGTTCTAATATCGATCGGGTATCTCCTAATGGAGCCACTTGAATGCATTCAAGTCACATATATTTATTTCACTATTTGTACTTCATAATGAAGACTTATATGTATAATAAATTGCAACACTACATAAGGGATGGAAATAACACCAGCCTTTCTCCGTTATGTACAAATGACTTAATATCAACTTTGATCTGAAAGCAACTATGTCTACTACAAAGGACATAATACTAACTTATCCTATACTTCTAGACATTTCAAAGTTTGTTTATCAAACACAACTCTTGAGTTGTCTCACAAATTTTGAATATGAATAAATTAATTTAAAGCGTAGGCGTGAAGAACCTAATATGTGAAATTATTTCATTCTTTGTGTTTCATCTAATGCTAAACACAATCCTCACTAGATCACTCAACTAATACACATCTAAGGTTAGAATGAAATTATCTTGGTATATGAAATTGAAAGATCTCATCATTTGTGTTTTAACTTCATTAAACACAATTCCTTAATTACGTATCTTAACAAGTACGCTTTTTAAGATTAGAACGATGTCTCATTCCTCATGATTTATATATTACTTATATCGATGACATTTCAAAGCTCGTAACTTGATAGTATTCATATATGGTCCTTCCTACACTTATCAACTCGATGTATCATTCAATGACTAAATTCAATTAACTTGTATGTAAACATACAAACTTAATTTAGACTAAATGAACCTCCCCACTAAGTCTAAGAAGAGTCGACTTAGTTCATCTTTTTCAAGATTATACTCAAGTCTTGCTCGAAATAATATCCATAAGTATTATTCAATCGCTTGTTGTTCAAGGTGTCCTTTTAAAGAAGAGTAGAGTAATGTTTCCTTAATCGAATCACTGATATGGAACGCAGAAGTCAAACATGACATTCTTTTTCTACTCTTTACAAAGCAAAGAAATAGTTTAGAATCCCAACCATCTTCACGGGAGATTTAAACTCACAGTGTTTTATAATGAATGCTATCATTACACAAAAGCTCTGATAACTTCTTTTGTATCTTTGTCTTCCAAATATATTGTTATATTTCTGGCTCATTCATGATTAAATCATGTGAGTCAAAACTAGTGTTCTACACTCCATAGCTCAAATGCAAGACATTACAATTGACAACAAAATTATTTGAGAGATTTAATCAAATCTCTCTTCAATTCCTAAATGTTACTTAAAATCCTTCTTTCTATGCTTTAAGTTCGAAATAATCAAGTGAATCATTAACTTCAACTTATAGTTCCATGTCTCACTCATCCGCATATGACGCGAGAACCTATCAGATAATTTGCTTATCATTACATACCATAAGCTTTTTTGTTTCATCACAATTCACGAACCATGCTCATCACAAGCAGTTAAACTAAATACCACCCATGTCCTAAAATGTAGATACACAAATATCTAAGATCATTCAATAGTTTTTCAATCGAGTTATAAAAGAGATCAAACTATTTATTATTTAAGGTTGGCTTTGTATAAGCATTAATATGACATCGGGTCTTCATAGCATCATCACCTTTGGATTGAATCAAAAATTAATTATCCTTCAATCATATCATGTGACTTTGTTCACTTGAACCAAAGTTCATTCAACGCATCTGCCGCATCAATCAAGCCTTAAATGTTTGTGGTATTTAAAGTTTGTCCCCTTCTATTAGTATACAACCGATTGCAAATGGCCAAGGAGATCGCTATTGTAACACTTTATTTTTAACAAGCTATTCGGATTTTCTCCTTAACTTATTTTATTTCACATTATAAAAGTCATGCATTTAGTTTGCCCAATGAATGGTGAATAAAAATATAGGAAATTTAATATGCCAAACATAATAGGAAATACGCAACTTAAAATAAACAATGTAGCTCGTAATATCCATATATATTTACAAACAATCAGAAATATAATAATTCGCATTTCAAATCTCACAAAATATAGTGTATCAAGATTTACTTATACTTGATTCAAAACGGCAACACTCGCATACATTTTGAATCGTATAATAGTAGGTTATCAACCAATTATGTAAAGTAATACGCAGCGCATTAAAGTCTATTACGCCGTATTCAAACTAACATCAGATACATTTTCAATCCAAGACAATAGTAGGTTACCAACCACCATTTAAACTACATAACTCTTGTGTCACTAGCATACCATACAGATGCTACCTCCGACTTTTGTATCTACGATAAAACCGGTTAAGCATACCAACAATTAAACCAAAAGTTACTTGAGTGATCATCCTAAAGCCCACAACGTTAAATGGAAATCACTTCAACACGCATCCATCGTCATATCAAAGTGCAAAACTCAGAACACCCGCCATCGCTGTTGGTGCCCAAATAAAGCAAACCGATTTCACAACTTTAAAATTGGCTTGATACATTGCTTAAATTTAATTGGTGAGATTAATATTATTTAACTTTATTTAACTACGTATAGATAGCATTATATTCAAGAAACATGCACAACATGAAAAATAAATAAATAACACACATTTAGGAGATATAGATATGACCCCTAGGACCCATTACATCACTTAACAAGTGAAATGCTAACATAAGTCCTATTACAAAGACTTCTAACAAGCGCAAGTCTTTATTCTTCAAGACTCAAACCTCAAGCCTCCAGCAAGCCGCCTTTATTTAAAATGCTATCTTCAATGCCACCACAGCAGTACATACTACTACTCTAACCCAATCTTTACACTCAAGACGCAGAAGCCTAGGGTAAATGAATACAAAAAGAAATACGACTCAAGAAAAGTCAAGCATAACATTTCTAAGACGCCAGTACTGTGAAATAAATAAATGAAATTCAGTCATATCTAAATACCTCTATCATTTCCATTCCATAATATATATGGGCAAAATATTAAAACAAATAAATTCACTTAGTGTCATATATATTAAATGAAATGAGATTAAATGTGTTCATAATCGACTAATTAATTACTCCATTATTTTTACAATTAATTATCAATTAATGTAAATTTCAAATTCAAATATATTCCACATGATTAATGATAATTATTACAATAATTATCAGCTACTTAAATCATGGAATAATTACTTACAAGTAATTAGCTCCAAAATTCAAAATTTAAAGTCATCAGAAAATATTTCAAAATTATCAATTAATGAAAATAATTATGAAAGGGAAATATAACCAAACTTAATTCCATTCAAGATATATATTCAATTATCTTAATGATAAAATTTCTTTGATTTAACATTTAAAAACCGAAATTAATAATTACCAATAATTTTAAACCAAAAATAATTATATAAAATACATTTAGGATTTTCTAAACGGACGAATCTCAACGCTAACAACCGCTCCGCCACCCAAGACCAACACGCTGCCGGTGCCGCCAGATTGCCGGGTTAGCTACGCCCCGTGGCCGGAACGTGAAATTCGCACCGGACGCGCCTTTGGCGTGGTCCAAGTTCGACGACCGATTTTCGGTAATTCATTTCAGCGCTTTTCCATTAATCGCAACTTTTGTAAAACCGACTGGAGGCTCTAAAAAACTAAAAAATTCGGATTTTTCTTAAACATCAACAATATCATTATTGAACATCGCCCGCGGAATTTTATCAAACACTTCAGTTTTTGGATTAAAACCCAAAAAACAACTGTAAATTAAACGAATTTGTGGAGTACTTAAAAAATTCAAAATTTTTGAAACAAACCGGCATGAACCTAAAGGGTCAAGAACACACAAATTTAATTTCAGAATTTTCAAAATTTCTAACCCCTACCTGTAAAATCAAAATGATTCTACCTCACCAAAAATGCAAATTAATCAATTTTTAATCTCTTTCAATTCATGAAACAATTAGTCAAACTTCAAATCATCAAAATCAATACATGAAATGATGATTCCAACCTATGTGAAATATATATAAATGGTTGATTTTTTCTATATTATATATCTATCAATTGAATATATAAATCATGAACAATCAAAATTAACTAACAACTATGTCAACACACAATCATCAAATTAGATAAAAATATATCAAATCCTGAAAGAGGCTCGAGGCCACTGTTAGAATCTAGTATGAATTTCAATTGTGATAAACACCAAATTCATACATCTCGGATCCTCAAAAGATATAAATTAATCTAAAACACATAATTGCAATTATGAATAAAAGAGTTCTTACATTCGCAGCGGAAGACGAAATGAAACCAACTCCTCAAGAAGATGCCTCGCGTGAATGCCCTTGAGAAACCTCTCCAATTTCTTGTCCAACACCAAAACGATGTCCTCTAGATTGCACACACCAGGAGGGAATCGAATCCGTAGACTTGAACTCTCTTAGAGTCATGAGGGAATTAAAAATTCAAGAGAAATTCTTCCATTTCTTAGTGAGGGGGCGGCTTTTCTCAAGGCGGAGGCAAGGGTTTTCATTTTCATGAAATGAAAACGCTTTGTCTCTTCCTTTAAATACCATTTGCCACCCCCAATTCGTTAAGCAACTCAAGAATCGGTTTAACCTTTAATAACTTTAATTCTCAGACTGCTATGGCTTCCAATCAAATAACGAGTTACTAGCGAAGTTGTTCTATTTTAATTAACTTAACAAGTCAATTAAAATACTATCGAATAACTTATCAAGTTATTCATCAATTTCAATTGCTTAATTGATTAAACTTGCAAGTTTAACCAATTGATGTTCATCAATATATATTTATCAAATATATAGCCATTGAGAAATACATTTCCTCAAATATACAAGTCCTTCGCTTTGATTTCATGCAAGGAAATATAATTCGAATATCACTGTATGTGTGTGACCTTCTAGGCTCAGATAATAGTAAGTTTTATAATAATAATAATTTAAAAATTAATATTATTATAACGATTAATGAGTAAGATCTAGCAATCGCTCATAACCCCTTAAATTATCATGAGAACCCACACTAGTAATATACCATTACTAAGGTGAACACTAAGTTCCAAAGAATCACATTTTAACCAACCCGATAAAATGAATTGATACACAATTGTCGCAACGAAAGCATAATAAAAGTGGACCAATTTCATTGATTTCAACAAGGACAAAGAGAACACCTATGGCAACTCATGTGAAGATCAACAAGGACGCAGCAGAACGAAAAGTAGCTCTACATCAACAACTATAGAAGTACGATTAAGTCTACTTATTTGACAAATTAGTAGACCGCATATTGTACACTGCTGGAGTCTGCAAGGTTTCAAGCAAGACTCTAAGGAAAGTTTGGTTTGAATCTTGTGGAAGAGGATTATTAAGTATATGCAAAGTACTCTCAACCATGGTTTATTGTATATCTTTGACACTAACAATTCTCTTTGTTGGCATCAGATTATCATCGGGCAGAAATGCTGAGAATAGAAAAAGCACCTCTGGAGGATGCTTCTTTCTTGGAAATAATTTGTACACGCTCAATCGAAAGGCACTCAGATCCCTATCTACAAATTAAACCGAGTATATCAGTAAAGAGGGAAGCCGGATGCACTAACTATTATGGATGAAGCAGATGATTGAACAAAGATGGCAGGTCAATCCAGTGTTATGACTCTCATCGTGACAACTTGAGTGCTATAAGAATTTCAAAGAACTCGCTCAACAAAGTAGAACGAAGCACATCAACATAAGGCATCATTTCCATCAGTGGAGCTACTTGAAGACAAAGTCATTCAACTCTGAATATAGGTACCGATGTTGTGTCATATATATATTCACTAAAGGCTCGATATGAATCCCGCCTCGAGTATCTATGACCACCTTAGGTTTGTATTATGGACAATAAAGAATTACCTTATATCGTTATAACACTCTTTAGAGAGCCAAGTGTTATGATAAAATGGATGCCAAAAGTCTAACGGTTATGCTTTGGAAATTGGCTAATCAGAATTAATTGCATGCGCCTTTATTGAAGAACGTGGTACAATGTTTGTTCTCAACACTCACACCTCTTCATCCCACTCACGCACACCATTTCCAACAGCACTCCAACTCCCCACATTCACAAACCGCAATCAATTCAAAAACCCACCAAAATCAAAATCCAAACTTTTACTACATCAAGATGGCTGTGATAAGAGGAGTTGTTGTTCAAGAGGAGCAAGTACATCTACACCGACAGGAAAATGAAAGGGGAGAACCTATTCCACTCCAAAACCGCTTCCACCCTCAGTCAACAACCGAGGTCTTGCGGGATCGAAATTTTGGGTTTTGGCAGCGAAGGAAGCACACATCGGGTGTATGAGGCTCCATCAAGGGCCGAATTTAGGATCAAAAATCGACACCATGATATGGATGTCCCTCCAACAAGTGATAACATTGGTAAGAACCCTAATCCTCTTTCTACTCTCGATGCTAAAGCAGACATTGGTAAGAACCCTAACTCTCTTCTACAAGTTCAGAGCTGATGACAGGATTCCGAGGAAGATGATGTTGTTCTCTGCCAAGAGAAAATCCAAGGAGAAATGAAGTTGAAATGATGATCAAATAGGATAAATAATAGAAGAATGCCAAGGATCGATGAAGTATCCACCGAGGGATTATGTTTAATTTTATGGCATCAACAACAACAACAACAACAACAACAACAACAACAACACGAGCGATGGAATTCGCCAGCGTAAAGATTCTAATGCAGACGTTTTCTCTGCGCTGCCACGAACAAATCTCAAGCATATATGGACACTGAGGGCGCGGTGGATGTTGGCCATTTCACATTATCGTCCTCATCGCCAAGCACGCGAGTTCATCTACAATCCGTCAGAGATTGTCGATCCCGTATAAGCCCCATATGTTTCACAAAGTCAAGTAGGGTACGCTATTCAACTTTAGTCCAGAAATGATCAACAAGCACTATGATGTACTCAATGAAGTGGGTCGATCGATCAACTGAAGTGAATGATACCATCCAGTAATTTTAATTGCTGAAATACGACTGGATGGCCTAACAAAGGTCAACTACAAGCCTCACCCCGCATGCGCTATACATAAGGTCGCTATTGCTAATCCGATCCCACTGGGCCAATACTAATGTGAGTGAAGCCGTGGGGGAGAGTAATGTATGCATGTGGACCGGTCAAGAGCCGAATTTTGGGAGATATCATATTCGATCAAATAGCACTATGCCAGACCGGTGCAAAGCCAGCTCTATCGATTCCCTAGCCCGATATGCGCCCTCGTTAATTGCCCAACATCCCGAGGTTCCGAAGCTAAAGATGGGTCGAGAAGAGCAAGACTATCACTATCACCGAGCAACCGAACTCAAAGAGAGGCGGATGCGGAGATAAAAGGGGTTGAAAAATCCGTGCTACACCTATGGGGGAGGCCGTTGTGGTTGCTGGACAAAGCCTACAGACGGTGAAGAAGATGATGGAAGATATTCAATGAAAGAAGATAGTGGCCGAATCTCAAGCCAAAATTGAGCCTTGCAAACCGTTGTCTATCAAATTGTCAAGACTCCTGATACTCAGAAAGGCCAAGCACCAACCGATGTTGTTGGATTCTCCAATTGCTCCAGAGGTTGCTGATCAAGACGAGACTTCGGCTCCCTATGTAACTGACTTTGGGCACAAGCTTATGCCAAATAGGGGGAGTATATGTTTAGTTGTCCTTTATTTAGTTCCGTATAAATTTCTTTGTTTTTGGTTGATCATTCTGTGACCACCGGCTTCTAAATAAATTGGGTCTACTATTTATGTCTTGCCTCGAAGAGCGTAGAAGGCATTTGGGATTTGTCATGAAAAACTTACCCAAAGCGGGGAGTTTGTTGATGCGCAGGATGGTTGGCTCAAGCTTACTTAAGACCGTGTTGTCATGGCAGTTGGCACACGACACGTGTATTAAGACATCTACTACCAAGGCCAAAACAATAAAAAGGTTTATCGGACGCCTCACTGTACGGATCTAATTAATGATTGGCCATATACAAGATTTGCAATCTATAAAGATCTCGAAGATACCTTGAAGGTCAAGATTGGTTGTTAAGGCAAGTGTTGGAGTTATAGAAGGACCTTGTACTTACGAAAGGCGCCGGATTGTATATCAAACATCTTACCATAAAGCGCCGAACCCTACAAGATCTACACTATAAAAGCACTATCGAGTCAAGAATGAAGAGTGACCGAAACATATTTGATTATTAAGAGAGCATTCTTAGCTGAGAAATAAACATACTCGTGTGTAGGTAAGTCGACAGGTTAGAAGTAATTGTTACTCTCCTAACTAATGCATTTGCCGCAACACATTGTTACATGACAATCATTGAGAGCCTTTATCAGATTGTATTACGCCGAGCACTCTGGGATAGTGTTGACAAGGGAGGAAATATAGGAGGTTCCTAGTCTTAGAAGCTGTTGATGGTTAGTTAGGCGTTGAGAAACGAGGAGAGTTTGTATAAGACCCTACTTCTGTAATTACTTCAAAGAATAGCAAGTTCTCCTTAGGCTACTGCCTCGCACGTAGTGACGCCAGACCGAACTGCAAACAATCTTGGTGTTATTTACGCTACGCCTATTTACTTTATTGTGTTTGATTTTGCTGTGATCAAATATTTTGACCAAGTGGTTTGACATTTGACTATTGTTTAGTATGAGTTGACTTTTCTTATTCCTTAATTTTGTTGTTCCATTAAGCCATTAATAGAGCATTTCATGAACTTTTTCACTCAAGATACTTATGTATCTCAAAAGTGATAGTACAGTTTACTAGACATCTCGTAAGAATATTGTTAAATTCTTTGGAGTTATGAATGTAAAGTTTAGCTCCCAGATACTGCTGTTAAAGGTGGTGTCTTTGATCGATTCTTACTACGCGAGATCCTTTCAAGATGTGATATAGTGCAACGGTCGCCCTTACATTCAATTGGCCTCGTAAATATCAGAAGTATTTTAGCACGCTTTTGTACTCACTCACACATTTCATCGATAATTTCCCAATAAGTAACTCATTCCATAATTGCTCTATCGCTTAATCTTGAAGTTCTTAAGAGTTATGCTTCCAAAATGAAGATTTGATAGTATGAATAATACCAATCAAATATTATAATTTTATCACATCGCCCACTTTCGATCGAGGTATTTGTTGGGTTTTACGGATTAAAATAACAATTATAAAAACCGTAATCAAAATTCTGCGAATATAATAAAAAAATAACGCATTTGTTGTACCTTTCTTCTTCGTGGATCACAATGGAATATATCCGAGGAAACTTTGAAAATCAACGAGATTGTCTCTAAGAATAGTCCACACTAACATATGAACAAACCCCCTCCACACCTTTGTTCCCACTTCACCGCTCGATTAGGATGAAGTGGGATAGAGAATTTTAACTTCAAAAGTTGGAAGAATTAGTGCAAGTTTTTCAGCCTCCAAAAGGGTTTTTATATAGTGGCTCAAAATTCTTACTTTAAGGCTTTCAAAGAGATGTGTTGAAACTTTCCACCTCCTTAAAATATTCAGAATACTAGAGTTTTGGCAAAAAAATTCTCTTATATTTTTTTTCCATTTAGTATACTAGAACAAAGATAATATGCCTAATCTTCTCACTTCTTATCCCTAAAATAAAGGCACGTAAAGTGGCTAGATAGAATATTCAATAATGATTCTACAAAAAGAAGATTTCGGAACCCCTATCACTTAACCCTCTTTAGTCGAACTAGGAGATTTCCAACAATTGAAATTTCGCCTCAATATTCTCTTATAGTTATATTTTAAACCTCGAAAGAGTAATCGTATTATGCTTCGCTTTAGTTGTTTGCTTGTGACCTCTTTAGGCTGACAAATTAAAATATATTAATTTATGTTTAACCTAACATCATATTAATATATAGATTATGAGCGGACTCTAGTGAGCCATCATCATAACCCCTAGTATTGTCAATCGAGTTTTATCCTAATATATTAATTGTCCAACAATTAACATAACGGGAAATTTTGTTCATCATCATACAGCCAGGCTGCTCCTAGCCAGTCACCACGTTAACGCTGTTTTTCAGGTCACCAACGCTTTACAAATGTGCCAATATGGTCCAACCTGCACGGAAGTCGTTAATTTGATGAACACGCGACCAAAGACATGACATCCCCGTGGTGTATTTAGTAATTTCAGATTAATAATTAGTGGGTATTTCTTAGTAATTTCAAAGGAAATAATTGGGGTATTTCTTATTCATTTCTTAACACTTAAAATCCCCAAATCTATTGAACTATAGATTTTTAAAAACCAATACAATTGCCGCTTTGTTGCCGCTTTTATAATCCAATACAACTTTTTCTTAGACCCGCATGATCGCTTTCCTCATTTATAAACACAATTATACTTTCATATCAAATTAAAGATCACTCTTTGAGACGGAAGAAAAAATAGGAATCTTAAGCTTTGTGTGTGCATTACTATCTTAGCTCTAAGTTTGAATGCAGAAAACGTTGATCCTCTCGGGTTCCTCAGATTCAACATCTTCAAGTACTCAGAAGGATACTGGAACAATAACAACTTGGGAACACTCACAAGGCAAACTTCTTACCCCTACGACGAGACTTTCTTACTCACAGTTTCCAGCTGTGAAGGTTCCAGAATGGAAAGTTGGCCATAGATTCGGGGAATTTTTTGTGATAATTAATCTAATACTTGGGGATTTTGTGTTGAAATGAATAAAAATACCCCCAATTATTTATCCGAAATTACTAAAATACTCCCTCTCGAGATGTCATGTCGTCACATGTTCAAAAACCATCCAAATTAACGACTGGCCCCGAGTTGACCATATTGGCACATTTGTAAACGTCAGTAATGCAATCAAAACACTTTGAAACGAGTGATTAACTGTGAACCCAACCGCAAACACGTATGATGATCGGGGGCTTTTTGCCCTAACATATATCCAACTTATTATTATTTAAATGTAATAATTGGTTGTACAATCTAATTGTTCAATGGCATATATTTATGAGATATAACATCTGATATTTCCAACACTCCCACTTGGCCTTTGGACTACAGCTCAGAAGCGATTACTTACTAATCGATTACATCCGAAACGACTTTACTCGATTTCCAGCCTCAATCAACCTATGGTAAGATTCGTGTCACCAAACTCTTGCATCTGTACTTTTCTTGGTGGTAATGGTGACGGATCTCATACCAGGACCTGCATTGGCCAACAACCACCGCCTCCAAGAGGCCTGAAAATCTAAATCGTTATATCCGGTTGTACGAATTCCATCTTGTGTACAAAATTTCACAACTACACTTGTAGTATACAGAACTCAAGTCTTTTATAATTCTCCTGTTACGGAAGACGTTTCGACAAGGTCAAAGTACATTACTCCTCAGAAGCCAAACCATGTCACTAAAGTCTAGAATCGCTATTTAAAATAATTTCTATGAGAAACTTCCTAGGACACAGATATACAATCTTCGGTTCTCATGGCGGCTAATGTCCAAGAACACGGTTAAACCATTTACACCGTATACCTGGGCGTGATTGACCTGAGTAAAAGTTCTCCTTTCTCTCGTCCAAGAACATGATCGTATTAATCAACACATACTCAATCAATAAGATCCGTCTAATAGTGAACACCGATTAGAGACTACATCATTGTTTTCTAGGCTTGATAGGCGTGTTTCTTTTATTTCACCTAACTCCAAAGATCCTAGAAAACTTTATATTACAAATGGAATAAGTTTCATTACTCATAGTAATGATACATACATACACATTATATATATAATGATCATAGTTTGAAAAACAAATGATATATATGTTATTGAATTTGAAGCTTAAAATTGAAGCATTGTCTTACAATCATTTATGACATATATAAAGAAAAACTAGCTCCCACTTAAGAGAAAATACCTGCCATGTCCTTAAGACCTAGAATATATTACTGCATCATAGTTTTTCTATAGTGGTTTTACTATGGATCCGCTTATATTATTATCGGTCGGAACCTTACATATTCTAAGATCTCCTTTATCGGTTATCTTCGGAATAAGATGATACTTCCGGACTACATGCTTGGATTTGTAATGTGTTCTTAGTTCCTTAGCTTGAGCTATTGCTCCAAGTTATCACAAAGATAACCTTAACGGGACCTTCAATGCCAGGTACTACCCAAGTTCACTCATGAATTTCTTGATCCAAGCCTTTTCAGCCTTCGTAAGTCAGAATACCTACCTTCCGTTGTCGAAGTCGCCTACAAAGGCATTGCTTGCTACTTCTCCAAGGCACCGCACTATCGCTTAGGTAGAATACATAACTGCATCGAGATCGACTATTGTCTCTCTATCGTTTGGAACCGCATCGTGTAACCTCTACTAATAACTCATTATCCCCTAATCGTATACTAGACCATATCTTTAGTCCTTCGTTAGTACTTAAGTATGACTTTCACATCACCCAGTTGATTTTCATCTCAAAATTTACTGTAACGGGCCATATAATTCCTCGTGAGCATATGATATGTCTAGACGGTACATAATACGGCATACATGATGATCCTATGGCCGATGCAAAAAAAGGAACATCACTAATCTTTTCTTCACTGCTTAGGACACCGAAATGTACTGAGAGTAATGCCATGTCTCATGGGGAGGTTTCCTTTCTTGGAATTATTCATCTTAAATCTTTTCAACACCTTATCAATATAAGTATTTTGGCTTAATCAATGAGCCTTTTAGATCGATTTCTATGGATCTTAATTCCAAGAATGTATTGAGCTTCGCCTAAGTCTTTTCATAGAAACACTTATAGCCACGACTTGACAGATTCAACCATAGGTACTGCCGCTTCCTATGATCGTATGTCATCTGCTATTGTGACTTATAAATGCAATGTTATCTACCAACCTTCTATATACACAAGAATCTTCTTCATTCTTAATGAAACCAAACACTTGATTGACTCGTTAAAAACGAAGATTCCAAATCTCGGATGCTTGCTTAAGTCCATAAATGGATCTTGTACCTTTCATAACTTCTTAGGTCCTCGCATACGAAGCCCTGGAGCTCAGGTCATGTACACGCCCACCTTACATCCATCTCATGATTCATAATCATAATAGGCAAATGATGACTAAGATAATTCGGAATGGGATTAAATCTTAAGAATCGGGGAAAAGGTTTCTATAATCAATTTTTTGAATTGCTTGAAAACCTTGGCTACAAGCGTCTAGCCGTATAAACACGATATTTCCATCTTTACTCCAGTTTGCTTTTAAAACCATTTGTACTGAGCAGTTCAGCACCTTCGGTAGATCTATCAATGTCCAAACATTATTTTGGTATATTGAATCTATCTCGATTTCATGGCTATAAGCCATACTACCCGCTTTTAAGCTCTTTCATGGCTTTCCATACAAAGAAGGCTCGTCACTTTCAATTAAGAAAGCTTCCCCATACCATCTATCGGGTTCTTGATTTGTTCTATCCATCTCCCATCGGGTAGTGTGAGTCCTACTATTCGATCACTTGCTCTCATCGATCAAGTTGAACTTCCTCTATATAAGAGGGGCTCACCTCCTGAGGTGAATCAAGAATATCTCTAACGCTGACTTCCTTTAAGCCATCATCAACTTCAAGATTCTCACTTTTCCTCAGATTCTGGCTAGGTATTCATTCTCAAGGAAAATGACATTTCTTGCAATGAAAATCTTGTTCTCATGCTTGAGGTAGAAATAGTATCCTATGGTTTCTTACAGATAACCAATGAAATAATATTTCTCAGATTTGGGTCCAAGGGTTTCTTTCAGATAACCAATGAAATAATATTTCTCAGATTTGAGTCCAAGTTTGTCCTTATTCAATTTCTTGACTTAGCTTCACTTATCTCAATCCTCATGTGACTTATCTTCGACGGTTCCCAAACCATATCTCATGTGGGTCTTGTATCGGCCGATTTAGTTGACATTTGTTTAGTAAAGGTGATGGCAAATAGGCATTTATATATCCTCAAAACCGGGACAAGTGGGGCTCGATGTGCTCATCATGGATCAAACCATATCCAATAGTGTTCGATTTTTCCTTTCGGATACATCATTATGTTAAGGTGTTAAAGCGGGAGTGATTTGTGATACAATACCACACTCCTTAAGATGTGCTTCAAATACATAGCTTAAGTATTCTCCGCTCTATCGCATCAAAGGAACATTAATCGCTTTATCGAGCTGGTTCTCAACTCTTTCCTAAAACTCTTGAACTTTTCAAAAGATTTATTCTTATGCTCGCAGATATATGTAACCATGTCTACCGAGTCATCGCTGAAAGTGACGAAGATAAGTAACCTTCTCCACAGGAGTATTCATCGGTTCACACACACGCATGTATGATACTCAATAAATTTGTTGCTCTCACTTATACCAAGTGAAAGGGCGATTTGGTCATTTTGCCTAGCAAGCATGATCACAAAGGATCATATGGTTCAAAACCGTATGATGTCAAAATTCCATCGCATATTAATACGCTTTTATCACTTACGTGGACTACCGCAATGCCATGATACGTAAGAATTCAAGTCATTTGGCTTGTTCTTTTATTATTTGATACAGAGGTCTCAACGCTTGTATCTAAGCCACATGTAGACCATTATGAAGAGATGTCGTACCATAAACTATACTATTTCGAGTAATGAAACAACAACTTTCATTAATTGAAAAGTAATAGCCATCATTTTCCAGTTGTGAAACTGAAATGATGTTTCTGCTCAAAGCAGGTACGTTGTAGACATTGTTTAGTTTAATTACCATTCCTGTTGGCAAACTTAAACAAACTGATCCTGCAGCAATGGCCGCAACTTTGCTCCATTGTCACCGCAGTCTATCTCGCCTCGCTGCACTACCTTTCTCTATTTTGTCGGACGCACATTTTTGCAACGCGAAAGTGCTTACATCCGGTGTCTAGCAATCTATGTGTCGTAAAGTGAAGAATCTAACGGGTCCAACATAAATATCCGTGACTGAGTAGTAGTCGTTTCTACTATCTCATCCGCTATGCATTTATTGTCATTCCCATGATTCACTCAGATTATCTTTAACGGATGAAGCGCCATGCATATTGCATTTTTAAAGTGAGCGAGTATATTAGAGTTATTATTCATAAGGGCTTATTATACTATAAATGTAAGATATGTAAAATAATATAGCTTTAGTTATTCATGTCATAATAAAGAATTTAAAAATCATATAATAGAATTAATACTTGTGCTTACAATCCCATTGAAAAACGCACTAAGCATACAAAGATTCTACACGACTAAGAATCAACGCTGCAAATACATACTTTTCAATTCCCAACAACATAGGTAGTATTCATCACCAATCACGACTACCATGATTCTTGGCATCACTAAAGTTCATCTTAGACCCAGATAAGGACATCTTTTTGTCAAGGGACGCAAGTCTTGCACTTGAAAATCACCATTGCTCATAACCAAGTCTACCGACATAGGTAGGTCGATGTTTATGCCCCTGCTCCGCACTTTGTAATCGTATAAACACCCCTATCAAAAGAGCCTTGGCATTTAACGCTTCACCAACTTTAGGTCCGCATACAAATGAAACTCAAATCCAACTTTAGAGTCGTATGTCAATACTACTTAATTTATAAGTAGATTAGTTATCTTTTGAATCCACTCTTTTGTAATTAAGTTAATCATATATACACACAAGCAGCTATATACATAACATAAATTAAGGCAAGCATAAATATAATGACTAATAAAGTACCGGATACGACCTATACAATCTAGACTAGTTCTAAACTACGCCTAAGATACTACCCATCTCTATCATCTCCGCCTCGGCTCCTCAAGGGAGTCTCCAATTTTAATTAATTCTATTTACACTAAATAGTAATAAATTAAAATCTTCTACTCATTTATCTTAGGGCAAAGATTAATCGACCGTATTTCCTAAAATACACTCCAAGTCATATCACTGAGTCTCTTTCTTATCCATTATCATCATGTAATTCCAATAACGAAACTATGCATATCATAAATAATGGAAAATAATAATATTTTAAAGGCACACATATGATCTAAATAAATATATGTCATTCTATATTCATCAAATTAAATATATAATTTAATTACACAAGTGTAAAATATTCACTTAAACTATTTTAGCTTTTTAACAGTTAATAATAAATCATAAGTATTTCTAAAATACTATTTATTTAATTTATACTTTTAATAAGATTTAATATTAGATAATATATCATTAAGAAACTCCAATTATCAAGTAATGATGAATTTCTAATCTAATTAAATTAATTCATATTATTAAATCTAATCAAATTAGAATTAATTAATTAATAGTCTTTATTTTAATTAAATATCAAATATTAATTAAAATAACTTCTAATCGAATTAGAACTATTAAGTTAGTTAAATTAAATTAATTAACTAATTTCAACTTGAAATTAACTTAAAATAATTTAATCGGAGCATCGAAATATTAATTTGAGCAAAATTGGATTTAAAACAATTTAAAACCCAAAACAAAAGTCAAACAAGCCCAAAAAGTGGTCATGGAACGCCTAAACTCCTGCAAGCCCACCATGACCCAAACACTAAGCTTCAGAAAAAGGATACTAGCAAGCCCCCTCGGTCCAACCGAACGTCTAACTGAAGTCCAAATCAATTCAACATCCACCATGTGATTAAATAGCCGACGCCACGGACGACGCCGGTGGGGATGACAGCGTACGCCACGCCATCCGATGACGTGGCATTTTGGTTGACGGTCACCACCACGCGCGCCAGCGCGACGCCGCATCAGTCAAACCGAAATAACACGCCACGCCATCCACGATTTGCACAGCCTGCAAGAGTTCTTTCTCAAACGATCATTTTTAATCGATTCAAGATCTAAACCGATATAAATTTCAAAAAATATTTCTAATTTAACTACAAAGATTATTTTTGAAAATTATTAACGAATAATCAGATTTAATTATTCAATCAACATACTTCTACAATCTGAATTAAAAATTATCTAATTGCAATTCTAACATATAAAATTCATATTCAACAATACATAACCGATTTGCATGCATTTAATTATGTAATTACAATTCGTAGCTTGGCTTATGATGCCAATGTTGGGTTTTATGAATTAAAATAACAATTATAAAAGTTGTAATTAGAATTCTACGAATATAATAAAATAGTCATTTAAGTTTTTTATTCAAAAATGAATTTTAAATATGAAAAAATGGCAATGAGATAAGGAAAGTAAGAAGCAGGCCTCTAAAAAGATATAGAAAGTATCGCGCAAAACCGACAAGATCGCAAAGTTTAAGGACAACTGAACTCCAAACGCATAGTTCAGGGGACAAACGGCTAATTAGCCTCTGAGCATTATCATACTCATGTAAATCAAAGTAAGAGTGTCCATTAAAGAACTAGTTTTTGTTAATTTGATCATTTAAACTCGAACTTTACAATCATTTATCGTAGAGGAATACAGATCCGCAAGCTCATATCAAACAAAAAATAACAAGGATACACAATAAAAATTATATGTTATTCTGATAACGAACAAATACTACCACTGTACCACCATCCTAAAATTAAAATTCACAATGTTTGAGGTATTAATGTAAGAATATTATTAATTCAAAACCATTTGAATTTCTTCCTCATTAAAATTTTCATTAGTATTTAGTAGGATGTTTATTTTCATATTAATATTGCAAATCCATTACAACCAACCGCCGCTATCTTTGAGAATTAAGAACTACATTATTGAGCATGCAGAGAATATATCTGAGGAGACTTAGAACAATCATTAAATTGTCTCTAAGAATAGCCTACACCAACGCATTTAACGAACCCCCTCCGTGAGTTTTACTTCAGCTATTTACAATATTAAACCGTAGACGAGGTTATTGGATTTTTCACCTCGACTAGGATGAAGTGGGGGAGTAGATAATTTCTCAACTTCAAAAGTCGAAGAATTTTGCAAGTTTTAAGCTCCAAAAGTGGTTTTTATATGCGCCACATACAATCCCTACTTTGGCCAAAGTTAGACATGCAAGGAACTCTTCCACTCCCAAGAACATTCTAATACTAGAGTTTTAAGGCAAAAAAATTCTCTTCTATTTTTTCCATTTAGTCGACAGAGTGTAACAGATTCTGTAATCTTCTCACTTCTTTATCCATAAAATAAAGGCACGTAGAAGTGGCTAAAGTATAATATTCAATAACGATTCTGCCAAAAAGTTATGATTCCTGAACCCCTATCACTTAACCCTTTTAGTTGAACAAGGATTTCCAACAATTGGAATTTCAAATATTCTCGTTACATTTATATTTTAAACCCCTAAGCTTATAATCAGACATAGCTTCGCTTTGGGCTTGTCAGAAAGTAGCCTAGGCTCCGATCGAATTACCAATATATTAATTTATGTTTAACTCTAACATCATAATATATAGAGATTAAGATGACTCTAATAAGCCATCATAACCCATATTGTCAATCTAGTTAATCCCTAATATATTAATCATTCAACAATTAACATATATAATTAAACTTATTATTATTTAAATGTAATAATCGGTTGTACAATCTAATTGTTCAACGGACATATATTTATGAGATATAACATCTCATATTTTCAATAGTATTACATGTGGTATCCTAGCATTTTTTTGTGAGAGAAAAAATATAATTCATATCCACTAATGAAGGAGTTCATACAAGTTTCAAATATTCATCCACTCAAGGAAGTTAGTTGTGCTATACATTGTATTCCCATTATAAGACCTGTAAAACGAGCCGATTATATTCCCACTCAAGGAAGGAAGTTAGTTCATCCACTCAAGGAAGTTTGGTGTTCGATTCGGTTAAAAAAATTCGAAGGTTTGAGGTTCGGTTCAAACGAAAATTTGAAAAATAATTACAAATATATATAATTCGATTCAAATCGAAACTTCGGTTGAAGCTGAAATTGAGGTTCGAGCTCCGGTTCGAACTATATCCAACCGAACCTCGAATCGAACTTTTGGAGCCAAACTTCTCGAACTGAATCGAACTTTTTGATTCTTTTACAAGCCTACTCATTATTAGTTCATTGTGAAAGAAAAACTTGAGATTAGAGATATCCTTTGATGTTAGGAGATTAGCTCAACCACTTAAGCTATAGAATTAAGGGCTTTTGAGATTGTGAGGCACTGAGGCTTACTCAAATTAGAGAACGGGGACATCCGCAAGATTGTGGAACTAATACTCAAATTAGAGAATTAAGAATTATAATAACGGTGGAGTTGCATCTCCAACTAGATAGAGAAGATTGAAATCCTAGTGTGAGTTATTGGTTCTTAGTCGAGGACTAGGAGTATTACATAGGCGATAGTCTTTGGGTTCTTAGTGAGAAAGCCAGAATTTTGTAATAGTTGGCTCTGAGATTACACCATCATTTAAGAGGGCTATCGATTCTAGTGGATTCTGAAAATCATATGTGGAGAGTCTCGATCAAATTTCTTGCTCATTAGCTAATCGAGCTAAATATCGTGTCAACTTTTTTCTTTTCGAACTCATTACATTCGCACATTATATTCTTATATTCTTATGATTTAGAATTGCTAGATTTGGATTATATGCCTTAATTACATTATATTTCATGATTTACATTCGCACATTATATTCTTCTAAATTTAATTGCTATCATCCAGTTCTCCATGAAAGGTTTGATTCGATTCACGTATGAGTCTTATAAAACATTCTCCTCTCGAAAAAATACATAAGGATATTTTATTGCATATCACTATATATTAAGTTTCAATCTTGTGCTATTGGATAATTTGACTGGTCGAACTCCCATCATTGATTGTTTATGTGGCCAAATTAGTTATTGTTAGGCCTTTTATCTTGCATGTCTTATCTAGTTTTCTATTCATATAAGAAGTAAATTATATTTAGCATAATCTTAAGTGTTTAATTATTATCTAAAGGATCAATTTAGGAAATTGATTAGGCTATCTGAAAGCCAAAAATCGGTTAACAAAGAAGTAAAATTTAATTCATTTCATCTTAGGTTATCATATATAATTATAATTGTGGAAAAAAATAAGTAGAACATCAACACAATAGCTCAATTCATAATTATGTACATTATTAGTCAAAATAGTAAGAGGTCCAAAAACATTCACACTAGGAAGCATGAAATTATTCACTAAGTTAGGGAAAGATCATGGAGACTATATTGTATCTAATATTCAAAATATTATGGATGCTTAATTTAAAAATCATTATAAGTTGTATAAATAATAATTAAAGAGAAATAGTATACTTTTGGGAATCAAAATAGCGAAGAAAATTTCAATGCAGATCCTTCTAGCATCCAAAAGAGAATGACTCTAACATGTCCACATTAATTAGTGAACAAGTCCATCCGTGAGTTTTACTTGTGGTCTTTTAGCATAAATGAGGAAGATAGAACAAAAAATCCGATTTCCAGATTTCTCCTCATTACTTACCTCGACCAAAGTGGGGGGAAGGAAGCGAGGGGGGGGGGAGAGAACTTTTGCCTTTTAAACTTTTCAAAAAAGTGAGAATTGAAACAACGAATGAGCAAATTTATTCATCCAAGTGGTGGCCTTTATATAGAGGTTTGAGGCCCTAAAACGAGGGTCTTAAAAGTGATGTGGTAGACAAATATACCAACCCCTCCTTCTCCCCCAACCCTACGCCTTATGGAATTTCGCCCCATAATTTCCATAGTTCATTTAAACCTCGGATATTATAATCGAATTATGGCTTGATATCGCTTGTAATGCTGATCTCTGCGCCGACGACAAAGGTCATACATTAATTTATGTTAAACGAATATTACATTAATGCATTGATTATGAAGCGATTCCTATTAAGCCATTATAACCTCAAAGGCTACACGTGAAAGATCCTAATATGAAAAATTCTCATACAATCGAACATATATGTGAACTTTAAACTTAATGAATAAATCGGTTGTACAATCAAATTATTCAACGAACATCATTTTAATTATTTCATATTTCTAACAAGATCAACCTCATTTTTAGTTATTTCTTAAAAACTTTTTGATATAGAATAACAAAAGATAGAAAACCCAAATCACAACATCTGAAATGATGCCAACTTAAGGAATAAATGTTAATTTAAACCTTAGCCAGCATATCAGCATTGAGTAAAGTTCTATATCCAGTTTGAATCCACACAGACAATGTATTAGTTGACTCACTAACTATTACTTATTTAATAAAAACAAACAGAAGTTAAGGAGTTCGATGCTTTTTGAAATGTTATCTATAAATATAATTTACTGCAAGACAACAAAGTAAATGAAAGCAACAATAGTTTTGGAATGTTAGGGATATGATTTCATCTACACAATTCAACTCCAATCATCAGAATTTTTTTAACGAAAATTTTATACATGATAGTACCAGATTTTCTATGAATCTTTTAATCAATTAATTATCTATAAATTTGGGGCTAACTTATTTATGAATAATATAGATTTAAGAAACTAATGAATGCGTATTAAAGTCTAAGCCAAACTCATTACTCATTCATTCATTCAAAACACCTTATTTTAATAAAAGTCAGCACATTAAATCATTATTTTGTTGTTAAAAAATCATTATATTAATTAGTTGTTGAAAATAATGTTCTGACTCATCTAATTAGCTGTCTCGGAGAAAATGGAGAAATTTGAGATTGAGAAACAATTTGAATAAATACTTACTATATTAGTACAAATTCATATGAACCTAAGAAAAAGATGGAGGAAGAACCATTTTAAATCATAAATAATTGTTTTAATCTGTTAGTCTTTTTCCTTTTCAACAATACATACATTTTCATTAATTATTTCTTGGAAACAGTATTACTTTCATTTTAGAAGTAGCATATCAAGTTATTTTTGCTATTCTCAAATAAAGACCATAATTCAAAATTCAACTAATAACAGTATATTCAACTTGACTATCAAATTAATACTGGAGTACTACGTAAAGAATAAAATAAGTAATAATTATGTAATTTGTATATTTGAAATAATAATTTTGTGAAGATGAAACATTTAAACTTAAATAGTCAATTAGTCTTGGAATATTTTGCATGATATTTCTTTTAATTTTTATTCAACATTTCCATAGTACTTAATTATTTCTATAATTCAAGAATTTATCAGAGGACATAAGACTACCACATCGCTCACTTCGTGGCATTTGACCTCATGGCTACCACACACTATTCACAAGTATGCTTTAGATAATCTCTAACATATATTTTATGTACCCCGAACAAAAAACTTGCTTCATTTGATCCGAGATTAGGTTCATCTGATGATTTAATTGAGAAAAGCTCACATAATCAATGGGTGAAAAACAATAATTATAAAAGCACATTGATCATTTGAACTGAGAAAGAGGTTCTAAGCAGAAGAAGACATCATTACTTTTTATCTGCCTGCTCTTGGTTACTTTTTGTGAGGATTCAAGTTAGATTGAAAGAACATCTATTATGTATGTCATTGAAGACTTTTACCCATTTCCTCGACACATCAATACTTACTAATAAGAGGTCACATATCTTCACCCGAAGTAGGTTGGGCAAGCCTGCACTCACATCATAGCGGCCACGCTATTGATACCTTCTACTAACACTTTTGATCAGCCTGTCACAATACTTCGCTCTAGCTGGCTTATCCGATCGGATGCGCATGCGCTTATTACACGCCTCGAGATCATCTAAAATACTGTCAAGGTTCCAAAAAAAATCAGAGGTCAGATATCTTTATGTTATAAACTCACGTCTACTTTCATCATCTATAAATTTATTTACACATTTGTCATTACAAAATATTATATCCATCCCCTAAAATACATTTTATCATTTGTGAAAAACAAATTTTTCATAATAATCATCATTTGCATTTTTAATATACCTTTTAAAATCTTAAATTAGCTTTTTTTACAATCTCAATGAAATTTTCACTATCCCTTAATAAATAATTATTTAAATATAAATTATTTTTTATCTAAATAATCATTTATTTTGAAACGGAGTAACTAGATAATAAAATATATGGTTATATGAGATCAATTTTATCATCTTCTATCTTAATTCCTCACATGAAAATACATGTATGAACAAATAACAAGACTTCAATTGTGTTTTAACATCTACTACTATCAAAAATATGTTACGAATTCACGCATCAAATCAGTCCAATCATTTGTTATAAATTATAAGGAGTAATTGATTTCAACAATTATGTTGCAATGTGAGCCCTGCCATAGCTCACCATAAATTTAACTATAAAGGCTTAGTTCTAATAATTCATCTTTCAACCAGCGCGAATTGACTTTCACAAAATCAATCTTTATATTGCTGATGAAGCGAAGCTACATTTCCCCAATCAATCGGCATACATCCCGATATTAATTAGCTGTATTTATATTCCAACACGTTGTGACCAAGTAAGACACGATTGACACTTTAATAATTATGGAGTATGTTTCAATATTATTAATTTATTACAAGTATTGTACTCCCCCTCCCTCTCGGTGTTTATCACTCAGCCTTCCAAAACAACCCATCAGGTACAGATCTCCAATCCCTCCATCTTCAATTTTTTTTTATCAAATAGTAGCAGATTTAATATATGTAAAACGGTTAAATATTCTAATTTACTTATTCTATCTTAATTTGATATAATTCATGCTTAATTAGCTCAAAGACTAATTTATACTATTAAAAATGAAATCTTTTTTCATAAAAATGGAAACTTTAGTTTAAATTTTATGTTATATGTTTGTTTTACACATAATTCAGAGTTTAGTATTAAAAAAATTAGATGCAAATTTGAATTGAAGTTGTAATTATATTATTTGAATTCAAGAAAACAAAAACAAGCTGAGGTTTTTAGAAAGATTCCATTTTATTTGATATATTATGGTTTGTGAGGAAATTAGTGTATTTTCAGTTAATTTCATGTTGGCATTTTGTTGTAGTATGTGTTCAATAAATCATTCCTTTATTTGCATGTTGCAGGAACTTAGTTGGAGCAGTAATTAAGTTAATATTTGAATCTTTATAAAGGTTTAGTTTATTTCTAGTGTGTTTCACCCCCCCCAAACAAACCCCCCAACAAAAAAGGAGAAGGTTTTAGTTATGCTATTGGGCTAATTGTGGAATTTGCTCGATTTGGTCGTTTGAAGTTCGGTGTAGTTCAATGGAGCAAGGTGGTCCAGAATTGATCGATAAATCTAAGATTTTAGAAGTGAAACCATTGAGATGTCTTTCCCCAGTGTTTACATCGCCCTCCGGGTCGTCGGTGTCGAATCCCCAAGCTTCATCTCCTTTTCATTGTGTCCCTCCAGGTGGTCCTTTTCCACCTGGTCTTGCTCCTATTTACCCTTTTATGCGGTCAAATGAGTCTCAAAGAGCAGGCCAACCATATGGTAACGACATAGCTTCGCCAGTTCCGTTAAATGTGTTTAGAACACCTGGCAGTGCTAAGGGAGGCATGGGTAGGGGGAAAAGGGGCAGGCCTCGTAAGGTCCCAGTTGGTGTAGTTGGAGATAGTGGAGGTTATAGCGATTCGATGAATCAGAGTGATCAAAATGTAAGTGGGTATGATGTGCACGAGACTGATGCAGAAGATGCCAGTAACTCTGGGAAGAGAAAGACTAGATTACAAAAGAGGCACAGTGTACCCATTTCAGACTTTGACGAGGTTGGAGTTGTTAATAGCCTCTTAACATCATTTAAACTTATGGAATTGGATATCGCCAAGAATGATTTTGGAGACAGGGAGCTAGTTGATCGTGTACTATTGGTGTATGATTTGCTGAGGAAAAAGATTATGCTGCATGATGAATCAAGGGATTCCCTTCCTGGTGTTACCAGACGCCCCGACTTAAAGGCTGGAAATCTGTTGATGAGTAAAGGAATTAGAACTAATAACACAAAGAAGATCGGTCATGTTCCCGGTGTTGAGGTGGGTGATATTTTCTTTTTCAGGATGGAGTTATGTGTAGTGGGATTGCATGCTCCAACGATGGCTGGGATAGATTATATGACTGTTAAAGCTTCTGCTGATGAAGATCCAGTGGCTCTGAGCATCGTGTCCTCTGGGGGATATGAGGATGATGGGGAGGACGGAGATGTGTTGATTTACTCTGGCCAGGGTGGAGTTCAGAGGAGAGATGGACTTATGTTTGATCAGAAACTTGAAAGGGGTAATCTTGCTTTAGAGAAGAGTATGCAGCGTGGTAATGAGGTACGAGTAATTCGGGGTCTGAAGGATATGAATACCACTGGGAAAATTTATGTTTATGATGGGCTCTACAAAATTCAGGACTCCTGGGCTGAGACAAATAAAACTGGCTGCAATGTTTTTAAGTACAAACTTGTACGAGTTCCTGGTCAGCCAGAGGCATTTACTCTCTGGAAATTAATTCAACGCTGGAAAGATGGGATCGCATCGAGAACTGGGGTGATCTTACCAGACCTAACCTCTGGCGCAGAGAGCCTGCCTGTTTCCCTTGTAAATGATGTTGATGATGAGAAAGGTCCTGATTACTTCACATATATTCCGACTCCCAAGTACGCCAAACCCTATGTATTGCCTGAACCTTCTTTAGGGTGTCAATGCAATGGTGGATGCCAGCCTGGGGATGTCAGATGTGCTTGTATCCAGAAGAACATGGGTTGCCTTCCCTACAATCCTCTAGCAGTCCTAATGAAGTACCAATCCTTGATACATGAATGTGGTAAGACATGTGCTTGTCCTTCTACCTGCAGAAATCGGATGACACAAGTAGGTTTGAAAGTTCGCCTAGAGGTGTTCAAAACTAAGAATAGAGGCTGGGGCCTTCGGTCTTGGGATCCAATTCGTGGGGGAGGATTTATTTGCGAATATGCTGGACAGGTCATTGATGCATCGAAAGTGGGTGAATTTGAAAGTGAAAATGAAGACGCTTATATATTTGATTCTACCCGAATCTATGAATCACTGGAAGATCCACAGCAAAATCCCAATGAATCTCCTAAAGCTCCATTCCCCCTTGTCATCAATGCGAAGCTTGAAGGGAATGTAGCTCGTTTTATGAACCATAGTTGCTCGCCAAATGTATACTGGCAGCCAGTCCTACGTGAAAGTGATAACGACGCTTATCTCCATGTTGGGTTTTTTGCCATCAAGCATATACCTCCAATGCAAGAACTCACATTTGATTACGGGGTGCTTCCAGCCAACAGAGCAGAACAGAGGAGAAAAAAGTGCTCGTGTGGATCAGTAAAGTGCAGAGGGTATTTCTATTAAGTTTGATGTAGACCCATAGACCCAATGGTTAATAGGTTTTTGTTATTTAAGGTAACTACCCTATTCCGTTTTTTTTCATAATACATTCTTAGACTATGTTAGTTTATATGAACAGTTTGTGTGCCCAGAACAGAATAAGTCAGTCATTGACTCTTGCTCCATATTTCCATACGTCCTAAGTAGCCAAAAGTACTTTATATTCTTTACCAGATATATCGAATAAATCAAAACGTTTATCATGCTTACCCACGCTTCTTATCTATTACGTATAAGATTTCGCTTTGCACTTCACTGGTTAATTTGAAAACGACACTTGTTATAACAGGTAAAGCGAGTACTTTTCCGACCCATTTACTCCCGCTTAAAGCGAGTTTGAGATAATGGACACGTTTAACGTCAATGACGACTCTTTTCTCTAAGGATGTGCTCTACTCTTGTCATATTGCGATTAGGCTGTAATCGAGCATCTTTTTCATCCCTGTTGCATAGATCCAGAACAAACTTTTTATTTGCCTTGAACATTATACCTTCTGAGTGTGTTTTTTCAAATTGTGCTTATGATCGGACGATATTTTTGTTTTTTTAAGGTGATCAGCAATCGTAGGAGGAGCAGGTTGTAGGAGAAGAACATGCCCTCTACCTTTTGTTATTCGGATTCGCATAGGACTGTAGTAGATGTGGTCACAAAAACCTGTGTAACTTTGTTATAATATCCATGTATTTGTACCATAGAATTTTCTTTCTTTCACATGCGCCTTGTTATAACATCTTGTTTTAAGGTTTCTTTATTTTAGTCTTCTCTTCTCTTTTGTTATTTTCTTTACATTATATGATCAATGGGTATTTGGTAGACAATGGAGTGGAGACCTATGAACTTTGAAAGAAGGGGGGTGGGGAGGGAGGGGAGCCATGGAGGAGTAGAAAATAGGAGGAGTAGTAGAAATATTTTTTGTTAAAACAAATTCCAACAAGAAAGTCAGAGAATTTGACATAAAATGATGATGTTTTGACAATTTCTCTTGACCTTGTTTTATCCGAGTGGATAACAGTATACCCTTGTTCCTAGTCACAAATGGCTCAACCATAATATATCAATCAACATCAATGAAATCATTAAACAAGTATTTAGAGTGGGGTCTCTCATATTTAAAGACAAACTTACAAGGAAGAATTTTGTGGATAATTTATTAATGTTGCTTCCTAAACTCAAAAGGAAGATAACAGGTTTCTTGAAAGCAATGAGTCAACCAACAGCATGATTGCATCAATCACCATAAGTAGAAGATCAATAGTATGAATTATTATAACCTTCCCCTCCTTATCTATCTATAATAGTATCAAGTTTTCCTTCTGTTCATTATATATGCAGGTAAAATTCCAATATAGAAAACTCAGTCTGATCAATTCTATGACTTTTGAGGATGGTATTTTTATCTTGTTGAATATACCAATATCAAAACTATAGGAGGTTTGTAAAATGAAATATTAATGATTAGCTTAACTAGATGAATTTTCTGTTTCTTAGAGCTTCCTCAACAGTGATAGCATGAGAAAGACAAAAAAAGGGGAGGGGAGGGGGTGGAATGGAGGTATGTTCACTGTCTAAATAGCAAATTCAAATAAAGGTGAAACATTTACCTTTTTGAATGATAAATGACAGAACTAATCAATTGTGTTTTTAACTATTACAAATCGATCACTTATGTTTTAGGCCAAGTGTGTTTTGATTTGCATTGACCTATATTTCTTTGATCGATCATGATATAACAGAAGCAGATTCGTCGTGCATATTGCTTGTGAATTCACTACTTAGAATGGAGTTGCATCATTGCTTTTCCAGTATTCTTGTTTCGTTGCTCGTGTGGTGGTGTGCTTCATGTATATGTTATCCAGATGATGTGGTGTATGCAGACCAGACAGCATCACTTAATGTGGATTTCAGATCATCAGGGCAAAAGATACCAGATTCTTTGTTTGGCATTTCTTTTGAGGTTAATGTTTTACATGGCTTTAGCTTCTGTAAGGCCAAAAAATATTGCAGTTTACATATCATTTTGTTAGTTGATTTTCCTGTTGTTATATAATTTGTGCTTAACTATTGATTTATAGGAGATCAATCATGCAGGAGCTGGTGGTCTGTGGGCTGAACTTGTTAATAATAGAGGTTGGTTTAGTTCTCATCGTTGTGAAGAGCCGGATAAAACCTGCAATTGTTAATAATGGATCTTTTGTTCTGTAATGCAGAAAGCTTTTAGTTATGAACTATTTAATAATGGGTCCTTTGTTCTGTATTTGATAGTTCCTGTTATGTGGGAACTTTATATTATTAATAATACCTTAGTCTTCTAGGATACTATTTGAAATCCATTTAATTTGGAATTTACACAAATTTCAGAATCTTGTATAATTTTTTTTCAGGGTTCGAAGCTGGAGGAAAGAACACTCCTTCAAACATTGATCCTTGGACTATCATGGGGGATGAGTCGTTGTTAGTCGTCTCTACAGACCGTTCCTCATGCTTCGATCGAAATGAAATTGCTCTACGAATGGAGGTCCTTTGTGACGATACTGAGAGTACTGTTAATAGTTGCCCAGCTGAAGGAGTTGGAGTGTATAACCCTGGTTTCTGGGGCATGGTAAGAATCTATCATCTCCAAAGAAAATACTGCACTTTTAGGGTCTTTTCAATTGAATTGGAATCGGTTTCTTTGCTAGTCATCTTAACTAAAACCTACACTCCCTGGTTCAGATGCATAATATTCTCACGGAGTTATTTCTTTTTACTTATCTTCTGTGATTAGTTAAGGGAATGTCTAAAGATGCAATATGCTTTCCTTTTCCATCCTGTTCTCTAAATGTTGTTTAATTCTTGCAGAATATCGAAAAGGGGAAGACTTACAAAGTTATCATATATGTTCGTTCTTTCGAATCCATTAATATATCTATTGCACTGACCGGTCCTAATGGACTTCCCACGCTCGCCAAATCTGAGGTTATGTAAGTGTTTGTTAGTGATAAACTTAGTCTTGGATTTTAATATTTCATCGATGTTCAGTGTGAAGTTTCTTACTTATTTGGTAACTTAAAACTTTTCTGGTTGGCGATGTCTGACTGCCAGTGCTGAACACGTCTCTAACTGGACAAAGGTAGAGGTAATGCTAGAAGCACATGAAACTAATCATAATTCAAGACTTCAATTGACAACGACCCGAAAAGGTGTTATATGGTTTGATCAAGTGTCAGCTATGCCAATGGATACATTCAAGGTATGTGATCTCAATTCTCAAAGAAACAATCAAAATATTAATTGAGTGATGTCCAACAAAGAACTAACATACTGAAACTTGGGCATTTTGATCATCTCTAATTGCCGATTTCCTGAATTTCCCATCTAATTATCAAGAAGATCACAGCCCATTAAAGTATTGCATATGTATGAGAATTTCTCCTTATCTGCAGGGACATGGTTTTCGGTCTGATCTTTTCAAACTGCTTGCAGATTTACATCCAGGTTTTATAAGATTTCCAGGTATCATTTTCTGCATTTCTGATGCATTCTGCTTCTGACAAGATTTTTGCCCGACACTATTATCCTCTTTGTTGCCATACTGGCATCATGCATGTGTGACCGTTATGTGTTATACCTTTGGTGTTCTCTCATACAATGTTGATTGTTTCTTTGGGCAATATCAACTATATCTGTGGATATTGATTCACTATATAATAAGTTATGGCAATTGGCACATATGTTTGATTTATAACTGTACAGAGGCAAATGGACTCACCATGTGTCTTTCCAGGCGGCTCTTTCGTTGAAGGTCAATGGTTGATGAATGCATTTAGATGGAAAGAAACAATCGGATCATGGGAGACCAGGGCAGGACATTTTAATGATGTTTGGAGATACTGGACGGACGATGGACTTGGGCAATTCGAGTTTCTCCAGGTATTCAACACTGACTTGTTTCAAATTGCAAAAAACTGTCTCTACCACTCTCCTATTCAACACTCTGTCCCTTATGTAGCTCGCAGAAGATCTAGGCGCATTGCCAGTTTGGGTATTCAACAACGGTACCTACTTCGCGAGTTCCCTTGTACATTATAAAAGACTTATCCATCTCTTCTCAGTAAAACCTTACATTTTGTTTCTATCCTTAGGAATCAGCTTTAACGACGTTGTTGATAGCTCTACCATCTATCCCTTTGTCCAGGTACGCCTTCTCAACTACTATGTGCTTCATCGTCCCAGCTAGTATTCAATGACTTAGAATAGTAACGGCATAGTGTGCTGTGTTGTTCTTTCAACGGACATAAATTTAGTTGTCTTATAAACTTACCGCAGGAAATTCTTGATGGCATAGAATTTGCAAGAGGTAGTCCTGAATCGCCATGGGGCTCTATTCGTGCCTCGATGGGGCATCCAAAGAATTTTGATTTGCGATATGTTGCTATTGGAAATCAAGATTGTTGGAGGAAAAATTACAGAGGTAAGGAGACTCAACGACATGACCCAGGTTTTGCTTTTTCAACAAAGGAAAAGAGAGAAATATATAATTTATGTTAATATAAGTGGATGTGACTCAGGAAATTATCTCAAGTTCTACTCTGAAATCAAAAGCGCCTACCCAGACATCCAAATAGTATCAAACTGTGATGGATCTTCTCAGAAGTTGGATCATCCTGCTGACTTATATGATTTTCACGTATGATTAATACATGAAATTTCTCATAATCTGTTAACCTGTATTGATATTTGATGTTGATATCAATCAATCTCAATTCAACTTTGCAAAGCGGTTTCTGATATGTTGCTTTGTTGCAGGTATACAGAGATGCCAAATCTATGTTCTCAATGGCTAATTATTTTGACCACACCATGCGAGGTGGTCCAAAGGTATCGCGAACTTCTGTAGAACATAACAGTCTATGAGTCCATTTTTTTCATACATAGTTATCTGTCTCCTAACTGAATCTATGGGAAGGCCTTTGTGAGTGAATACGCTGTGACGGGAAATGAAGCTGGCAGAGGGAATCTCCTTGCTGCTGTAGCTGAAGCTGGCTTCCTCATCGGCTTGGAGAGAAATAGGTATGGAAAACTTCATGAATGCATAACATAAATTCAATACTTCCTTCTAAATGTACTCCTTTTCTCTAAATCTTTATTACATTTGAGAAAGAGCAACCTAAATAGTTTCTCTTATATGAACTTTTAGCTTCAAGTTAGTTGCATCTCTCTAACTGATCTTGGTTGCATTTTTTGTTGCTAGCGATGTTGTTGAAATGGCGAGTAAAGCGCCTCTGTTTGTAAACGTTAACAATCAAGGGTACGACACAAACCTTGCAAAACCATCCTCTTCATATATAGAATTTTTCTCTGATACCTGAAGCGTTAAATTTCAATCAGATTCAATCCAGACGCAATCGTCTTCAATTCATGGCAGTCATACGGAACACCTAGTTACTGGATGCAGCATCTTTTCAAGAACTCAAATGGCGCGATTCTTGTTAATTCCACGCTTCAATACAGTTCAGGGAACTCTCTTATTTCCTCTGCTGTTTCTTGGAAATCAAATGATGGCAAGACTTACCTGAGAATAAAGGTCTCACTAATCACCACCTTCTTTCTGCATTTTCCTCCTGAATTCTTTCAAACTCTGACTTTTGATGCAATTATCTTTCAGATTGTGAATTTTGGAAATAACAAAGTAAGCGCAACGATCTCCATCGATGGATTGAAGAGGAATTCTGTAAGAACGAATGGATCGACACAAATTGTTCTAACATCTGGAAATGTAATGGATGAGAATTCTTTCAACAAACCAACCAAGGTAATTAGGGAGTCGGAACAGTCCTTAAACTGATAAAATGATTTAAGAACCGTTCTTAATCTTTTAGGTATAAGAACCTGAAATATTACCATAATCAAGAACACTTCTAAATAATCTTCAAAAGACAACACTGAGGCTAAAGAATTGCTCCATAATTTTGTTGAGCTGTGTTTTTAAATAACTTTTTTTTTGTTCTTTTCTCACTTTTCAGGTGGCTCCAGTTAGAAGTGCATTGAAGAATGCAAGCAATTATATGAAAGTCACCCTCTCTCCAAATTCAATTAATTGTTTCGACTTGCTCATAGAATCAGGCAGTGTATGGGAGATATAAGGGGGAGAAGAACACTGAGAAAATAGAGATATTAGGGGGAGAAGAACACTAAGAAAATAGAAAACTGACTATAATTGTTTCAAATCGAATTTACACGAAAAGATAAACATTTCATATCAGATTATAATCTAGTGTTCAACTTTTAGCCAACTATAGACATAATCTCAACATGGTTAGTGATAATAATATCAGATTATAATCTAGTGTTTCAGACTTTTGGCCAACTATAGACATTCTCAACATGGCGGTGATGATAATGTGTTCAGAAGTATTTCCCAGAATTCAATCAATTCACTAGATACAACACAACTTTGTTCGCACGCTTGATTTGTTTCGAGGAATCAAACGTTAGTACTAATACCAGACCGAAAGCCTATAATCGATACTTTCTTCCTTCGCTCTTATTTGAATGACTTACTCATATAAACAAATTGACATTCAAATTCAAATCAGGGCTAAGAAGTATCTTATGACAAGAATCCAACAAAGCAGGCGAAATAAAAAATGTCAATGACTTATCTAAGTTTTGTATTCTTCTATTGCATCAAATTTATCATATAATTCAGATAGATGAAGTGAAAATCCCCTTTAAATTAAATTGCAGAATTTCATCCTCATTGAAGAGAAAACAATATGTAAATAGCTATGAAGAATAGCTAGTTCCGATATCGCACTTATCATTAACTGCTTCAGGAACATCTGCAGCTATTCATTTTCACCCAAAATCACAAGGGTCCAGTATCAGCACTCAGCAACTTATCCAAACGAAAACTGTTATATATCCAGCAGATTGACTCATACCTGAATATGAATACTGTCAATTATCAATAACAGCTATTTTTATGTTATCAGCTAGGTAGTGAACTACATAAAATATACTCCGTAACTACCAAGAGATGAATAAAATGTGAGATGACATGACTCGTGTAAAATACTCGGCTGGAGGGACTATGAAGAAAATGACTTGCAAGATAAGAGGTACAAACCTTCATTATGGTAAAACATGAGAACGAAATATAAGAGGATATGTACAGCAAAAGCCACTACTCCAGCACTGCAATAAACAGAACATCAGTCAGCCAAAAATAAATGACTGCATAACCAAATAAAAAGATTCAGCATTTTATTTTAAGCCTGTACTTCAAGAAATAGTAGATATCTATGTTCGGTTGAGAACATACAACAAAGAATGAGAAAAAAACAATGTAGTTTCTCATACATATAAATATCAATTGAAAAGGCTTGCTAATACTCACCACAGAAAGCAAAGGTCCTTGTTTAAATTTATCATGGAATGAAAATGCTATAGGTTTAGGATTTTCTCCAGGACCCCTGATGAAACCACTACATTAATGGAAAAAAAAATTAAAATTAGACCAGCTGTATGAACACCAACAGTCCAACACTACCAAAATATGAGTGGAATGTGTAAATATAAAATTGGAATACCCATAAATATAGGATAGGGTGGAAAGTGTTTGTATACATATGCGAACGAGCAGAACCGGAGATGGAAAATCTCAACTTACATGAGAGACGCAAATATAAAAGGAGTTCTTTTGACATCATATATTGCAATCAGTCCCTTGTAAAGTTCGTCCCCTTCTCTATAAGATATAGCCAAGCGCTCCCCTGAAGCATCCCACGCTATCTTTTCAATGCCCTCACTGCTCAGATAACACGAAAATTTGATCAAAGAGAGGATGCAGCATCCTTTGTGTAATGATATAATTGGTAAAAGACGGATAAGGTCGGAAGCTTCTTAAGCATTCTCATATTCATATATACAAAATTAGCAATAAATTATACTCCGTACTATTATAGTAGCAAACTTCATCGTCATCTATAATTGAAAGTCAAAGATGGAATTCAGACTATCAAATCAGAATCCATACCAGTGACTGCATGGGTATACAACTAAGAATAATGTGTAACAATTTTGGGACAAATAAGAACTAGAGCTCTCAAATGAATATAAAGCAACAGAAACATATCAGACTAAAGTGAAGATGAAAAACATCTCATCCACAATCATTTACTTTTTATAATACCAGCACTTTCTTAGTAATTCTTTAGAGCACATAACACAAGAATTAAGAAGTATTGAAGTTTCAGCAGATAAAGTGGTCCATTCAACAAAGGAAAAGTGTGATAGCTAAAATTTTCGTCCAATGTGTAGATTACTATATTATAGAACTACAACTTTGTTTGTATGTATAGGGACAACTTAAATATCAATGTCCTTCAGTCATGGATTAATTATAGAAGTTGCAACCTTGTCATCCAACAGAGGGACATCATTTGGTAACAACAGTTCCTATATCAAGTGACTAAGAAATTCTTTTACAGAGAAAAAAAGTTTTACATTGATGCACAAACAAGACATTTAGAAATAAAAGTTTTAAGAATAGTAAGGAATGGATAATCACATCAAAATGAGGATTCATACCTGCAACCAGGTAAGGTCTTTATTTCTGGCAATTCTACAGGTACAAGGTGTGCATCTGTGGAAAATCAGTTTTTCGGTACACTTTAAAACTTGGAACAAGCACATTGCTAAATTTAGCCCCTTAATTCATATAAAAGGTACTCTTCAAATATTCTATTAATCCTGAACTAAGATATTTAAAATTAGTTTTATTTGGTTGCTCAGTTTGAGGTGACAACTAAACTAAGACATTTAAAATTAGTTTTATTTCAAATATGACATTTAGGTAATAGTAAAAACATTATTGTTTGGCTCGGGATGTTGACAAATATGTTTGGAATGGATAAACTTGGAGATGAAAGTCTTCTTTCGTTTCTTGAAGGTGAAGCTGTGTTCGATAGCCTGACCATAGTGATGTTAATTGTCGTTACATTCATAAGTAGTGGATTATTTTTCATAAATTTTACGAACAAAAACCATTATTTTCATATAGCTCGGTCAAATCAGAGAACAGTATAAAAGGACCGGATCTACAACTTTTATATATTTTCTAACAATGATATCCTAGTTATCGTGTGACTCTAAACAATAATAAATCATCTCAATAATAGTAATTGTTGATCAAACTGAATGGACCTCAAAAGGAACCTTGCATACCTAGTGACGGAGGTTTTGATGCAAAGTGAATAGAACCTAATGTAGAAGATTTTGAGAAACCAAGAAGTATCATGCGACCATCGGGATCCCAAGTTGCTCCCTACCAGAAGCAAAAAAGATATAGCAGATGAATGCATTATAGCAAATGTTGTCCTAAACATGATCATCCCAACAAGATTATCTAGTCCTCAGATCTTCGTGATACATAACAAACAAAAACTAAATCACACTAAACTGAATATAAGCTGCCATTCTGAGCTAATATTGTTACCACAATCTCAACATAATGACCTTTTATCTGACATACGAGCTTTACTATCATCCAAGGAACATCTTAGGACGATTATCAAAACCAAGTCAAGAAACATACATTATACGGAGGCAACTTTTACAATTATTCCCTTGAGGCTCCATTTGGATGATAATCAAGTCAACTAAAGCATTACAGTAAGAATAGTTCCAAGGTGATCAATGTGAAAGGTCAAAAGTCCCAACTACTACCTACCGTAACAAAACCATTGGTGGAAGACCACATCTCTGAGGTCCATGTGTTCGTCTCCCACAGGTAAAATGTCCCATCACTGCAAAAGATGCATGTATCAGTTTCTGTTTAAACAATCAAACTGCAAATTTTAAAATTGGGTTTACTCTTAAATTTATATTTGAGTTCGGTAATGACAATGATCTAGGCATAACAATAGAACATGAAATGTGCCACTCAGTAGCATACAATTTGGCTGCAAAGAAGTAATCCCCAGAAGGGGACCATTTAAGCAGTGATATGCCTCCTAAACCCCGTCGAATTGGTGTTCCCGTTCCTGCAGACCATTTAAGTGCACTAGAGAGTTCAATTGAAAAGCTAATTATGATAATTAAGGACATCAGCAAAATAAAATTTAGCACCTGGCAGCCCGAGAACAAGTGTTTCACACATTTAATGAAAAAATAATATCTTCTACTGATAGCAAATTTTTGAATATGTCAACTCCTGATGATCAGGCAAAGACTGAGTATCTAAAATTTATCTGCTTTAAAACCAATTATTAGGATTTTCCAAGATAAAAACAGTTCAAGAGAAGCAATGAGTTATAATTATTGCTTTCCAGGAATCTCTAGAACAAATGCTGGAATGACAAAAAAAAGGATAACAAAAAGATTTCGAAGTTCCTACATGTTAACATAACTATTCAAGAAATTTTTTGTGTAACTTGACTGAGTAGGAAATGAATTAAATATGCATGTCAATTTGTTCCAATTTAAAAATCCTGTCATGATAATAATTCCAACATTAGAGAAAGAAAGAAGATCATTTCAGCAACCAAAGGAACACAATAAAATCAAATTGGTTTCAGAAATAATTCACATACTATTCACCAATAATTACCTGCGTTCCACATTTTAGCTCGTTGAATTACTAAGTCAATCGGAAGGAAACCCACACCAAACCTCCAAATGGATCCAAATTTAGAAGTTTACACAACCTAGTTTAATACTTGTTAAAAGTCTCAAAATAGGCAGAATGAACAGTCGCTAAAAAAGCATATATCGGTTTATTCAGAAAAGGACATAGTATCAAAGGGGATCATACATGCGTAATTAATTAAGCTTTAAACATCACAGTATATGTACTCAGGGAAAGTCTGCAACGAGATAAAATAATGTGGAGTACCTTGAGCAACATCCCAGATGGTGAATGAAGAATTTTCGAAGGAAGCTGAGGCCAAATATGTATAGGCAAGTCAAGGTAATTCAAACATATATCGAATAATTATTAACAAAATTATTATAGGAGGATGAAGCAACATTTCCTAAAATCTATATAGAACACAGCAGTAAAATCAATCAGAAAATGGTATTACTACATTTAGTCCAACAGACCAAAACTCATGGTTAAAGGCAAGAAAGTATTTAGTGTAGAGTGTAGACAGTCAAAGTTCAGAATCGCAACAGAAAAAAGATCTAATCTGTTTGTAGCTAATGAAGCCCCACATACAGATAAAGCATGAAGAAAGTTTTGAAGAACTATGCATCCCCAAAGCTAATCTTTTACCATATATGTGTCATTTAGAGAGGGGGTGAATGTTCAACCGAACCACGTGTTTCTTATCCACGTCTGGAGGTGCAGCTGATTGTATTACCTGGTTTCAGGGAAACTTTTGTGGAAAATATTACCAGGTTTTCAAGTCACTTTGATGGAAAATAATAGATTCAGACTTCAAACAATTATTTCTTGCGCAAAAGGTGAATATGAGGTAGAACGAAGAACACATAAAGTTAAAGAACAGAAAGAAAGTGATGGCAATAATGCCATTGCATGCAAGAGAGGCAAAAAAAGGAAAGGGTGATCCCAGAGTATAAATTGTCACATGACAATAAGCTGATGAAAGGAAAAGACATTAACAAGTCAACTGGATATCTCCCATCTGGACTCCATGTCAGTGCACTTATTGTTTCATCATCAGGACTCTGAAGAAAATCAATAAGAGTCCATCTAGTTCCAGAACCTCTAGATAATGTCCCAGAGGTGACTCCAGATCTCACACAAGGCATGTTTCCAGGATAACAAGCAGACCAAATGCAAATTCCTCCCCTATAGAAAGTCATTGAACACGTGAACATCACAGTGAAGCTACAATATGAAGATTAGCAAAATTTATGACACTAACTTGCATGCTACAGCAAGCGTCTTCCCCGCATTAGGCCTCCACTCAAGAACCCTAACATCTTTCTGCCTTTCATTCACTAAAATGCATGGATCCTTCCCTTCTAAAAGATACAAAAAAAATGAAGTTGAAGGGTAATAACTAAATGTATAACATATGACAAAAATTTAAAGATGATGAATGGTTCACATTAAAAGCAAGATTATCGAATACATCACCCACCAGCTGAATCCTCGTAATCACGAATGGTTATATGGTGTTGCCCAGAAATAAATGCTAGCATGTGTTTATGTTGGTGCCAACTCAAACCGTGAAGATCAACATCTTGTAACAACTTCACCTGAAAGAATAAATATTACAATATCATACTGTAAATTATATTGCTTTGTTTCTTTTCAAAATGAACCTCTGCCACTTTCTTACTAGTAACCAATACATACAAATCTTCTCATTTCAAATATATAATTGACTTATGCAATCAGTTCGAATTGTCTTATGCAATCAGTTAAAAATCTTCTTCGATACAAGTATTTCAGATGTTAAACTTCCAGAATGTAATCAAAGTGGTAGAAGCACAACATAATCGCTATAAGCTATTAAGTTGTGAAATATCAAGCTGAGCTTGTCAAATAATATAATGGATTTAGAAACTAAAAACTTCAGCTTAAAGGCGTTCTAAATGTGCGAGCGAAATATACAGCAACATACAAAGCAACTCCTTCCCAAAAGGTTTGTCCATGATTCATTTGTTAAACCAGCAACAATTTCAAGCTCAACAGAAAACAGACAGCTTGAAAAGCCAAGCCTTGCTATCGGCCGGGAATCCTTAATCACTTATTTTACAGCAGAAAGTTTAATAAAATTCTCATTTTTCTACATACTACATCAAAAATATTAATAACATGATGTGTTAAAACAAAGAATAAATGACGATATTAAAAATGTAAGTAGAAATGTATCGACCAATAAAGCACTATCACAATTCAAAGTAAACGTTTTCAAAAAACTTATTTTTTTACATCAGCATGTTGAACAAAAGGTCTGAAGGACCCAGTTGAAATTGCTGTCAGTGCCGCTGAAAACAAACTGGATTTCCTCTGCGGCTCTTCAGAGCTCGCCACGGCCGATGCTAATAGATTCTCCGGTTCATACTGAATCGGACTAAAAACAGTTCCCTGCATTGTAACTAAGTTGATCAACACAACCATAACATCCACTAAAAATTATATAAAAAAACATATTACATGAGCTAAACTTACTTATATAGTACCATCATCCCAAAAACGATATTCTAGTTTGATTTTCAAGGGTCAAAAATTCAAAATTAACAAACTTTGAGGCGTTAATCGACTCATATAACTTTGATACGAATCAAATTTATCATGTAAATAGTAAAGTAGGTCTAACATAACATATTTTGATAAATTTTTCAAAACAATACTTCCACCATCCCTAAAAGATTATCCAATTTGCTTTTTCAATAGTCAAAATTAACAAACTTCGATGTCTTGATTGACTCGCACAACTTTAATATAAATTAAAATTATATTATTAATAGTTAATTGGAGTGAAAATGCTATATTCGATATATTTTTTACAAAATATTATACTCGGTACAACATATTAAAAAATAATTTGAGGTCAAAGAACATGACAAATTTTGAAATTGGACGATCTTTTAGGCATAAAGGGAGTAATATACAACAAATAAACATATTTGAGTTCAAAATTAAAAATCAAAACTAAACCACTATTTTTTAAAATATAAAAATTAATTAATAACAATAAAGGAATACTGACAAGAATTTTGGCATAGGTTTCTAAAGCTCGATCATCAGAGAGGTTCTCAGCTGTAACTGAAAACATTCAAACAATAAGATAAATAAATAAAAATATAAATATAAATGTAAGACTAATTAGCACAAATGTTAATAAATAGCATAATCTTTTTTTTTTAATTAGCGATGAGGTGAGTTTCGAACCAATAACTTCTGGTAGCTGGACAAGGTCCTTCAAACTAAGCTATTCGATTAACTCAATAAAGTAGAATAAATGAATACAAATAAAATTAAGTTAAAAACATAAATGTAAGCAGAATTAGCACAAATGCTAATAAATAGCATAATCTTTTTTATAATTAGCAATGAGGCGAGTTTCGAACCAGTAACTTCTGGACAAGGCCTTCACACTAAGCTATTCGATTAACTCAATAAATAGAGTAGCATAAATGAATACAAATAAAATAAAATTAATAACATAAATGTAAGAATAATAAGCACAAATGTTAATAAATAGCATTATCTTTTTGTTTTTTAATTAGCGATGAGGTGAGTTCGAACATCAGGCATAGTTGGTAGAGAAGGTTCTTCGCACTAGGCTATTCGATTAACTCAATACATAATAAAATAAAACTAAAAAACATAAACGTAAGAATAATTTAACAGAAATGTGAATAAATAAATAGCAGAAATGAATTAATTAGGTTTCTGTTGATTTCGCAAACTGTAACAGATCCAGGTTGAGGAAATGATGGCATTTTTGCTGATGAGTAAATCGTAATGTTTGATTTTCGGATTTATTCCAACTTTTTTTTTATTAATAATTGAATTGAAAGGGGATTTAGGGTTTTGGAGAGGTTTTTCTATTTTGAGGCCAATCAATTTTGCAAGCACATTCAATTCACAAATTATCTATATCACTGCATTAAGAACTTTTTAGCTGAAATGACAATTTCGCTCTTTAACGTAAACTCGCTAACTACTACACTCCCGCAAATGTAGTGAGGGGCAAAATAATATTTCATACCCAAACCCAATACTATTCGGGGCGCCAGGTATAATGTACTGTATAATTACGCAAGCACTATCAAAATTTAAAACTTGATCATGTTTTTTATTAGGTATAAAGTAATTTGAGGATGATCCCGTTTTTATTCGATATTGCATATGGTGTTTTGGATGTTAATTATTAATTAGTCATTATTTTAATAAATATAAAATTGATATCAAGTAGATTCGCTATTTGAAAATAATTTCATAATATTATTTTCTTTATACTTTTGAAAATATAAGTAAGTTATCAATTGAGGAAGCCAAAGCCTACATCTGTATTTAAAAACATCAAATGAAAAAAGGAATGATTATTTTCCAATTTAACAAGCCTGATCTATAATTATTCAATTTTATTTTGAACTAATCAAATTCAAAATGAAAAAAAAATATCACTTTGAAATTTCAACATAGATTGTGGTGATAGGTTGTGGTGGTAATTCCTCTTACTCGTGTTATGCAGTTAACTTTTAAGATGCTGCTTTTATATTGAAATAATAAGTGATAAGTGATAATTGTCAATTCTCTATCGAATTAACGCACATTTATCTCCTCGTATTGCTAAGGGCATGGACATATTGGAAACGTTATGATAACAGTTTCATCCTTTAATGTGTAGTACGAAGTACTTTATTATACTAGTTGGAAGACTTGAGACATACCTTACTAGTGGTCATAGCCTGATCTATCCTAGTATTGGTGGTGCAAATGTGCAGCACAATTTTTTTTTTTTTTAAATAAATTACTAATAATGTGATCTCCTAATTATTTTCAAGAGTTCGATAAAAGATTTTGGCTAAATTTCATCCAGGCACCTAAACTAGAAAACATTTTAAATAGAAATCTATACTTTTCAACCTTTCAAATAAACACTTATACCTTTCAACCTTTCAAATAGGCACCCGAAGCGATATTCTAAATTCCAACTTTTAAACGTTTTAGCACTCGAACTCCAATTTAATAGGTAGAGCTAAGGGCAAAACATGACATTTATATATATTACACTTTTCGGGTCATTTTTTAAATAACAAACATTTAATTAGATAAAATTTTAATAATCAATTTTAATTAGTTAAATAAAAAGTAAAATAAAACACATCATTTTTAACTTTACCCCTACCCCACCCCACCAAACCAACCCCATACCCCTCCCCTCATCCCAAGAGCGTTCAAAGAAATGGAAGACATCAGAGGTTAACCGAGAGTGGGACTCTACTTTTCCCCACTATAAATACGAATGCAATAAAAAGCCATCTCAAGTGGACTCCCAAGATTTACACAGTATGATGAAAGTAAACAAGTTATTGCTTGACATATAATCCAAATAATAATTACAATCAAGCATCTACCATCTTGGAAGTACAATCACCTGTAGAATAAAATCATTGCAGACCAACCTCGACTATAAATTCTAGTCATCACCTTCTATCTCTCATATCTCCACAAGTATACCAACCTCTAACGTGCTATACTCAATCCGCCTACTCAAGCAGGAATTATCAACCGCTATTAAACACCGCTTCTTATAGCCTCTAAGTATAAGCCAAATCAGCATGCCTATACCGTAAAGATGGGCCACACCGACAATGCACACGCTGTTGATCATAAAGACTCATACCGCTCTATACCGTGAGTATAAGGCCAAACCGCATTTAGCCTATACCAGAAGATGTGGCCACACCGACAATGCACACAAAGAAAGGATCAAAGAGTCATACCGCCTTATACCTGCAGATAGCGCCAATAAATTGGGCTACATATTCTCGCAAGCGGGCGATACCACTAACCCCTAATCATCCCAACATGTAGGTCAACTCGATACTCAAGCCAGCCTCAATATCATACAACTCTAACCAACACCTCTCTCAATAACCAACTACTTCTACTCCCAAACAATATCCAAGACACGCCTAAAACATCTCACAATCGTAAGTCAAACACAATCACGACAAGTGCCACAGAATACATAAGTGCCGACAAGGCCACAGAATACAACAGCCAAGCGACAAAAAATACGTAAATCGAAATATAAGCGTAAGCTCGCCTATTACTTACCTCAAACAATCTTCAACGCCACGTAATATAATCACATAATCATATCATGGCTCACACAAAATGAATCACACATAATCATACAACAATTACATGTGCTATCATTCCTCACGTGAATCATAACACACAATGACACGTACATCATTCTCACACAATCAAGGGCTCACAATACAAAGCTTCACACAATTTTAAAGTAGTGACGCAGAACATCCGCGAGATGCGCATCACCCCTACTAGATATTCACAAAAATTTCCAAGGACACAAATCAAGGTAACGCCTTACCACGATCAACGATAACAAAAACACCCGTAAAGTAATATCAAGACCTACTACAATAATTGCTCTAGAATACACTATACCAACTCTTAGTGGAACTATTTCCTAAACGGTCTAAATGACCGATAAACAACGTAATAAATAATCCCGTCTCGACACAACCCAATCGATCTCCCCTAGAATTCCACCTTATTACTTTAACATTTCCAAATCAACTTATAAGTCATTCTAATTAACCCCCTCAAGTCCATAATTAATAACCTATACTCCAAAAATATTACAACTCAACTCAAAATAACACTTTTTCTTCAACCTAACTGCTTTTAATCAATTTTAACATCACAACAACTACACAAGGTCCCAATTAAACTCCCTACACATTTAAAGTCTTATAAAAATATCACCCCAAAAAGTCAACCGAAAACCTAGAAAAGTCAACTTGACCATAACATCCTCAAACGACTTAAATCATGAATTCATCACTTATATACACTGGCAAGATCCATAACAAACTAAGATCCATCATAAAATTGAATTATGTAAAAAGTCAACCAAAAGTCAACCTCAAAAATCAAGCAAAACGCTATTTTCTTACCTCAAAATCGAAAGACATGAAGTCTTACGAAACAACTCGGCGATCTTTTATACGCAACAGCGAGAAATGAAATTTTTTTTTTTGAGTTTACTACAATGGGGATCTCGCCAAATGCAAGAATGGAGATGATATTTTTGTGATTTTTACGATAAGCCAGCATTTATACTCTATCTCTTAAGTCAAGAAAACCAGATGAGTTTGCGTCAAATCACACGACCGAAATTTTACCGAACTAATTTAACGATCTAACTTTTAACCTCAATTGCCCCCGACTATTACTACTAAATTATAAATGTATCTCAAGACAAATAATTTAATAAATAATATTATCATCGAAATTATTTTTATATACTCAAATTCCTGGCCCCACCCTCCACCTAATCGTAAAATCTTAAATTTTTTTCTAACGTAATGCAGTTATTATAGTTTAAATATTTAAAAGATAAATACTTCACGCAACGCAAAGACATTTTACTAATGATTTGGACTTCTCATGGTAGAGGTTTAAAATATACATTTTCATGTTAAATATTTGTAATTACTGTCACAATATTGTATGAAGTTAGTAACTACGAAGTAACAAACTTTAATCACAATAATTGGGCAAGATTAGGGGAAAAAAAACATAATCTCATTGAATAATAATCATTATACTTACAAACAACCAATACAAAAACCGCAAGTTACACATCAAATAAAATTAAAATAAAAAACACAACAAAAAAGAAACACAAAACAATTAGTAATAAACTAATACTCTTAAGTACATATCACACTTCAGTGCCTAAGCATAGCAAAAGCAGAGCAGACTAGAGAGGCCCCAACTAAAGCCCCTGAGACTGGCAAGTTGAATGCAGCTCCAGCATCAGGTGATGGAGCTGGCGCAAATGCACCCTCTTGGGCGGAGACTGTGGCGAATGCAGCAAATGCAACGGCCACCACGACGAGCTTCTTGGCAATGCTGCTAATTTGTGCCATTTTAATAAGTAATTAAAATTACAAAAATGAGTTTAATTGATGGGGAAGTGAAAGGAAATGGATGATAGTTGAAGGACTTGGTGTTGGTTAGTTGTGATAGGGAAATGTATTTATAGAAGGAATAATGAGTGGGGTTCATGTTGGAACAAAATAAACAGCTGTTGACAGTGTGAAAGTTTGGAATCTTAGCTAGAAATGATATTACTATGTGCAAATCCTAAGAAGGGGTGAATTAGCATAAGCTATAATGTTTCGATTTTTAAGCTAGTAACAGGCGCTTAAGGGTTGTGTGGCTCGGTTCTAGGCACAAGGCCCCATAAAGGGGGCCTTTAAAAAATATTCCGTCAATTTTTTAATCGTTTGCTTAATTATTTTTTCTTTCAAATAATTATCGTTTTAGCATATATAATAAATTATACTTTTATATTTTCAATACATTTTGACCACTTTTTATATTTAAATTATCAATCAACACATGATATAATTTCAATTAATTATCATTCTATATTTTTAATGTGACTTTTAATTTACGCCAAGAACTAGCCTAAAACAACAATTAAAAAACGGAGGGAGTATAAAAGGAATACATAGAGAGATTTATTTTGGCAAAGCTTTCCATAAATGCTCTAAATAATCTATCAATAAAACAAATTTTTATATTTTATACTGTTAATTAGTTTTTATTATCATTGCAAAAAATATATTATTAATAAATTTAATAAATATAGGGCCTCATTTTATATCTAGGCACAAGGCTCCTGTTATTTATGAGACGGCCCTCAAGCAGGCTGGGACACAGAACGACTCCGCCTGTGTCGGCCGCCTATATAAGCGGCCATCAACAACTCGCATACCGTAGCCACCGATCGACGATGACAACATAAAAAGACTTCATTTGACATTAATAATAATAATACACTTTTGTCCATCGTGGTGAACTAACAATACATCACACAAGAACGTATCACCAACGAAACTTACATCAACCTGAAAATACAACCATACAATACACACATAATCTCCACAATACAACATATTACACGACCTCTCAATATACAAGTTTGAATGCTAGAAAACATAACAAGAGGAAAAGGACTGTTGAGGATCTTCTATGCCACTGTCGCCTCACCTAAAATCTTCAATCCGCAGCCTATCAATGCAGCTTCTTGACAACCTCAACGATCAACCCCTTAGAAACCTAGGCATAAACGTCCGCCTGATGGTATCAGTGGAGTCGCCTATTGCGCCGAGTGAATACAAATACCACAGACTTGATCCCATCATATACTCATACTTATATATATAACATAAGATACATTAACTGCACTCACACAATGAACGATACCACAACTCACATAGAACCCTCTTATATGATGTTACATGATAATATACATATGAGTTCTTAATCATAAATAGCGCATATTCATACAAAGGAAACAGTCTCAGCACACACAAGATAATCAAAGTCATCAAATGAGAATCCACCTCCATAAATAGTAAAATGTATTTAGGAATCCACCTCCAAATAATACATATACGAGGAATCCACCTCCAAATAATACATACGAGGAATCCACCTCCAAATAATATACATGATTTAATCCACCTCCAAATAATCGATGAGGCCTCCACCTCCATCCTCCCTAATCGGTACATCTCTCAACGTGCATATCACACCAAACCTCCCGAATCCACCTGGCTACCCACAATATGCACACACCACACCAAACCTCCCGATCGGGTCACCACTGGCCTCCGCAAATAACACACAAAGCAATCAAAAACACATCTCGCACACACACCGCTAGTGAATAGTGTGTAACGATCACCCCGACCGCCTCGAGGCTGGGCGTCATCAACAACTCCTGCATACCCGTAGTCACCGATCGATAATGACAACATAAAAGACTTCATTTGACATTAATAATAATAGTACATCTTTGTCCATCGCGTGTGAACTAACAATACATCACACAAGAACGTGATCACCAACTAAACTTACATCAACTCAAAAATACAACCATACAATACAACACATAATCTCCACAATACAACATATTACACTCCACCTCTCTCAATATACAAGCTCAATGCTAGAAAAATAACAAGAGGAAAAGACTGTTGAGGATCTTTCTATGCCACTTTCACCTCACCTAAAAATCTTCAATTCCAGCTCTATCAATGCAGCTTCTTGACAACCTCAGCGATCAACCCCTTAGAAACCTAGTATAAAAACGCCCATGTAGAATAGGAGTCGCCTATTGCCGAGCGAATACAAATACCACGTGACTTGATCCCATCACATATATTCATACTTATATATAAATATACGATATTATTACTAACCAGCCACACAATGAAATTTGCAGTCCACAACTCACATAGAATCCTCTTATACGATGTTACATAATACTATACACATGAGCTTATAATCATAAATAATGCATATTCATTTAAGGGAAACTGTCTCAACACACAAGATAATCAAAGTCATCAAATGAGGAATCCACCTCCACAAATAGTAAATGCATTTATGAATCCACCTCCAAATAATACACATAATGAAATCCACCTCCAAATAATACACATACGAGAATCCACCTCCAACAATCGACGAAGCCTCCACCTCCATCCTCCCTGTAATCGAGGCTACACCTCTCACGCATATCACACCAAACCTCCCTTCAATCCACGGGGCTACTCCACACAATACTTAATAATTCACACCAAACCTCCCGGGTCGGGTCATTAGAAATCAATGAGACCGATTCCCTTTTATTATGCCCGCTATGCATAATCATAGACAATTCATTTACCGGGTTGGTTAAATGTGATTACCGAACTTAGTGTTCACCTTTTAATCAGATATTACTAGTCTGGGGTTGTCATGATACTTCCTAAGTCTATCACCTTACTCATTAATCGTTATAATAATAAGAATCGTCAATTATTATTATACAACTTTACTAATAGTACAGTAAGGTGACGTTGGATTAAATTTCATGTATGAAATTAAACTACATTTGCTAAATTGAGAGTTGATCAGAATCAACTAATATTCTCAATTGGGATTTCTTACATTGATAATGTAAAAATAGAAATCGATGAACCCGAATTAATTACTAGTCAATCAATTAATTCGAGCAGTTAGTCGAGCTCGTTAGCAACTTGTTAGTTACTATTAACAACTTTTTAGTATTTGATTTACTTAACGGTTTAGTTAAATTCTAACAGTCGGCTCATTAACTATTCGGGTTGGCTTTTAGGTTCGATATATATAATCAAACCTATTAGTTTTTTCAACACAAGTTTTTCATTTCATGAAATGAAATGAAAACAAAAGCCTCCACTTCTCCATTTGGTCGAAAATATCAAGGGAAGAATTAAAAATTCTTCTCTTGATTTTTCATCCAAACAATCCATGTTCTAGCAAACACAAATGCAGTGATTCAACCTCTCCGTGCGCAACTAACTAGAGGCAATTAAGAGACTAAGTGCTCAACGATGGAATTTAAAGGCGAGGCTTCGTGGAAAGAATTTGTTGATAGACTTCCGCCTCGGCATCGTAAGTGCTCGTTATTCAATTGTTAATTATGTGTTTTAGATTAATTTATATCATTTCGGTATCCTGGATGTATTTAATTTGGTGTTTATCATAAATAAAATTCATACTAGATTCTAACAAAGGGCCTCGTAGCCTACTCAAGTTTGATATATTTTATCTTAATTTGATTGTGTGTCGACATAGTTGTTAGTTAATTTGATTATTTATGATTTATGGTATATTCAATTGATGAATATAGTAATATGAAAAAATCAACCCATTTTTATATATGTTTCATTATGGCTGGAATCATCATTTCATGAATTGATTTTGATGATTTGATGTTTATTTAATTGTTTCATGAATTGAAAGGATTAAAATTGACACTTGCATTTTAATTTCGAGGTAGAATCATTTTTATTTTACAAAATGGTGTTTAGAAAATTTCGTAAAATTACGAAATTAAATTGTATGCTCGTGAGGTTAATGCCAGAATACCAAGTCCGTAATTTTTGAATCTCTTAAGTACTCCAAACAATTCATTGAATTTCGGATTTGCTTTTGGGTTTAATCGAAAAACTAGAAGTGTTTTTGATAAACTACCACTTGGACGTATTCAATAACGATATTGTTGATGTCTCGTGAAAAATCCCGTAATTTTGAATTTTTTAGAGCCTCCAAATCAAGCAAAAAAGTTGCAATTAATCCGAAAACTCTGAAATCGAAATGAATAAAAATCGGGCCGCCGAACTCGCGACTGGCCCGCGGCGGAACTGGAAGTTCCCGCCCACGAGACGTAGTTTATCGATCATTCTACAGCACCGGACGGGCGCCATGGTCGGTCGGGTTGCCGGAGGCCGGTTTTAGTCGTTGGAGTTCGTCAGTCCGCTTTTAGAAAACCCTAAATGCAATTTTGTAATTATTTTGTTTTGAAAATTTATTGGTAATTATTACTTATTTTAAATGTTAAATCATAAATTTTGTCATTAAGATAATTGAATCAGGCATTCTGAATGTCATCAAATTTGATTTATATTTCCCTTTTCATAATTATTTTCATTAATTGATAATTTTTGAAAATATGTTTCACGGTGACTTTTAAATTTTAAATTTTGGGAAAGTTAATTACTTGTATAATTATTCCATTATTTAAGTGTATCGATAATTATTGTAATAATTATCAATAATCATGTGTGAATATATGTTTAAATTAAAAATTTACATTAATTGATAATTAATTATAAAATAATGGGTAATTAATTAGTCAATTATTTTTAACACATTTAATTCATTTCATTTAATATATATGACATTATGCATTTATTTATTTTAATGTTTTGCCCATATATATTGTTATGAATGGAAAGGAGGTATTTAGATATGACCCAGTTTAATTTATTTATTTACGGTCCGCGTGACGAAAATGTGTGTGTTAAACACACGCCGAAATGCATTTCTTTTGTATTCATTTACCCACAAGCTCATGCTGGGCTGTGCGTGGGTTGTAGTAGTAGTATGTACTGTAGGCATTGAAGATAGTATTTGAAGAAAAGACGTGCCCCTGGAGAACTTGAGGCTTCAAGGTGCTTCTAAGAATACAAGACTCGCGACTTCTGTTAAGCAATGAATAGGTCTTATGTTACCATTTCACTTGTTAAGTGACGTATTATACCCTGCGTCAGTATCTATATCTCCTAAATGTGTGTTATTTATTATTTTTCATGTTGTGCATGTTGCTTGAATATGTGCTATCTTTATGCATGGTTAAATAAAGTTAAATAACATTAATCTCACCAATTAAAAATTTAAGCAACGATCAAGCCAATTTTAAAGGCGAAATCGACAGATTATCCGACACACCGCGATGGCAGTGTTACGCTTTGCACTTAGATATGACAATGATCATGTTGAAGGATTTCCAATTAACGCTAGGCTTTCGATGATCATTCCAAGTACTTTTGGTTTAATTGGTATGCTTAACCGTTTGTCGGAGATACAAAAGTCGGGTAGCATCTTGGAATAGTATGTGCCAACGACACAAGAGTTATGTAGTTTCATAATTGGTTGATAACCTACTATTATAACTGATTCAAATATTGCGTTGCCGTTGATTTAAGTATAGTAGATCTTCGATACCTTTTTTACATTTTGTGAGATTTGAAGTATGGGTATTATATTTAAAATTCATTTTGTAAATACGTATGGGATTGTTTTGAATTAATCGCTTATTTTAAGTTGCATATTTCCTATTATGTTTGGCACATTAAGTTTACCTATTTTATTCACCATTCATTGGGCAAATCAAATGTATGACTTTATAATGTGAAATAAAATAGTTAAGGAGACATCCGAATGACTTGTTGATACAAAGTGTTACAACGCTTATCTTCTTCAACCACTGCAACGGGTCAGATGCTAATGTGAGGATAAAACTTTAAATAATGTACAAACATTTAAGACTCGATTCAATCATGTTGATACGTTGCATGAACTTTGGTTCAAGTGAACAAAGTCACAAGGATATGATTGAAGGATAATTAATTTTATTCAATCAAAGGTGATGACATACATTTCAATAATATGTCATATTATCTCGCCACCAAACAAGTCTTAAATGATAATAGTTTGATTCTTTATAACTCGATTGAGAAAAACTATTGAATGATTTCCTTTTGAATGCTAAAGTATCTACATTTCGTAGACAGTGATGGGTATTTAGTTTCTTTTTAACATGATGAACATGGTTCATGAATTGTAGGAAACAAAAAGCTTATTGTACAGAACCAAATAAGCAAAGTTATCTATTCGGTTCTCATGTCACTTGCATTTGAGTGAACATGGAACTATAAGTTGAAGTTAATGATTCACTTTACTATTTTAACTTCAAAGCATGTAAAGAAGGATTTTGGTAACATTTAGAATTGAAAGAGAGATTTGATTAAATCTCAAATCTCAAATAATTTTGTCATTAAAGTCGAATGCCTCGTCAAGCACGTTGTCGAGAACACTAGTTTTGACTCATGATTTAATCATGGATATGAGCCAAGCATAACGATAGTCGGAAGACAAGATACAAAGAAAGTTATCGAGCTCTTGCATAACGACAGATCTAATTACATTATAAGAGCACACAGCTTTTTAAATCCTCCAAGGAGACACAATTCTAAACTACTTTCTTTGCACTTGTAAGAGTGAGAAAAGAGTGTCGCGTTTGACTTACACTTTCTATGTCAAAGATTTCTACTAAGGAAACATTACCTACTATTCTTTAAAAGGAAGCCTTGAACAACAAACGATTGAATAACACTTATGATAATGATCTAACGAGACTCGAAAGTATAATCTGAAAAGATGAACTAAGTCAACTCTTACTAGACTTAAATACTGAGGTTCACTAGTCTAAATTAAGTTTGTATGTTTACATACAAGTTAATTAAAGAGAACAAGACTTGAGTATAATCTTGAAAAAGATGAACTAAGTCGACTCTTAGTGGGAGGTTCGCTAGTCTAAATTAAGTTTGTATGTTTGCTATTGCCAATTGAAGATTTGAGTCAACAATGATACACGTCGATAGTATCCGAAAGGACCATATGAATACTACTGCCTGGTCGTAAGCATCACTCCATATAAGTAGTATATCAATCAAGAATGAGATATCATTCTAAAAACGCATTTGTTAAGATACGCAATTGAGGAATTGTAAGCTAATGAAGTTAAAATACAAACGGATGAGATCTTTCAATTTCATATACCAAAGATAGTTTCATTCTAACTCTTAGATGTGTCATTAGTTGAGTGATACAAGTAAGGATTGTGTTTTAACGTGGTCGGTGACACAAAGAATGAAATGATTTCTATATTATGTTGCTACACCTAATTTTAAATTAATTTATTCATATTCAACTCATGTAGATACTAAGAGTTAAGTGCTTACAAAACAAACTTTGAAACGCTCGCATAGATAAGTTAGTATTATGTCACCGTAGTAGACATAATTTAACCGAGATCCAAAGTTGATATTAAGTCATTTTGTACATAACCGTAAGGAAGTCGAGTATTTATTTTCATCCACTATAAAGTTGCAAATGTATTGCGCTACATGTAGCCCTACTATGACGCATAAATAGTGGAAATAAATATGTGACTCAATGATCTAAGTGTCTAAAAATTGAGATAACAACCAAGATTAGAACCTTCGGTTATATCAAGGAGTGTCCACTCTTGATGCATTTAAAGTTATATGCAGTGATACAAATGACAACATGAATAAATAATACTCCAATAAATGACTCGAGGTCATTTAAATGAAATAAGACGTGAGTACACGGGCCGAGTATAAAGCCTCATTTTATCTTCTCCGGATGGTGATTCATCAAAGCATAGCAGCCATACTATATTACTTTCCGGATGGTGAATCATCGTAAGTAATAAATATAGCTTCCCTACAATGAGCAATCGCCATGAACGAAGCGTTTAATCATACATTTGGTCGGGTAAAACCAATATGAAACATATTCATTGCTGGATCGTGCTCATGCTTATTTCAAACTTTCTTATTGGGTTATTCAATGTTGTAACATGTGGGTTCAAGCAAGTTATCCAAAGAATGTTCCGCAATGATCAAATATGATGGATACTTGACATTGTTATTGAACCTGCCATCTTAAAGCGAGAATGTAAAAGAAAGTTTTATACTACAAGAATCTAAAGTTGTAAACTTAAGATTTGTGCATAATGGAGTTAAATTCTTCACTTTGATACTTGATAAAAAATCAATAAGAATCAAGAGTGATGAAGAACCTTGAGTTCCAGTTAAGTTGGGAGCGTAACTGCATAAATGAAGTTTTATACACTAAATGTTGAAGAAATCTTCCTACAACCTTAAAAGGTATAGTAGTGATTAGATTCTTGTACATTTGTGAGCCCAACTACATATATGTGACACATGCTATAATCAGTCACATTATATATATGTGAGCTTGCATGACATTTGCTTGTTAAGTTTAAGATGTCATGAAGCTCGAGGTGATTGAAATCTATAATAGATTAAATTCTATAAATAGACAGATTCTCTTATTGACAAGGCAACTCTTCATTAGAGGTCCAATCCCACTAGTAAGGGCCTCACATTAATGAGAGTGGTTGAAGTCTATTACATAGTAATATGATTCACCGTGATGCCGGCTATTAAGGTCATGTGTTTGTACCACAACTATGACGAGTACTTTATTCCCGTGATCGAATTGGGCGGTTTACTAAAGGTATTCACGCAGTATTCGAATACGCTTGGGTGCACCCTTTAAGAGAATAGGTAAATATATTACATGGAATGGATCATTTGTTGATCTTCACTTGTAACCGAATGCGATAGTAGCATTACGATGCTTGTACCATATGAAAAGCTATTACCAAGAATTTTCATAATAGATCGAGTCTTGGGGCATACCAAGTAGTAAACTAAAGGAAACTTGGACTCAAAGATTACAACTTGACCAAATTAACTGGGTTTGTTGGTAATGTTGTTAAAACAATGTGCATTTAATAAGACAGATGTGTTTTAACACACTTTGAGTTGTGTTGTAAACCTACCCGATAGAACCCCGAGAAGTGGTTGAAAACTCATTTGATCATAGTCATGCATGACTATGTCAGGGTAATCTTAGTCATCAATGATTCCTTGGTTGAGAGACCGGATCGATGAATGTAAAGACTGCTTGTAAGTAGTATTTCGGTGAAGGATGTGATTGTAATCACTATCCTCTTGCTTTACATATCATGAAATGATCTAAGAAGTCACGCAAAGCTTAAAGCGTCTACGATAGATTTAAGCACGCATCCGGAGTCGGTGATCCTTCCGTGATTCAACCAAGTATGGCTCTCACTAGCTTGAGGAAAGAACCTAACGTGGCAAAGTTCGCTAAGCTAGTCTATTCACTTTCGAATAAGTTACAATCGACAAAAATAAAAGTTCCTTTGTGTTTTAATCTGACATTGATTTAAACTACAATTTAACGCTGATTCATTCATATAGTTACCCATTATTTATTCTCTACAGGCCGTTGAAATATATAATATACATGTATTGTATCCTCGGCGAGTGAAAAGTTAAATCCCTAGGTTAGTTTATTCTTTTCTAGAGAGGGAACATGAATTGTTGATTACACTTCTTTCAAGCTCTAGAAACATAGGATAGTCAGGCCTCGTCATTTATAGTTGTGGGCGATAAGCATTATATGACTACCATGGTGTTTTGATTTATGATCGTTACTGACTCTTAGCCTGCGGTGACCAGATCAATACTGCGGGCCGGTCCGGGTGACTGAGCCGGGGTATGACCGAAACGAATTCATAGAAGATATGTATATCCGTGTCCTATGATATTTGTTTAGAAATTCTAGTTCGATACCCTAGGACCTACGATATAACTATCTGTATATATGAGTTCGCACTTTGACGCTTTTTCTCTTCATCCTAATTTTTTTTGCTCACTTTAATTATTCTAGTAAAACTGAGAAAGGGTTTGATCGATCGTTGATGTGGACTAGTCTTAGAGACAGTCTACTTTGGTTGTTCATAGTCTCCTCTATTTTTATTTCTCTGCAACTTCATGTAAAGTTATATACGAAATCTCCGACAAATTATCAAGTTTTTATAATTTATTAGAGTTCCTGGTAATCGGTTTATATAATTATTATTTTAATCCTCAGAAACCCAAATAGCTTCCACTTTGAATATCAAGATATCTTCAAGAGTGAAAGCAACACCTCCGACGCTTCTCGCTGATCCAACGTATGGCTGCTTACATTATTAAAGCACGGGCTGCTATTCTTGAAGACGCAGGTCGATGATGTGGGACAAAACAATAACGATGGTTTAGATTAATGAAATGAACTACCCCGATGACGATGATGACTCGGAGGAAAGATACTTTGGGAATAATAATGACGAATCCTCAGAAGACGATTAGCACTCGAATTTTTGAATTTACTATTTTTTCATGTAATAATTGCCAAGTTTGTATCAAACTACGTATTAAAATGCAAAATGTTGTGGTGGTGTAGTGTGTTTGTTGTGTATTTATATTATGTTGGATGGTTGTCATATGTATTGTATTGTTTTGATATGCAAAAAAGCAGCTTTGGTTTTAAACTACTTTTTTTCTACAGACGTTTTAGCTTATTGTGGATTTTCATCAGGTTAGTGTCGGGCGTGTAAATAAAATTACGTATATTTTTTTCCAGGTTAGTTTAATTAGAGGTCGCTGGCCGGTCTAATATTTCTCAGATTCCCGCCTAAGCCAATAGTGCGGGAAATCAAAATTTTTAATTAATATCATGATTATGGCGTTTTTCTAGCCGTGTCAAATTTCAGATTCACTTATATATATCACACATTTACATCTTTCTCTCTTTAAATTTTTCTTCACAACATTATTTCTCTCTTTAAGGTTTTTCTTATATGTTACATTATACATTCTATGTTAGATTATTCATTTGATTTTATACATCAGACATGTACTAACTTGTAATTTTTGTTAATATCAAGTACGTTGACTTCAATTCAACAACTTTGATAATTACTAAATCTTTCAATTCAAGTTTTTTATTTTTCATTATCGATAATAATTTGGTTGTAAAAATTTGAATTATTGGATTTCCAATATATTTTTATTATGTTTATTTTCAGAGAATTTCCAACACCGACAATAAAGTTTGATAAATATGGGTAATTTATTTTTATTACTTTTGTTGTATGAAAATCACAAATTCAAGGTAATTTATTTTTAGGTTTTTGCTAATGTAGGGTTTATGTTATATTATGTGTTTTTTGGATGTTTATATGTTACACAATTTTGGATGTTTATGTGTTATTCAATTTTTGGATGTTTGATAATTATATCAATTGTATGTTCATATTTATTTGGATGTTTGATGATTATATGAACCAGTTGCTATGTTTTTCAGAATTGCTTAGAATCGCTGCCGGACAAGTCATTTGGTCGGTCACAATTTGTTTGAATACTATAGCGCCAAATGGGTGTCAAGGTATACTATTATCAATTAGTTACCGTGGTTGTAAAGGCCGGGGTTAACTGTCCAATGCTAAATGTTTTAAACTCGGTTGGGCGTCGGTAATCAACAATGGATTTGAATGTACCAGACGCGCGAGTCGGGTTTAATCAATACGCTTGAATGTTATAACGCCGGGTCAAGTATCGGGTTTCAACAATGTGTTTGAATCATCTAGAGTCGGTTCAATGTCGGATTTCAACATGCATTTGAATTATTTAGAGTCGGTTTAGCATCGGGTTTTAATATATGTTTGCATGATTTAGAGTCGGTTTAGCGGCGGTTTTAAATAAATATAAAAGAAATTTAATAAGAGGTAGAGTCGGGTTGGCCTCTATAACGTCACAAATTAAATAAGTCTAAGCGTCAGTTGGGCGTCGGTATTTACTTTATATCTTGACATAAAGGTATAACTAATGTGTCGGTATGGCGTCGGTCAATACCCGAACTTAAACGGGTTGTGCATCAAAAAAGGTGGAGTCGGAGTAGCGTTGGGTGGCAAATTAGCGACGATTTTATTACTATCGCCGGTGGAGCCGGCCGACACCACAAACGCTAAATGTTATATATCGTCGGTGGGGCGCCGGTTTCGGGCGCCGCTAATGCCCCCGAATTCTAGTAGTGTATCAAGACCGTGAGTTCTAATGCTGCCCTACACTCTATATATGAGCTTCAACACAAGCTATGAAGTTACGCTCATATATCAGTATTATTCATGTAGTGTTCTTTTTGTGTTTTGTGAGCTACCATCGAGAGTTCAGTGTAGGCTATTTGTATTAGAAGTATTCTCTAATCTTCTAAATAATGTATGATTGCTTATGACGTTGTATTATAACAATCGTTGAGAGCTTGATTTTGATTTGAATATTGTAAGTCGGACATCGGGGAGAAAATATTGAAAGCGTAAGGTTAAAAGATAGCCTATTCTTAAAAGCTTATTTGGAGTAGAGTAGCGCGAAGTAAAATATAGAGTATTGTAAGACCTTGCTTGTAACATCTTCATTGTTATAGTGAAAACCTTCATTGGGAAAGTTGCTCCCTCGCATCTAAAATACATTTTAAAACGAATTGCATTACTACGTCATGCTGTTGTTTACTTTATTGTCTTAAGTAATTTTCGTATATTGTTATTGTCAACTGCTTTTAATCAAGGTTTCACTACCTGGGCTAAGCTGAGAGTCGTCACCTTTCGTATTTTATTCTTTTCATCTAAAAAATTTTGGAAAATAGTTTAGATGAGTTTCAAGTGGAAGGGTTGAGAATGTGTTCCGTCTTTGTTACATAAGCTTGATTCCAAAAAACTGTAATTTGTAATTTTTATTTTTTAAATTTAAAAATTTGGATGTGAAATTAGTCAATTGGCCCTCAAACATGTCACATTGGGTCACATCACTGGGTTATTAGCAACTTAATATTTTTAATATTGTGATATCTATACTATATATAAAGCTTAAGGGCCTTAATTGTTTGGTGAAACCTAAAATTTCAACTAGACTATACATGTTGCATGATATTTATTTGATACTTGTACAATTTGTTATTCATAATGAAAAATAACCACCCATATCTTCCAATGTACTAGTAACCCCTCATATCAATTCGTTTCTTCTCAAACCGATGAGTTCGATTATAAACTCATGCTAAAAAAAATTCCAAAATGCATTATAGAGACTCGTGAATGCTCATTTAAGTTGTGAGATACATCATATTACAAGAACTTGAAAGTGTTTGTATTAAAAAGTTAATTTCTAAATAGAAAGTGTTTGTTTTATATATAATAATCATTCAATTATTTTTCTTTAATCAATTTTAGATCATATACAACCATATTTTTATAATATGTTCTTATATACAATAATGCCTAATTTCAATACATAAGTTTAACTATGATTTTTTTTTACAAAAGATAAAATTGTTTGCACAGTCGACTGCGCAATAAAAACGACTAGTGGAAAGTTAAAATGTAAGTGATCAAATTGGACACTTCAAAGTTCAAACATAAGTGATCAAATGGTGACATGAGGCAAACATACATGATCAATGATGTCTTTAACATAAAAGGAAATATATAAATTAATACTCCCTCCACCTCTAAAAGATTGTCAAATTTGCATATTCATGGTTAAAGATTAACAAATTTTACAATCTCGATTGACATCTAAAATTTTAATTTGAATCAAAATTATCAAATTAATAGTAAAATATGTTAAAAATACTACATATTAATATATTTTTCCTGAGACAGTAGGCCTACCACGAGTAGTATATTATGTGCTTACAAGATATTAGTAAGCAATTTATAACACGTGTACACTATCGCATTCGTGAGATCAGCCATCCAATGGTTCTAATAAAATAGGGGTATATCTGTCTTTTCACATCCGTAAGTAGGGGTATTATAGTATTTTCACATTTATTTATTTAAAAGAAAAACAGAGAAATCCAAAAATGATTCAGTTACAAATGACAGTTTCTTTAGTTGATAAAGCCATTGTCCAACCCCTAATTTATCTTTTTTTTAATATACAAAGCTATGGCATTTTGGTCAATTTCAATAATTCTAAATAACCCTAAAACTAATGCATGACCACAATATTAGAAGCATTTATTAATAAAGTGGTCAGAACGACCATTCCTGTGTCGTGTCACTCTGAGGTGAGAGAATCATTATAATCCTAAACACCGTGAGTCACCATAATCGATGGATCTAATCAGCTTTAAAGAACTAATTTGCTTTTATCCAAAAAATTTGATTTACAATAAAAATTCTAGAAAACAAATTTTTAGAATTTACAAACCATCAAAAGTATATCTAACCAACCAATTCCATATATATATACAACTATCTCAAAAAAGATAGTAACGCCGGCAAGGCTCAAAAAGATAGTAACGGTGATCGAAACCGATTTCTAACATCCTCCTCTTTGATCCTCAATCGGTGATAACTGCATCTAAATCATCTTCGAGAACACCTCGCATCCTTCAGCCGATCAAACAAATCGCCTATTCTTGGTGTGCGGTATCGGTTCTTTGATGGTCACTTATTCAATCGCCTATAGTCAATGCACTCATCGAATCCATCTCTTTTCACAAAATGTAATCGGTGCAATTCCCACGGAGATACACTCGGGTCCGATTTAATCCTTTCTCCAACTCATGTGTAACCGAGTCTCACTCGCAACTCGGCTGGCCATCCTAAGACGTGCGTAATAGAAATTGGTGTCGCATTGTGAATAACCTCGATAGCAAATTCGATCTCCTCTCTCGGGCGGCAATCCCGTAAGCCTCCTCAAGAAAGATATCCTCGAATCCTCTAACAACCCGCACATTCCCTCTAACTGCCTCTCTTCTCTATTCAAATCAATCTCTCATACCCCAGAGCCCAACACACCCTTCTTTCTCGCATCAACCTCCAGCCTCAAGGCCGGGAGCATAAAACCTCTCGAAGGCAAAATCTTTTCTCTGCCTCCCACGAATCGGATATCTGGTCTCCCCGAACCCATGAAAGTAATCTCCTTCCGATGGCAATCATTTACGGCATGATGTTACCCCAACCAATCCATCCCTAAGATAAGATCGAAATCAAAAAGCTCAAATGGAAGTAAATTGACAGATAACAACTGACCACATACACTTAAAGGACAGTCCCTATACACATGTCTAACCACAACCGACCTCCCTACTGGTGTCATAATCTCAAGTGGGATAGGTAAGGGCACACAACATAAAGATAAGGCACAAATAAAACCCCAGAAACAAAAGAATTGTGAGTCTCATAATCAAACAACACTCTAGCCTCAATATCACACAGGAATAATGTACATGTCACCACTCTGGGGTATCCTCAGGCCTCCCGATGAGCAATCCGGCATGAATCGGCCTCGACCGCCCGCCCGGGCCGCTACCCACGTGCACTCCTCTAAGCGACCTCCGCCCGTGATCCCCGGCCTCCACGGCCTCCCACCCACCTCACCACGACCCCCGATAACCGCCCGCATACCGAATCAAGGCCAAGACTAGCACCTCCTCTCTGAAAGCAATCCTTCGCGATGTCCCGGCCGGCCGCCATCGATAACATATGATCACCCTCTCCCAAAGAATCTCACGCTCGCGCCTGCTGGGCTGGGCCACAATCTGTAACAAATTGATACATATCTATGAACCCCCGAAAGACCACTCTGGAACCCGCCGGATCTCGTAGGCATCCACCATGCGTATGAGCGGCGTGGAATAACCGGGGCGGTTGTCGGAGCAATCAAGTAACTCCGCCTCAGACGATTGGGCCGGGTCCGCCGCCCTCGGAACTCTAGAGCTAGTAGGCCTACCGAACTAAAGTCTCGTGCCCGACCTCCTCGATCCACTGCCTCCGCTCGCGACTCCATTTCCATTTTCGTGGCCGCATCTCACAAAGCATGAAAAACCGGTAAAATCATCGACGAGATCCGGTGACGCACTCCCACGCCAACCCATCCCCGAATCTAGTGATCCTCTTCGCCTCTACCGGGATAAACACGAAAGTACTTCATTATTATCACTCGAACTGGGCTCTCGTACTCCCTGGCTGCACTTCGAACCCCACGAATCAACTCTCTCCAAAGCCCGCTGGTCTCTGGGCAATAGTTCTCCCGGAAGAGCCTCCAACAAATCGCCTCCCAGAAACATGAATCTCCCTCCTCAGCCAAAGACGCACCTGCCCTCCCACCAAATACGGGGCACTCTCATGAAGTCTATAAGAATAAACTTCACTCATCTCGCCCACAATACCACCGGCTCAAAAGATGGACTTCATGTAAAGACTCGCCCCAGGTCGGCCGCCCGAGGCGGTAGTCATTATAATCCGAACACCGTAATCACCAAAAACGACGGGATCTACTCAGCTTAAAACTACTCAAGCTTCTCAAAAAAATTTGATTACATATAATATTTCCAAAATAATCACAGCTTTAAAAATCTCAATCCATCAAAGTATATCTAACCAACCAACTCCATATATATACAAATATATCCCAAATAAATAGTAATGCCGCCAAGAAGGCTACAAAAGCAGAGTAAGTATTGTAATCGAGAATACAAAATGACAATCGACAAGGCTAAAGTTTGGAAAATAGCACAACAATCAAAACAGCTTGACAACACATCAAAATCGCATCGCGAGATCCTCTCGCCACCCGACGCCACCTAGCCACTCTGAACAACCTAACAAATTCTCCCGGCTCAACTAGCCGCCCACAACCCGCATTAAATGAAATGCCGCCTAAAGCGAAGTGGGGCGTAAGCCACTTAAGTTTAGTGAAACTTAACAAATGGGTGAAACTTACCATACGCCACGACACAACAAATTAACATAGAGTCAAATACGCCGTATATACGTAGACAGGCAACCGTAACTACCTAAATGTGCCATATTTATACTTACAAAGAAAATTCTCATACATCACATGGCATAACATAGAATATAGGGTCTCAATAATGAATACAACTCACTGAATAAAAATCACACCAAACCACATGAAATTACAGTCACAGAGACCCAACAAAACTATACTCTAGTCATCAATCACTCATCAACTAGATACCATCCGGATTCTAATCCCTGATGCACATAAGCTCAACCCACACCTACAACGCTTTATACGAAGTATAAAGTTAATAACCAACGCCAGGGATCAAGAGCAAATTGAGCAAAAAACGCTCTTATACCGAAGTATAAAGCTGATAAACAACGCCTATACCGAAGTATAAAGTTGATAAATCAACGCCTTATACCGAAGTATAAAGTCGATAAACAACGCCTGCACCGGCTATAAAGCCGATAACTTACGCTCTTAAAGAGCCACTAACCCATGACCTTTCCAATTTAGGGTCATATCCTAATACTCAAGTCACCTCAAGTCATACATAACTCTAACCATCACCTCTCAATCACCATCTACTCTACTCCCAAATAATATCCAAGCACAGCCTAAAACATTCACAATTGTAAGTCAAACACAATCGCCGACAAGGCCACGTAAAATACATAAGTGCCGATACACAGAATACAAGGTTTACAAGGATGTAAATCGTGAAATATAAGTCAGGTTCAAGCTATTAGTTACCTCAAGTATCTTCAACGCCAGCTGCATTATAATCACATAACTGTCATGGCTCACACAATGAATCACACATAATCATATAACAATTACATGTATATCATTCTCACTTAATCGCATCACAAATAACATGTTCACACACTTAAAGTAAGTACGTAAAAGAACACCATGTAGATAAGTACTCACCTCTACTACTTATCACAAAAGTCCTCACGAAGAATGCGACACGGAACGTGCCCCCTTCCTCAGCGGTCAAGGCCTAACAACACCCGTAAAGTATACTGAGAACTATCAAGAATTACGCTCTAGAATAAACATTACCAACTCTAATCGAATGGATTTCTAAACGTCTAACATGACGGTAAACTATCAATTATAATCCCACTTGACAAACCAAATCTAATCCCCCGCTAAAATTCCATCTTATCACTTTATCATTACAAATCAACTTATAAGTCATTCTAGTTAATCAGCAGGTCCCTAATTAACAACCTATACTCCAAAATATCAATTACAACTCAACTTGGAATTAACACTTTTTCAACCTAACTCCCTTTAATCAATTTTAAATCACCAATTTAACATCACAACAACTACAATAAGGTCCCAATTAAACTCCCTACACATTTAAAGTCTTATAAAAATATCACCCCAAAAAGTCAACCGAAACCTAGAAAAGTCAACTCGACCATAACATCCTCAAACGACCTCTAAATCATGAATTCATCACTTATATACATCATAGCATCCATAACAAACTAAGATCCATCATAAAATTGAATTATGTAAAAAGTCAACCAAAAGTCAACCCTCAAAAATCAACCAAAACGCTATCTTCTTACCTCAAAATCGTAGGGAAAGACGTTGGGAAGTCTTACGAAAAATCTCGAGGAACTTTATGTGCCATAAAGTGGAAGAACGAAGAAATTTTTTGGGTTTGCTCCCAAGAGAGAATCTCGCCAAGCTATGAAGGCTGAAGAAGATATTTTTGTGTTTTTGGTTTGATAAGGATAAAGTGCGGTACTTTCATTCTTAAGTCGTTAAAAACTGGCATGTGAGTTTCGAGTCTAAATCACGCTAATTCCAGCTATCGAACTACTTAACCATTTAACTTAACTCGAATTACCCCTACTATTACTACTAAATTATATAAATGTAATACGGCTCAAATAATCACAAAATAATATTATCGAATTATTTATACTATCACCGGGTCCCACCGACCGATTTTTTGTTTAACGAGTTATTACACTTCATGTCCCGAATAAATCCCAAATAGCCTCGTTTCTAGCGAACCCCTTTAAAACTCGGAGATATCTCTTAGAAACCGGTCAAACAATCTTACTCGAATTCGACTCCTACCGCCGCCATATCCGGGCATATACACTATCCTCCCCTTTGTGTCCACTTCATCCTCCTCAACACGCTATACCTACCCATGCCCATCCCCTACCACCGGCCTCCTCCGGCCCTACCCCCCCGGCACCTCTCGCCTACCTCCCGAGAGCCTCTACGTACTCTAGCCCTCCTACCTACTCAAACTTGAATTTCTATCACGAAGCTTAAACTATATACATAAAATAATAAATAAATAAAATGATCATAAAAAATGTAAAATTTACCAATATAATGTTAAACAAATCCTTCAACAAAACCCAACAATTGAATTAAACACAATTCAATTGAAATCCATTTTTATCTAATTCAAACTCAAATCTAATTCAACAATTACTAATTCAATCTAACTAATAAAATCGAATTAAAATGAATTAAACTTATAACTTTCAAATAAATTAACAAATTAAATCCAATAAATTCAAAATAAAATGAATTAAAGAACTACTCAATTTATACCACCGTAGAATGTTCAAGATCAACTATATTTATAGTATAATGTCAAATGCTTATGATAATAATATTAAATTTAAAATCAAGTAATTACTATAACTAATATGAAAATAATTAATACTATTTCCTTATTATCTTATTGTATTTCTACTATTTTCCGATATCTTCTATATGATTCTACATCTACAGCTAAATTGTTATCAAATTAATCATTAATAAAATGTAAGTGTCCTGCTTTTTAAGTGAAACTTTATGCACAACTTTAAAGGCAAATGATTATCTTATTAACCTTAATTACCATTATATCTTTGGTGTTGACCCCGTTGGTAGAAGTGGCGGTTTGTGGGTAGGTTTCAACTCAAATGTCAATCCCAAACCTATCACCCTAATGAAAAATCTTATGCTTTTTGAACTTAATACAGAAAGCAATAAAAAATGGTACTTAGAATGTTTGTACGGATAACCTAAAACCCACTTAAGAGAACACACTTGTGATGAGTTAGCTAACCTATTACACCTCTATCTTAATCACCCTATTTTAATTTGTGGGGACTATAATCAAGTCCTAACCAACAATGAAAAATACCCTCCACCCTCTAAAAATATAGCAGTAGCTAATCACCTCCTTGATTTCATCAATTTCTTTGGATTGAAAGATCTATGTCATTTAGGCTTTAAATTTACCTGGTCGGGGAAGCGAAACAATAATATTGTCTTTGAAAAACTTGATAGAGCGATGAGTAATTTTGATTGGAAATAACCTTTTCCCAAACTCTTACCCAGAAAGTTTTACCTATTCAAATAGACTACGCCCTTTAATCATTAATACCAAAAGTAATTTTCTTAAAATATCTATTCCTTTCAAACTAGAAAAATTCTTACCAAGCTCCCGGATTTCCACAATATTATTAACTCTTGCTGACTGCTCATAAATAGACATAATTATAAAAATAACTCCTTCTTTCTTCTAGATAATTTGAATAATGCTAGATTTAACATAAAAAATGGAATAAATATCGTATTGGAAACATCTTTCAACACATCAAAAACATTCAACTTCAACTAGAAAATTTTCAAAATAACCTTGCTAAACCTAATAATCTTGAACTTGATTTAAAGCTTAGAAAACAACTTGAACTCCTCCTATCACAAGAAGATTACCGAAGTTTCAAACGCATCAAACTTCTTTCTATTAATAATGGAGATAAAAATACAAAATTCTTTCACTCCTATGTAAAACACAGAACAAAAATTAATAACATACTAGAACTAACATATCAGAATAATAATCTTATTGTTTCCGAGCCCAACATTCAAGATCATTGTAGAAGCTACTTCTTCAACCTTTTCAACCCGATTTTAACGCCCCAAAATAACCCTGAAACTCTCAAGAATATAACCAACTTCCTAAACAATGATCAAATTTCCCTCCTCTCACTCCCTTTCACAGCTGCAGAAGTGAAATTTACCATTTTCCAAATGTCTCCGTGATAAACTTTATAACCTGACGGCTTCCATGCCGATTTCTTTCGCTAACATCGGAACTTCAGGGCTTGGATTTAACTAAAGCTATCCTTGAATTCCTTAATGATGGTAAGCTTCTCAAACATTTAATAACACCTTCATTACACTTATTCCTAAAATTAACTGCCCTAAGCATATCACGGATTTCAGACCAATCACCGTAACACAATCTATAAATTAGCCTCTAAAACTATGGTCAATCGACTCAAGCCTTTCTTAAAAGATATCCTCTCACCCTTTCAAAATGGATTCAATAATGATATAAATGGTCAAGATAATATCATAATGGCTCTTGAACTCACCCACTCTATTAGAACATCCAAAAGAACCAAAACTGGACTTGCAGCCATTAAAATTGATATGAGTAAAGCATTCGATAGATTAAGATGGGACTTCATTATTGCCACTCTTCATAAATTTAGATTTCCAGATAAATGGATCTATCTTATCAATAATTGTATCTCTACGGTATCAATATTCGGTCCTTGTCAATGGCCATGCTACTGAACCTTTTAAACCCTCTTGTGGCTCGGCATGTAGCGAATTCCTTGTCCCCTATTCTTTTTGCACTTTACTCGGAAGCTTGTTCTGCCTCTCTTACTAAAGCCCATATTCATAAACAATTAAACGGAATATCGATCACTAAAAAAATGGACTCGAATCACTCCACCTTCTTTAAGTGTGATGACGTTATTTATTTCTTAAACTTAATTAAAAAAGCATTAACACATTTCATAATATCCTTTCCACCTTTTGCTCTAATTTGGGTCAAGTCATCAATTCGAATAAGTCAAGTATTTCTTTCAGACCTTTTATGCACGACAACTCCAAAAATGAAGCGATTAACACGCTCAACATTATCTCTTCTGATGCCTTTGGTAAATATTTGGGCATTGATATGGACATTGGCTATAAGAAAAAAATCTTCCTGGATATTATTGATAAGGTTAAATTAAAAACTATGTCTTTGAAAACAAAAATTTAAACTTTGGCAAAAGTGTGAGTAACCCTTATGAAATTGCTTTTATACCTTGATATTAGTTTACCCTATGGGTATTTATAAAATTCCTCTCGGTACACTTAATGAGATCGAAAATTCTTGCAAATTTCTTATGGGGGATCTAATAACAATAAAAAAAATCATTGGATAAATTGGAAATTTCTACAATTTGAAATTAAAAAAAGGAGTGGCTTCGGCCATTTCAATCTTGCACTATTAGCAAGAAATGGTTGGCGTATAATTCATAACCATAATCCCACCCTTACTAACCTCCTCCAAACCAAATACTTCCCAAACTCTAATGCTTCAAACACTACTAGAAACCCAACTAATAATCCTTCTTACACGTGGAGAGGCTTGAAAGAGAGCATCTCGGAAATAAAAAAATTTTTACTGGGAGGCGGTAACGGGGATTTATATTAATATCCGACTCCGATCCTTGGCTCTCAAAAGATAAGCTTACAAATCTTAATACCTTCTTTAACCCATATGCCGACCCACCCTACCCCCATAAACTCTCGCAACTAATCATTGATAATTCTCATTGGAATTACCCCCTTATCAAGAAAAATTTTCCTCGCCATATTGTTATTCAAATCCTTAAAATTAAACCTAGTGATTCTAAGGATAAGCAAGTTTGGCCCCTCAAAATTTTACTACTAAAATGCTTTATAAATACATTAATCAGAGACATCAAAGTAATACAAAAATACCTAAACATTTTTGTAAAACTAATGAAAAAATTTGGCATCTTATTTGGAAGAATCCTTTCCCAAAAAAAATTAAGTATTTTTTATGGAAACTACTTAATAGACTCCTACCCTTGATAATATCTCCACCAAAACAAAACTAAATACCACAAAAATATGCACACACTGCCAAGTAGATAATGAATCTTCAAATCACCTTTTTCTTACTTGCACCTTTGCAAAAAAACTGTGGACTACAATTAATTCAAAATATACTCAACAATACACAGACTCAATCCAAAACTTTATTTCAAATTGGCTTCCAAAACTAATTAGGAACCACTGTAAATATGAACTTTTCTTGTTTGGAAGTACTTGGGGATTGTAATCTACCCGCCTCCTGTGTGGGTTCCCCGAGGTTGGGACCGCTACCAACTCGTATAATCGTAGTCACCAACGATGGATAATAATAAAAAATGACTTCCTTTTCATCATAAATAAAACAATACCACTCGTCCATCGGGTGAAATAACCAATAGTACAACAACTGAAAGTCATAATATAAATACACATCAAACAATTTATTATACAACTCGAGACAACAATAATTATAAAATACCGTAAACTTCACATAAAAAGATGACCGCTGGCGCTGCCCACCATCGCCATCTCGCGGGTACGCAGCCTGTCGGCCAATGCATATCGTCATTCCGTTAACAACCTAGGCATGAAACGCCCGCCCATGTGAAAATAGGAAGCCGCCTAAAAGCCGAGTGAAAATAAATAGCACAGGTTAACCTACCCGACGCACGAATAAGAAAAATTTAGATTCCTCACCTATTTAGACTATATACCCTAAGAGTATTATTTTATGTGTTACTTGCCACAAAATAAAACTTTCCTTATTGGCTTCTAACTAACACCGATAACCCACACTACGTCAACAACTTACTCATGTATACACCTTAATTACAAGAGGTATTTCTCTATCCTATCTTCTCAAGTATAGCTAATTCCCCAATATAATATTAAGGGCTACACCTCAAACACACAATAACTTAAACATATATCTTAACCTCTCATAACTCATGCATATACGACTCAATCACTTATCTTTAGTTCAATTTAAAGTACTACTCCCCATTTTACAATCATACTCCTCCTATGACAACTAATGTTCCCTCATAAGACCTTCCCAAATATATACTTCTTAATATGACCGAGTAATATATTCTCGAATCCGTATAACCTATACGTATCTCCCGCATTTTCCATTTAATATACGGAACTTATTTACCTCCATGGTATCGTGTCGCCAGTTAGATCAAGATTTCATATTCTAGCACATTTTGAATCCATTTTTCCACCATATATATATATAAAATATCATCAACATCATCGACAGATTAGCATAAACTTCGCTTATATTCTCGCTCCTAATGTTCTCATTCAAAAGGTATCTCATCCATTAGCCACTTAAGATATATGTAACATATCTAACAAAAGACAAGAATGCCGGTAAATCAAAAATAATAAATACCGTGATCCTCAAGAAAATAGTTGCCGGCTAAGGCCGACGCTTAAAATGAAGTATAACTATCAAAGCATCACATAGTAATAACAACAAGATTAATAGTCATCGTAGTCAAATATGAATCAAATACATGTATGTGGATTATCGGATAAAGTCATACAACATAATTCCACAGGAAGTCTCAGGCATAACACATCAATATAGGATAGAGGGTTCCGATAAGCATACAATCACCCAAAATGAAATCACAGACTCAACAAAGTACTTCAAAACTCTAGAAGTCATCAAACCTCCTATCTCTCATATCCCCACCAAGATACCATCCTCTAACGCGCATATACTCAATCCGCCTACCTCAGGAATGGACAACTAACACCTGCCTGCACTCTATACCGCAAAGATGGGCACAAACCGCACTTATACACAAAGTATAAGGCACACCGCACTTATACACAAAGTATAAGGCACACCGCACGCCTATACCGTAAGATAGTGGGCCAAACCGCACGCCATACCGTAGTATAGGGCCACCTCGACAATGCAATAATAAAGAAGCGATCAAAGAGAATCATACCGCACGCTATAATCAGAGATAGTGGCCACTTCGACAATGCACACAAAGAAAGCGAACAAAGAGAATCATGCCCGCACGCTATGCATCAGAAGATAAAAATAATGGCCACATATCCCGCAAGGAGAGTCAACCTAATCCCTCAAGAGTCCCAACCATGTAGGTCATATCCTAATACTCAAGTCACCCCAAAAATCATACATAACTCCACCTTTAACACCTCTCAATAACCAACTACTTTATTTCCAACAATAGCAAAGCATACAGCCTAATACATCACACAATCAGAATCAATCACAACCGGCCGGCCAAGGCCACATAAATACCACAAGCGCCGTCAAGGCCACATAAATACCACAAGTGCCGACAAGGCCACATAAATACCACAAGTGCCGTCAAGGCCACATAAATACCACAAGTGGCCGACAAAGCCACATACTTGCTGCGTCAGCTAAGGCCACATAATACGTAAAATATAAGTCGGGGAGCTCAGCCATCACTTACCTCAAACCAAATTTCAATGCCAAGGGTGTATCAGGGTCACATAATCATATTAGGCTCACATAATCGCATAACCATTACATGTATACCATTCCTCCGTAATCATATCACAAGGACATATACACCATCTCACACATACTCATTACAAGCACTCCATACACCCTTTTACACATAATTATAATACAAGGACAGTACACCATTTGAAAGAAGTACATAAGGTAATACACGCGAGATAAGTACCACACCTCTCGCTAGCTAACAAGCAAAACCTTCACGAAGACAATCATGTAATCGCCCTTTTCCACGATCAACGCCTAAACAACACCCTTTAAAGTATAATCAAGACCTACTACTATATACCGCGCTTCTAGAAGATACATAACCAACTCTTAGGGGAACTATTCTAAATGGTATATAACTCGACGGATAAATCCATTTAATATATCCCATCGACACAACCCAATCGATTCCTCAAATTCCATCTTATCACTTTCATTACAAATTGACTTATAAGTTATTCTAACTAATCATCAAGTCCATAATTAACAATCTATAATTCAAATATCAATTATAACTCAACCCTAATTTACACTTTTTTCAACATAACACCTTTACTCAATTTTAAATCACCAATTTAACATCAAAATAACTATAATAAGGTCCCAATATAACCTCCTACACATTTAAAGTCTCATAACAACATCCATATAAAAAGTCAACAAAAACCTAAAAAGTCAACTCGACCATAACGTCCTCAAACGATCTCAAATCACGAATTCGTCACTAATATACGTCGTAGGACCCATAACCAACCAAGATTTATCATAAAATTCAATTATGTAAAAGTCAACTAAAATTCAACTACATATGTCAAAAACCCAAGAAATATCTCAAAGACTTGAAATTTCTTAATTAACTCAAGAGAAACGACGGGAGAACAATATCTAAGCAACCGATCTCTTGAAGCCTGAGCGACAATCAAGAAATGGAAATGAAATTTTAAGGGGAGGGGCTTAATTTCTCGCCAAAAATGAGGAAAGAAGCATTGCCAGATGATGATGATGATGTGGGAGATATGTATGAATAGATATTTAAAAAACTGAGTCCCGTCGGCTTCTCTCAAGTTAATTCTCCGCTTATCGTACTTAAATCTCCACGAACCCGATTTCAAAGATAAAATTCTTCCATGGCAAACATGACTAAATTATAAATGAAATTCGCTCAAAAGTTTTAAATAATATTATCATCAAAAAAAATTATACTATTCCCGGTCCCACCACACCTAAAAAATTTAAATTTTTTTTTTTTTTTTGTAACGCCATTACATCGAGCGCGTGGCTTTCTAATAGAAACGAAAGGACTTTCAATGGAGAAACTCCGACGATTCAAAGCACGCAAGCAAGAATTTTCAACATGACACCACCGTACAATGAAATAAATCTTAAATAATAAAAACACAACAACTTCAAAGAATCAAGCAACACGAAAACCTCAAAAGACGACAATCAGAAATTGAAATACAACCGAAGTATCTTCCTTTGTGGAAACACTTGTAAAGGAAATTGCAAGAAAAAAAAATACAACAATTCACTTGGGAATTACGGAAGAAGCAAAACCGAGATGGATTATCCAAATGGATAGATATGAAAACAAACAACTCATCAAAGGGGAAGTACCAATATTTAAAACAACATAACAAGAAATCATAATCCTAAAAGAGAAAGAAACTATACAATTAGAAGCCTCCTGGAATCACTAATTGTTATTCTTAGCCTCATCGAAAAAGCTAAAAATCACTTGATACATATTGTCACCGATGCTTTCTTTTCACAGATTTGGGGTAGAGAGTACAGGAGACTTAATAAACTACAAGAATGGAACTCGATTTTGTAGAAGGCTTCACCGGATTTTTGTGGTCTCAACTGGTTCCCGACGTAAGTAGGGTGTTTCACAAATCTTCAGGAAAGCTTCATGGAGTACTCCAAATATGGGAGTTCCTCGGATAGTAATTCGGATAGTAATTCGGAGAGTATTCCTAGTACAAGTTATAGTGGTTTTCATTCCACTTTGAACACCTGTTAACTCGATTTTCATATCATTTCTATTTGATTTTGTATTGTCTATCTTTTAACTATAAAAAAATTTTGGGCTATTAGATTGATTACAAAACTACTTTAACTTATATTAATGGAAAACAAATTCTATATACGAAGTCCGCAAGACTGTCTCGTGTTATACAGTACTCCAATTAAATTGAATTGCAAATTTTTAACTAATTTCATTTTTGTTAGGAAAGTTATTAATCGATTTACACTAAAGCCACCCATAAATAGTGCATCCATCCTTTCTTAACCTCAATATAAAGTGTTATATAAAGTTAGTAATACCTCACTAAAACCCTAGCAGCTCAACTTCACAAATCATGGCTTCATCAGATCTTCCTCAAATACCTAATGATATAATTCTTAAGCATATTCTCCCAAAATTTCCAATAAAATCACTACTCCGTTTCAAGTGTCTAAACCAACAATATTTTTCAACAATTTCGGATCCTGATTTCAAGATTTCGTCGCAAAATAAAGATAGGGTCTTCTTGACATCACCTGGCAAAAAAATTAGTAGTGAAAAGTTGTACTACTTTGTAATGAATAATGAAGGGCACATCCAAAGGTATAGGAAACCACCAACTCGTAGTCGAATGATGAGAGAAACAATGATTATTCTTGGTTCATGTAAGGGCTTGATTCTCTTTTCTATTAATGAGGAAATTTTCCTATGGAATCCTTCTATATTACGTTCTTGTAGGAAAGTGATAGAATTGGACCGCCTTAGTGGTGACCATGATTATAGAGTTCATTCGGGATTCTTTTATGATAATTCCGAGAAAGATTTCAAGGTGGTAGTGAGGCTTTTGCACTCAACACCAAGTTATGGTGGCGAGTGGCTTATTAGTACTAGCTTAAAATCTAAAAGGTGGAAACATGTTTCGTTCCCTGACAATAAGGACTTTGCTAGCGAAGGTCCGGTTGTGAATGATCGGCTCCATTGGGTTGTTTGCGACCGTGACCCGAGGAAGGATACTGATGAGTATGATCCCTATCGACACTCATTCGATTGGAAATTATTATCATATAACAGTATTGTTTATTTTGATTCTTCCTTAGATGAGTTCAAGTTGTTACCCATGCCTGACCCTATTGAAGAAGGCGGGGATAAGATTGTTTCGCTTGGGGTCATACATGAATGTCTTTGCATGATAAGGAAAATTACTTTTGATTCAAAATGTGACGTTGAAATACTTATGATGAAGGAATATGGTGTAAAACAATCTTGGACGAGTTCGTTTATCATCTTGGATGTGATTGGTGGATCAATGGAGTTGGTAATGGTTTCAAAGCAATATGATGCGTTATATTCCATGATTAATGGGAAGTTTTATGTCTATAATCCTACTACTATGACATTTAAAAAGATTCTGGATCCTAAAAGAAGGTACAAATTTTCAACTGCAACCCCGTTCATTGAAAGTGCCCTACCAACTAACGGATACTATTGGAATGCTAAAGAGCATAAGAAGGGAGCATCAACAATGTATCCTAATAGAATTTAGATGATGGTATGGTTATTTCTTACTAGTTATTTCTCTATTCCATATAGATAAATGTAACTTTAATTAGAGGATAAAAGAATCATGGAGCATCATATTTATATTCCATACGTTTTGGAAAGTTCTTGATTAGTCGAATGAAAAACAAGATTTCTTATTTTTCCAAAGCAATTGACGAATTTATGCATTACTATGTCAGTGATTTGGAGCTAGAATGGAGAAGGATAATGGTTCCGGAGATTCCTGAATTGAAGTTCCTCTTATCCTTGATTTATACTTCCATTTATTTATTGTTCTCTGCCAAGAATGTATGCATCGATCTTATTTATTTTCGATTTGTGTAAAGTTATTGTGCAAGTAATAAACTCAAAAATTAGTAAACAACATTAACAGTATTGTCCAAATACCTCTGACTAAACGACATAGGGATTGGATTGTACGTGGAACATCATCAACCTCCTTTTATGAGTCTTTTTTAATGCCTCATGTTTTATAATATTGTACATTTCATATTAGAATGATCAACATAATTATCATGATCTATATAATACATGGGGTACAATCTTATAAAGCAAAAAATCACTGAAGGATGTATGAGGTAGACGACCTTTTTCGTGAATCGTATTATCAAGAATTAATTCTTTTTTCCAATTAATCAAGAAGAGTGATAAAATAAACTATCTATTACTTCACAATTGATAAGGATCATCATAAATAGTATAACAAACTTTAATAAAAGGAATGATATATTATTTTAAAAATAGATTGATTATTTGTTAAATAAAAATTACAATTAAATTGACATGTTCGATTTATAGCATATATATAGAAGATCGAACTCGATCAATTTATTCTTCATCTCTGCCAAACACCAAAACGATTAACAATGCCACCACAATTATTGTACAAAGCAACATTGTGTTGAGCAAGTTGCCATCGTCGTGATGATCAACCTCTCATACAAGTACAAACAAAGAGTGCACTTTCTTATTAATAATAAGAATAAATAAAGATTAAACAAAGGCACCCTTTGTAAACTTAAAATTTAGTGAAACATAATTGGAGTTAATTGGTAATATAGTCCCAGATAGTGTGACTTTGGTGCAGTTTAGTCCTAGATATTGTCAATGTTGTAAATTAGTTCCCGAAAGTGGCACAAATATTACAATATGGTCCCCAAAAATAACAAATGTTACACATTCATCTCTATCTTGGACATTCAAAACAGGGACGAATGTCCAATAACTGTCACTTTCGGGGACGATACTGCAACAGATGTGACAATATCAGAGACTAGATTGTTACGATGGTACTAATAGGATCAAACTACACCAATGTCACATTATCTTGGACTATTTTAACAATTAACTCAACATAAGTGCAACCAAAGCGACTAACACAGATGAGCAAACAAATGCACTGGAAACTGGCAATGAAAACCCATCCCCGGTTACCATCGTCGGCGAAGGCGCCATCGCGCTATCTTGTGCCATGGCAGCCGATATGTATAGGACTACCATAGCCAAGAAAACAAGAATGTTGGTGTTGGTTGATGATTTTCCAAAGAAGGCCATTCTTGATATAGTTGTCAAAGAATAAATCTCTATCTTAGGCCTTCGTGGGCTATTTCTTCCTAATTTTGGTGTGAATTACCTTAGGCTGTTGTCACAATTTATAGAGTTGCTAGTTTCTAAATAGGCATGCAAGCAATATTTCATTTATTTTCTTTTTCTTGCCTTAATTGTAAAGTCTTATGGAACCCATAATGTGACTCATAAGGTAAGACTCTTTAAAATGGGTACCCAAAAGGTTGGTTCAGTGCATCACATTGTTGCATTATGAAGCTTTTCATTGGTTCAAGTTATTAAATGTTTAGCAAGATATTTATATTAGCTAAATTCTTGGCCCATCATTTTGGTAGTTTGTTCCTTTCACTTTATTACTCCGTAATCAATAAAAATCGACCCTTTTAACTACTATTTTGTTCCTTTCACCTTTTTCCACCACAGATTACTAAAACAGGCTTATATATCATTTTAATATAAAATATAGACCCTTAATATAATGTTTCAATTAACCTCAAATATTCTCCCTCTTTTGAAAGTTAAATATTAGCAACTGAGATGAGTAATTCTAAACTTGAGTAACAGAGTAAGACGTTGATTGGACCGATCATAATTAAAATATACAAATAATAAGTCATGAGTTGACCTAGTGAGATTAAGAATTAACTTTTCAGTGAAAAAATCTGATATCTTTTTTTTTTAACCACCCATCGTCCCTTATAATGACCGAACCTACGACTTCTAAGCTCACCTACGCCTCCTAACTACTAGGTCATTCGATGTTCTCTAAAAAAATCATATTCAATTAACTGGTTAATCAATAGTTTTAAATAATGCGCGTAAAGGCATGAAATTGTTGATGAGAGAAAGGCATTCATGAGAAACAGAAAGGCATTCATGGAGGCGTTTCTCATCATGAAATTATATTAGTCATATAATAATTACTAGAAAAACAGAATTCTATGGCATCTGATGAAAATTTCGACAATTCAATGTTAGTTTGGTGTTTGCATTTATTTTATTTGGTCTTAATTAAAAATGAAAAATTAATGTATTTACTGACACCAAACCGACGCCTCTTCCATTTTATAAATTAAAAAGCTCTGTGATTTTTTCAAGGCTTTTATTTTAATTAACATTCTTCACCCCGCCACCGATCGACCTGGCCAATAACAAAAGGTTTTTTTTTGTTTTTTCATTTTTTTGGTTTATTGTTTTTAATTGTTTGTTTTTATAATTACTTGTATGTTTAATTGTTTGTTATTATATGTTTAATTATGATTTAATTTCTTTTGGTTTCGGTTTTTGTTTATTGTTTTTAATTAGTTGTTGTATAATTCGTTTAATTCTATTAATTATAAATTTAATTGCTCTAATTAATTTTTATATTTTATTTATTCATTTTAATTTGTTAATTTGTATAAAGAAAAGTTTGAATCTCATTTTTAATTGCTTTTTATTAGTTAGATTGGAATTGGGAATTGATTGGTTTGTTTTTAATTACGAATCGGGGTAATCGAATTGTTGTTGATTTAATTGAATCGATTGAGTTTGAATTAGATTGTCATTTGAGCTTGATTTAGAATTTCAAATTGGGATTTGAATGTTATTTCAATTGATGGAATTGAATAATTGAATCTGAGTTTGAATTTGATTTGATTTGAATTATAATTGAGTTTCGAATTAGATTAAAATCAATTGAATTTTAATCGAATCGAGTCTTGAATTGATGTTAATTAGATTGAACTGAGTTTGAATTAGATTTGAGTTTGAATGTTGTTTGAATTAGATCGAATTGGGTTTGAATTAGATTTGAGTTTGAATTGAGTCTGAATTAGATCAAATTGAGTTTGTCAATTTATTCAATTGAATGCTTGTTCAATTAGACGAATTGGCTCAATTAGATTTGAGTTTGAATCGAGTCCGAATTAGACCGAATTGAGTTTGAATTAGATTTGAGTTTTGAATGTTGCTTGAATTAGGATCGACCGAGTTTTAGAATTGGGATTTTGAGTCTAATTTAGATTCGAGTTTGAATTGCATCGAATTGGATTTGATTCAATCAATTCGGGCTGGAATGATGTTGTTTTAATTTTGATGGAATTTTGAATTTTGAAAAAACGCAGGCTTTTATGGCCCCATGGCGGTAAAGAGTAGGTCGTAAAAAGGTTACGATGAGCAACAAGAGATGGACGTGCGCCAAGAGTTTCAAGAGAAATGTATCCGACTCGCGACGAGCTACCATTAGGGCCCATGCCTCGACATAGCAGACCATCTTACTGACCTCTAAGACGATATTCGCGAGCATTATCATTTATATCTCGCGAGCACATCAAGGAGACCGCGAGCACGCCGACCTGGCCTGTGAGTATTCTCCGCGAAGACGCCATCAAAGTAGCCGCAGATTGCAGAGTCAAGCACGCCAGGATGAGCGGTAGAGACATTCGACGATTCGGCCGAGGACGGGATGCGAGGCAGCATTCCTGGCCCCGGAGAGTAGCGAGCCGTGGTACGCCAGCCCTGAGCAGCTGTAAGCCATCTCAATACTGCGCGACGGGCTCCTTCGGGCATTGCCCGAGCAAGCGGTCCAGATGAGGTAAGTCGGATTTTTTACTATTAAATTTTGCATTTTTATTCTTTGTAAGTTATTAACTATGTATTTTAATTGTGTTTCAAAGCAAGTGAGGATTGGGAAGCCGCCCTCTGGCCGTTGGAATATCTGCCTTGGTCTTAACAAGAAGTTAAGGACAAGGACGGGGAATTCTACAACCCAAGACTGCAGATTGCTTTTTGAAGTTTAATTTTTATACGTTAAATTTAAATTTTCATTCGTAAGTTTCAATTTTTATAGTTGTTATTTTATTTCCAATTTTTGCGTTTCTGCTAACTTGGCATTTTAGCACGCGGTATCATTGAGCAAGAAGCACGCAGCCGGACTTAGATCCATTAGAGGTCATGACAAGGCGCTAGGGATGCGCATCACCAAATGAGGGTGATCGGGGAAAGGCCACGCTTGACGAAGTATAATTTCGGCCGAGATAAATATGGACGCGGTCCATCGAACCAAGCCCGCCTCTGGAGATGCGCAGTTGGCCGGTTGTCGGTAATGGAGGCGAGGAACAGGCCTTGAGGCTCAAGAGATCATGGCCTCAAGAATCGTGGCCTGCTATGGCCACGCTCCAAAGCCAGGAGTGCATGCATCGGGTACCGATTTAGTCCCGGCCCCGGCCTCAGTAGGGAGTCATGTGACTATCATGCCCGCTCAAAGCAGATGGTGGCACCAAAGTGCCTCATCCAAAATTTCCCCACCCAGACCCCACTAGTCACCCCCAGCTCTTTCCTCGACCTTATGAGCAAAGACTCTATCCTCCCCATCCCGTGGACTCCAAATTCTCCCCCACCTGCACTTCTACTACTAACCCTAATCCCCACAAGTGAAATGGATATTTGATGATGTTTATGTATGGATATTCTTTTTTAGGTTTATGTTTATGGATATTCGAATATTTGTCCTATTTTCTAGTAGTGATAAATCATAATCTCTCGAGGAAGTTTGTTTAGTTTTGAATTTCGATGATTGATTTTTAGAATATTGAAGTCGAAATTGTTTATTATGTTATATATGAATAATATTTAGTGAAAAAATATATCAAATGTTAGTATTTTTAATTATACTTTATTATTAACATGCATGATAATTTTGATTCAAATTTAAAAAATTATGTTTTAATTAAGACAATAAAATTTATCAATTTTGATTATTGAACATCAAACTAAGCAATTTTATGGGATGAAAAGTACTAGAATGAAAAGTACTAGAAACTGTTGAGCAGTCAATTTCTAATTGTGGTGCCTGTTTAACTGGTGTAAATGAAGTTAGGGCCATTAATATCGCTTCGTTATTCTCGCTAATATATTCTTTTTCAATTTGTTTATGAATTCATTTCTAATTTAACCTGATCATCTATCAATAATTTTTTATTTCATATAATTAATCATTATTTTATCATTGCAAGTTTTTTTTTAAATCTATTTTCTCTCATAATATTCTTATTTTCATTGATTAATATTTTCTCTCTCGCATTGAAAATAGTTAAACCTATTATTATCTTAATAAAGCAATTTCTGAAAGTTGGGATGATTATTTTAAGCAATTTGCATTTATGGAGTATTTATATTTTCTAGTCTTTTTTAAACTTCTTCTTATGATATTATTTCTCCGAAAAATATCAAATAATTAGACTGAAATATTAATTAAAAATCTACTGTAGTGAGTATATTAATGATGGCTTAGGTTTAGTATGATATATGATCAAAGCTACTATTTAAGAGGTCTCCGGTCCAATCATTGTTGGAGGATTATTTCCTACTTTATTCCATGTTTTAATTAAACATTCACTTTGTGGAAGTTTCGAGGTAGCATCCGCCGTGTGACGGCTCGTGTAATTTCGGGCACCGTTAGACAGGTTTAAGCGGGGAATTTACATCATGTCAGCGAATATGTTGTTTATTGTGAGTGAAAGCAGTACATTTGATCACGTCTATAGAGATATGAATATGACCACGATATTTTCTTTGTTAGTTATTGTTTCAAACTTTTATATAGACTAAATGATCATATGTCTACGACAAGTTGGGACACGTTTATGTAATATGGGTTGACTGTGAGGAAGCGACACTTATTGGTTAAAAGGAGTAGTCGCCACGATCCCGATTAAAGCGTCACTGCGATTAACTCGCGTAATATTACAGGGGGCTGGGGGTCGTTAGTGTGATGGTTTGTAGTAAACATATAATGATATTCAATGGGCATCGATTATGCAAAAAAAAAAAAGTTGTGTTCTTGTTTTGGTTCAAACAAATCTGTTGGTCAAAATCGACTTTCGTTTAACCAATTAACCCAATGCCTCATCTGAAGCCCAGTTCGTTAAGGTCGAGACGTCAGACGGAGGGATGAACTATAAAATTGATTTGTCCATTTGCATGTAGTACCTAAGTACCTACGCCAAAAAACGACACATTTACCAGCTCAGCCGATTATTGAATCGGACCTGTGTAAAAAATATTACTCTCGCCGAAATCACTTTAAATATAATGCGTTTCTTTTTCGCGAAATTTTAAAAAAATTGAGCTACTCTCATATTTTCAATTTTCCATCCAATGCTTTGTTTCATAAATGGAACTTAATTTAGGAATTTCCTAAAATGGAAAATGATCCTAACATTAAGGGATGGAGGGAGTACTCTTTACTCAAAATAATCAAATAAATGAATAATTATCCGACTTGATAAAGTATCTACCAATCGAGTTAACCGATACCCGCTCGAACATGAATTGTTTACACACTTAGGGTTGTAAAGGAACACATACCCAACGTCATTAGGGTTCGGTTCCGTTCGAATATAATCATTTGAAAGTTACGTTGGATTCGAGTCCGAGAAAAATTCAAAGTTGATTCGGTTCGAAATTCGCGGGTTCAGTTCGGTCTGGCTGTTCCGTATTCGAACCAAAATTCTAATTTTAATGATAAAATAAGAAGAAAATTAACATTTTTTTATAAATGTATGGAATTCGATTGATAGAGTAATAAACGATTGAGAGTAGCCTACATGTCCGGCCCACGTATTGGGCCACAATTATTAGGTATAGTTTTAAGTTTAGTGTTTTGAATGCAACTCTACCTCCTCAAAGATAGACACACTATTGTAATTTATATTCAAGCAATATATTCATAGTTTAATATATCATTACTCTATCATTCTTATCAAACTGGTTTTAGGATGGAACTGTAAGCGCCAACATGGTATCGCCTTGATTCATTAATAAATTCCACATGTAACTCCGCCTAGTTGATATGATCCAAAAATGGACATGCTTGATATTTGTAGTCAGAGTGAGTGCAAGTGCGTATGGAACAGGTTACACGTGCGGGAAGGTGTAAAAGCCACAGTCTCACATCGAAAGAATACTAAAAATACAAAAATAATTAATAAGATCTTGGGATACTCCTCCTATCACCAATTAGTTTTAGGATGGGCAGCCGAACTTCTTAACACGATTAGAACACAAGATGAAAGTACGAGCTTGGTTCGAAACTCACGTTACTTCCGACCGAATCGAACCGCTTCTTTCTGGGTCTAAACACACTTCTTACTATTGGACTTGAGCTGACCCATTTGCCGCCTAATCACCAAATTAACATAATAAATCAGAAACGATAAAGTGAATATTGTCGGATTCTGCAATCTGCTTGAGCACATTTCGATAACACACTCCTTAACATTAGACCTTGGAGCCCAACCCAATTTCCACCTATAATCACAACCAAACTAACATCGCCATCCGGACATGATAAAGTCACTATCAATCAACTACACCTACCCTTTGAACATTGGACCTTGGAGCTCAATCCATATCCTACCTCTAATCATGACCAAATAACATAATACAGTAAAAAAATCTATAAATTATCTTCGATAAATTGTAAACTCTACAAAAATAATAAATTTGTGCGGTCGACTTAGGCTAGTTAAAAAATTACAAAAAAATCGATAAAATAATAAGATAATAATTTTTTTAGGAAATCATACATAATATAGATCGAAAATCATAAATTAATAATTCTTAGAAATTGAAAAAAATAATTATTAACCCTTAATAAAATATGACACTCTGATTGTTTGTTTTCTTTTAAGTTGAATCGCATTTGGAATTAAGTATACAATTTTCTTATCGCGTGAATAGTTCTTGTGTTGTGTTTTTGAATTGTAACATAAAGTTTGAAAGGTTTTAGAGGCCAAAAGTGCTTCATTTCGTAATATGTTGAAAGCTGCAGTATAATATTCGGTATAGCTATGTTATAGGTATAATTTATGATAATAATAATAAATTTAAAATCAAGTAATTCTTATAACTAATATGAAAATAATTAATCTTATTTTCTTTATTATCTTGTGTATTTACTCTTATTTTCCGATATATATATGTTCAATATATGTCGATTGTTAAACATTCGCATTTAAGTTTATGATATCCGACGGTAAGGGTTATAAATTGTAGCGACCCTTGGTGGCCACGAGGGTTGGGGCCAGTAAATCGGCACAGATATGAGTCGCGGCGATGGATAACGATAAAATGACTTCATTAGCGTGATAATAAAATAATACAACTAAGGTCATTGGTGCACTAATGACACTACAACAAGCGAAAAGTAATAATTTACTCTGGCGTCAACAGCTTGTTTTTTTGGCTTCGAGACATGATAATTGTACACACATCGACAAAAACTCCAAAAAATATAAAAGTATAGCTGTTGAGGTCTTGACCACCATCGCCACTCGTAGTGCAGAAATCTTCGACGATGCATCTCGATTAATCCTATGACAACCTAGGCGTAAGCAGCCGCCCGTATGGAAATAGAGTCGGTAAAAATTGGAGTGAATACAAATATCATAGAAGTTAAGCTACGGCTTATATACAAACAAGGATAATTGAGACCACTTACCTATTTAACGACTATGCTTGCCTTGTACTCCAAGGGATTATATTTTTATATGCTCACTCAAATGAGATAAATATTTCCTTAATGGCACCAGGCTAATGCAGAGCAAATCCGCTTTCCAAATCAATGACTTACTCACGATGCACTTAATCACAGGAGATATCTCTACATTCTCTTTCTTAGTATAGCTAATTCCCGACCATAATATACAACTCAAACATACCTGACTCGAACATATCTCAACTGTCTCGTAACTTAAGCATGCAGCTAAACCTTATCTTTAGTTCACTTAAAGTGCTACTCCCGATTATAGTCATACGCCTCATGGCATGCTTTTGTATTTATCACTTAAGAACCTCCAATCGTTCATTACTTTATCCTATTTGGCTTGGCGTATATCTTAAATCAAGATAACTTAAATGCTGATTATCTCACCAAATTCTTCATTTAGTCTCTGAACTTATTCACCAGTAGTATCAACGTAATTGGTTAGATCATAACTTATATACTAACATGTTGAATCCAACATTATATAAAATAATAAATCAGCATCGTACATAGATTTAATGGCATTCGGTTTATAATTTTTATACCCTAATGCCCGCATTCAAAGTTATCTCGACCATTAACCAACTCAACTTTTAACGCTTAACGGATGTATAACGATTAATATCAACCTGGATCACAAGAAAAAAGCGGATATAGCTATCAACTAATCAACCGAACCTAATTCGACATAATTTCAACAAGGAAACATCTAGTATAATCGTATGATGTTGCATAGCAGATAAGCGAGTCATAAAACAGTTATACGCACCATGAAATTTAAACATGTCAAGATATATTACAAAGTCTCGATAAGGCACGCGTAGCGAGGAATAAAATCACGAAACTTCAACCTTGTTATAACTCACAGTAAATTGACCCATCATCTACATTATACTACCGTATACCAACCTGCAATGCGCGTATGCTTTCCAGTCAAATCTGCAGCAGGAATGGACCAATCGCTAATAAACACCTTCTTTATACCGAGTATAAGGCGGCCGCTTATACCGTAGTATAGGCCAGTCAACAATGCGGCAAAATGATCATAGAGAGTCATACGACATACACAGTATAAGGCCAAACCGCGCTTATACACTAAAGTATAATGCCACGCGAGAATACCTGTAGCAAAGTGATCATAAAGACTCATGCCGCTCTTATACTAGGAAGTATAGGCCAAACCCCGCCTTATACGCTAGTATAATGCCACGCCCGTGATATAGCGCATCAAAGTGATCATAAAGAGTCATCTTGCTCTCTTATCTTAGTAGTATAAGGCTGATAGCATCACGTATCTGAGGAAGGAAGTCTTTAACCTAATCATCCCATGAGCTATGAGATTCGAATCCCACAATACTCAGAGTCGCCTCAATCACAGCATAACTCAACTGACACCTCTCGATAACCAACTACTACACTCCCCAAGCAATATCCATGTGGCTAAAACATCTATAATCATAAATCAATCCATGACCGCCGTGAGGCCTGAGAAATCTAAAAAGTGCCCAGCCAGAGGCCAAATCGAGAAATGCCGGCAAGGCTGAAGCATAAGAACATAAGTTGGGAGTTTAAGCTAGTACTTGCCTCGAAGCAATCTTGACGCCACGAAATACAATCGCATAATCAATCATAACATATTCGCACAAATGAATGCTTTATAATCATCCAACAATTACATGTACATTCTCGCATAATCATACCCCATGATGTCATGTATACCGTTCTCGCATGTCGTACCCGCAATGACATGTATACCGTTCTCATAATTATACCACGATGACATGTATACCGTTACCGTATAATGTCTGTGATAGCGGAGTTCACAATTTAAATGAAATGCGTAGTAGCACCCGTGAGATAAGTACTCGCGCAGTTACTTGATAAAGCGTCCATCTAATCGATCGAAGTGCACTTTCCGTTCAGCGTCTAATCAAAACACCGAGTACAATTCTTACTATAATTTTATACTTATCTTAATTAAATTTCGACTTTCATGACCTATTCTAGTTACAAATTAACAACTTAAGTATAGATGGCTAATTATGTTTCAAAGACTATTAAAATGGCCAATTTCGACTATCGACTAAATCCCATAATCGATGACACATAACCAAAATACTAACATTTTTGACCAATTTCAATCAACTGATATATCAACTTTTTCCATCTAATCAAATCCATTTATAACAACTCGACACATTTCAATTCCATGTCGAGTATTATCGCTTCTAATACCCTGATCTAAGTTTAAGTAATAATTCTATGCAAATTTTGAAATCCCAGCTTCAAAAGTCGATCAAATCTAAAGTCAACATCCTCGAAACATCGAAAATACTCATCAACCTCTTAACTTTAACTAAAAAACAACTTGGTATTTAAGACCTAAAAATCGTTTATAACGATAAAAATCAAATTACAAAAAGTCGACTCGTCGGAACTCCGCGAAATACACAAAAAGTTTAGGCGCTTTCTTGCAGCAGATCGAAGAGAATGATGAGGAGAAACTCTCCAAGAAATTTGAGGTCCAAAGCTTGCGAGATGGAGGAGAAATCGAAGAAAAAAAAATAAAAGGGGAGGTGTTTCTGTGCCGAGAGGAAGAGGAAGGGAGATGGGTCTTTTTTCCTCTTGGGCCTTAGTTGGTTTATGGGTTAATGGAGTGGCCCAATGGTTTTATGTGGTGAAACCCCGATCGTTTTAATTCAATCGATACTTCTCGTTTTAACTTATCTCGACAACCAACTTCCAAACATTAACATTTATATTACCACCCAACTAATATCATTACCATTGGATTACAACTTAAAATTCACCGATACCCGAATTGTACTACCCGACCAACCGATTAATTGTGTTTTAAACTATTCGACTTGAAATTTTGATTTCTCCTGAAATAATCCATAGAGCAACTAGTATACTATTACGGTAATATATTAGTGCGGAGCGGGTTATTACAATCTGCCATATATAAAATTTAGGTCCTCGGTTACTCAAAACTCGCCTTGTTGCTAGCTCTCCCCCTTTAATACTTCTTATTATCTAATATCGTAATACCTTTATTTTGAGCCGGTCTATCCACATTTACCACTGACTTTACACTCGCTATATCGCCTCAAATTGCGAATCCCTACTTACTACTAAGACTCGCCTTATGACACCAAATTTTACTATCGCACGTTTGTTAACAATTTCGCCTTGAATCCAAAAACTAACACATTAACTGTTGATTTATATCACTATGAAACTTTTTTGCAATCACGAAATCTTATGGTTTTATTAACATACAATTTGCGAACAACGCTAATTTAATCTTATCATTTCTTCCCCGAATTCTTTTACATACATTCGGTAACATTTAATAAACTTCTATTGACTCCTTGATCCACCGATCAACATTGTATCAATTCCTAAGCTCCGCTGATTTATAACTCCATAAGTCCTCTTTGTTTAATTCTCCATTATTATAAGTGATTTATTAAATCTGTTCATTATTCGTGGCGTGTATTCTCTTTGCATTACTCTGCGAATGCATTATCAACTAAATCCCACTAAATATTCCACCTCGACCCAAATCCATGATCTAACATCATTCACCCAGAGATTAAACTTCCATTTAAATCTTATTCTGTGACTAGCTTACTGCATTCCCCCCATCCTCACCAAAATCCATGTATTCACTGACGAGGCAATAGCAGTATTATTTATTATTTTTCACGCAATATTACATCTCAATTACTCCAAGTATACAAGACTAAATCTTTATTGTTTTGAATCGCGTCTTACGCGTCCGAATCTTGTACATGCGTCACATTAATACTTCAAAATCTTCCTCCATTAACCTTTTAATACCCTTAAGTTACTTTGATTGCATAACTTATCAACAACTTCAAATTCCACACTAGGGAACCCCTTTATTCTTCCAGATATAAATGCATGCGATAAAGTAAATTATCCAAGAATAATCGTACTTATCGCGAAAGATAAGCTCAACTCGGCCGCTGACTCTTATTTAAACATTATTTGCGGATGAACTCAAAACTTCTTTTCTTATTCGGCCACAATTGTAACACGCCTGCCCTTCACCATTTACGATCAAACCTACGTTCACGTTTCCTTATAATCCCATGGCGTCTTATTTAGCAGGGTATCCGCACTTATAAACCCATTGTATTTTTCTGATTCCACCTCGGTATATCTTGTTAAGCTATTTATTAGTCATAAAATAAGATTTATGAGATCCCGATAAATAAATATAAGCACTCTCACGTTATTATTAGTGCTGACATACGTATATATATTTTTCTAATTCTTGTTGTATTTTAGAAATACAATAAGTACATTTGGATAGTTCAAATGGATGAGAGTTGGCTAAGGAAACATTTAATATTCTTTGAAATGTTAAAGAAGTATGTTACTAGATGAACTAGATTCATTTAATAATATAGGATTACATATTCTCCCGAGGTTAACTCGAACCACTGAATGTATAGTCGGCAATCGACATCGAAACGTTACATTAGATGTGATATATAAATTGTTCCATAATAGTCAAATTCAAGGTCTTATGAAACTTTCACCCAAGTTAAATAGTTGACAAATCATAAAACTGAACTTGAACTTGTTGTTACCTTGATGACAATCTAAATAAAGTGATTAACAGGATATAGCCATGAACAACAATGATGATGATTCATGATTTGGAGCTAGTTTAAATATTTCAAATATTAACAGATTTATTGTAAGATAACTAGTTATCAAGGAATAAATAACTATCACAACACAAATGATTAATTAAATGGAAATGAAGAATTAAATCCCGTGTTCTGATATTCGGCCCGATAAACGAAATTCATCCAGTCGAGGTGATTTTTGTAATGGAAGAATTCTCATTAATCATAAATACTTTTCGAATCGTCCGGATCACACAATAGAGATTGACATATACATAAGTTAATGAATAATTCCAAATAATTTGAATCCGTTAGTGAAACTAATGTTGCTTGTATAGAAAAAAGTGGAAATTTTTAGCATATGCGTTTTAGCATGTGCAAGGCATGCAATGATAAGAGAATAACACAACTACACAAATTAGATTGTGTGAGTTACTCTATAAAAGATTCGATGATGGCTCGAATCTTTTCACAGGAATTACATGAGAATCAATTTACTAAACTTCGATAAGTTGAGTTATGCTTATACTGATAAAGCATGTAAATGGGATCCAAGATGAATACCTTAAAGAAAGAATTTTTCTAAGAGATACAACTTTTGTCCCACTTCATAAAGTTGTATATATGGAAAGAAGAGCAATGAAAAGGGTGTTAGATTTGTAAAACAACAAATGCTTGCAGAACACAAAAATTGAGTACAGTTACAACCTGAGGAAGTTGTGAATAAGAAGCAAGTCGGATTATAAATCTAATGAGTAATCTTGAAAGGTTGCCTAGTTTGATATCTCCCAGTAGCTTCTTGAAATTTAGAGGATCGAAATTTCGTGTGATCAGTATGTACTCGAGAGAATGACATTTCTTGATAGTTGAAAATGGAGTGCATATATGCATAAAGTTGAGAACAAAAGACAACGTTTGACTAGACATCCAGCTAATCAACCACACTAGTATAAGCATATTAAGAAGAAATGTGTTAACCTGCCGTCTTTAAGTGATGCTTAGATTTGAGTGGAGTGACCACCGTTTAAATGTCATAAATAACCATTCTATGACAATGCTTTTGAATGTCCCCGAGTTTCTAAGATTCAAGTCACGTCATTATTATGAATAATGATGAGTATATGTAAAATATACACACACCTCGTTACTATGAAAATCCTTGAACCTTGTTAGTTCGCATGATCCCAATGTTATTGTGGAGGTTTTGGATAGATGATCCGATCAAGAAAATCTCCTATGAGCCAAAGAAAATAACCAGTTGCCTCGTCCACAGTTAGGTGTTCATTGAGCGGAATCAAACATCAAGCGACTAGTATGTGTGATAGTGTTGATCATTTCTTGGATCAAAAGGGAGTAATAGATGCGCTATTGTCGCGCCCAGGCTTCTGACTTTGAAGCTTGATTTGGAGGCAGTAATCTTAGACAATGACCGTCGTGACAACTTGGAAGATAAGAGCATGTCCCGAAGATTGTCCGCAGGCTTATGTTGGATGCAGTTCTTAGATCGAGTGAAATGATTTCATAGTTCACGAGAATAATGTACTTGCTTGTCTTAAATCTGCATGGCGGAGGATCATAACGACATCGTTTGAGTATATTACAAGATTATGAAAGAGGCTTTGGGTCTGACTAGGAGATTCATACAACTTGATATTTTGGTAGATTTTTGGGTTCTTGGAGAGTTAAGGGTGATTAAGTGCCTTCTGGCTATGAAATTTGAGATATAAAATTAAGCTTATGCATTACAGGAACAAGCTGCGGGTCTGAGTTTGGTGACACGTATCTTACCGTAGCTTGGTAGCTAGAAATCTCGTATCGGCCAAGTGACGATGCTAGATCATAAAATAGATCGAGGGCAAGTGAAAGTGTTGGAACTAAAGATATTAGATCTCATAAAATGCTAGTTGAGCAATTTAATTTATGCAGTGATTTATACATTCAAATATATATGTTGATATATATGTCGATTGTTAGACATTGATAGCTTTAGAATTATCGGTATCGGCGATGAGGGGTTATGATGGCTTCTTAAGGGTCATTCATAATCTATATATTAAGATGATAATACATTATGTGTATACAATATATTGCTATTATCGATCAATACAAAGGTATACAAGCATTCTAAATCGAACTAATAATAATATGTATTATAACTTCCCGGGTTTAAAGTGAAGCATGAAGGAAACATTCGGGGTTTAAAATGGAACAATATAAGAACATTGTTGGAAATCACCCCTAGGTTCGACTATAATGGGTAGGAGATAGTTCTGAATGCTAAGCTTTTGTGAGATAGTTACAGAATATTCTCTGGCTTAACGTCTTTTATTTTAGGGATAAGTGAGAATGATACAGAGCTGCCTACAACTTTATTCTATTCGTAAGATGAAGAAAAGGAGGTGGTAGAGTTTTTGGTTAACTCTCATGAAACCACAAAAGTAGGGATTTTGATCTTTTTATATAAAGCGCATTTTGGAGAATAAATTTGCTTTCTAAATTCGTTGAAACTTTTTTTTAAAAGTCGAAAGAATCTTCCTCTCCCTCGCCTCTAGTTTGACTTTCACTCCCGCTGGAGAAAAATAGTTTATAACCCCAATGCTGTTCGTTTGGGCACTGTCGTTTTAGTAAAGCCTTGTGAAAGGAGTTCGGGTTAATTTCTTGGTGTGGATACTCTTGGAATGCGCCTTTGGGTATATGAGGCTGCATCTATTTTTTTATAACAATTAAAATGATCGGATGAAAGGTACGCCTTGCTTGGTACCGTATTTATTATTTTGTATAATTAAGTAGTATCACGAGATTATGTCAGGTTAGTTTAGAAGCTAGTTAGATTCGAGATATAGAACACCAGTAGTTATTGGGGCGAGAGGATAATCGAGTAACCCGGTACCGACCCGATACTCACCTTTAAGGTTGCTCCGGTCGGTACTGAATATAATTTTTGTTGATATCGATAGGCTAGGATTGATAATTTGATAAATTCATGAAAGTTTCTATATATGACAAAAATAACCAATTTCGGATGAAATATATAAATGAGACATTTCCATGGGCCATCGAGACCAAGTATGCGGTGGTAGCCTATCGGTCCGATCTCGATCAATTTTTTTTGTCCGATAATGGACCGGACTGAATCCATAACGATGCTCTACGAATCAACTAATCACTTTTCGATCCAATTTTTTTTACCTATAACCGACGACCAATTACAACACTACAACTAATAAGTAATAACCCCCTCCGATACTTCACACCTAAACAATTGCTTTTTTCTTCAATCTTCTAAACGGTTTCTTCTCCTCTTGGTTTTTCCGATTATTAACTTTTCTTCAAAGGTATCAATAACATTAATTTTATTATTATTTCATCAATTAATTATCATATTATAAATACCACTTTGCTGATTTATTTGTTTCAAATTATGCTCAAAGCTAATTGAATTAATTTTCTAGAAAATTGAAAATCGTGGTTGACCAGATCAGCCGAACCAGGTGTTTGTTTTGATTTTACAGGTGAGAAAATATTTTTTTTATTAAAAAAAAAGTCAATTTAATTTTGGAAAAAATATTTTTTTAGTTGGTTTATTTAAAATTGATGTACCTTTTGTGTGTAACATAGTTTGATAATTATGTTTTTGGTGGTAATTTTTTTTATATAATTTATTAATTGAAGTAATTGTGTGAAAGTGAATTTTTTGTAAGCTTGGATTTTTTATGTCTATATATAAACGATTTATTTATTTATTTTGTATGTTATGGGTTGATAATTATGGTTTAGTAATTGTGAAATCTAATATTTTGTTGAAAGTTTGGATTTTTTATAATATAGTTTGATTATGATGGTTTTTTTTATAATTTAACAATTGAAGTAATTATGTAATAAATAATTTGAAAGTTTTGATTTTTATGAGTAATTAGACATTCCTTGTTTGTGGGGTGCAAAACCCATGTGAGGAATATATCAATTAAGGTCATAAAATGATAAAAATCCTGTCTTTTTTAGTGTAAATAATCAATATTCTTGCACTCTTTGAGGTTCAGTAGTAATTTGAAAATGATTGAACTTTTTTGGTATAATATAATTTGATTATTATGGTTTTTGTTTGTGTTTAATGTAATTTGGCAATTGAAGTAATTGTGAAGGTAAAAATGTTGAAAGTTAGGATTTTTATGACTGAAAGGTAAAAATGTTGAAAGTTGGGATTTTTATGACTAATCGAATGTTGTTGGTGGGTATGCAAAACCTATGTGAGGTATATATCGATGAAGGTGATAAACTGATAAAAATCCGGCCTTTTCGTGTGTAAACCATCAATTTCGATTACATTAATACAACAATAACATGTCCCAATACTTCTAAAGAGACTCCCGTCGAAGCAGGGTAAGGGGGGGTCGGATTGTATGCATCCTTACCCCCTGTGATAACAGGGTCATCAATTGTGATTATGGGGTTGAAAATGTGAGCTTGAGCTTTATGTGGTGTTGGAATGTTGCACTCCTTTGAGGTCCACTGATAAGTTTGTTGACTTTTGTTGGTTTTTGCCTTCTGTTTTGTTTGCTCTTGGAGATTTGTTTATGAATTCGTTTTCTGGTTAATTTGCTGAACATAGATGAGTGTCTTTTTTGTTTTCAATTCTGATTTTCGAATAATGTTTGTTTGGAACATTATTTATGTAAAATTATTTGTTCCTTGTGTTTTTGAATTTGAAAATCAGGTTGATTCCATTGGGTTACTGGCAAAAATGGAAAAGGGTTTAGCTGGTTTTTACATTGTGATGCATAGTGTTATGTTCTTTGTTCTTTTGTGTACTCAGGGAAGCCTTGCAATATTAAAATAATTGGCATTTTGTAGAAACAGTTACTGGTCTAATGTTTTGTAGTGACTCATTATGCTTAACTGCCAAAAGTGACTCATTGTGATGTTTGACTTCATTCCTAGCAAGTGTTGATCTTCATAATGAGCATTATGCTCGAGTGCGGCCATGTTGTTGCCTTACTGTAGGCTAATATTTCATAATTCATGCCTATTGTAAGGGCCATTTAAAGGGTACCTGCTTCAATACAGTTATGCAGTCAGAGTGGATGTATTTAACCATGAGGCTGAGGGCCATGTTGTTTTCATAGTTCATGCTTATTGTAATGGCCGTGTTGTTTTCCATTCATGCTTATGGTATGCTGAGGGCACTTAGCTAGTGGAATAAGCAATATGATAAAATAGTCTCATCTTTAATCCGTGATGCATATGTTTCATCACAACTCAAGCAAGGCTTTCTCGGTATTTCTTTAACAAATTACTGTTTAGAGTGGTGACATATGGGTGCCATTTTGCGAAAGCGTAATATGCAGACGACTTGGCTTTCGGTTTTCCTTGAACTGTGGAACCTCTCAAGGGCTGATTTTGTATTATGATCTTGTATTTGATCACTAACCTGGTTATTATTATTGAAGTTGTGAGATGTGTATGGTTGTGTATTGACGATGATGAGTGGCAGGAAATCTACGGAAATGGAAGCTCCCAATGAGACAGGCTACCAAGCTTCTGAAGCCCCCCTTCTTTGCATCAATAACTGTGGATTTTTTGGCAGTGCGGCCACTATGAATATGTGCTCTAAGTGCCACAAGGAAATGATATTGAAGCAGGAACAAGCCAAATTTGCAGCCTCATCTATTGAGAATATTGTTAATGGTGGTTCAAGCAGCAATGACAAAGACGTAGTTGCTTCAAGAGCTATTGATCTCCAAAGCGTTCCAGTAGAGGTGAAAGTTCTTTCTGTACCCTCAGCTACTGATTCAACAGTGGAAGAGCGTACAGAGCCAAAAGCAGAAGGACCAAGTAGGTGCACCGCTTGTCGCAAACGTGTAGGCTTGACAGGGTTCCAATGCAGGTGTGGGAATCTCTTCTGTGGAGTTCATCGGTACTCTGACAAGCACGAGTGCCAATTTGATTATCAAAGTGCTGGCCGCAATGCGATTGCAAAAGCCAACCCTGTTGTCAAAGCCGAGAAGCTTGATAAAATATAGAATCGATAAGTTAAGGATTTCAAATGAAATTCCAAAGCTATATCTTCATGCATCTGTAATATTAAGTTGCACACCTGCATTTAGATCTTCTTTATTGGTATGGAACTATGGATGGTGTTATGGATTGTAGGTTGGGGGTGGGGAGGGGTCTTCCCTTGTTGAAGTCTAATGGACTTCTAGTTCTTGCTGATGAGGAGGATTACTTTGGTTCTAGTGTATAAGTTGTTATTTATGCTGGCTTGATGAACTTTGTGGAATATGTAATCTCTCATTCGTGTTTATTCATTTGCTTTATCGTTTGTGGTGCAAAAATTGATTTGATTCGTTAATCGCTTCGATTCCAAAATTGATTCGATTCGTAATAAATTCATTCGACTCGACTTGTACTTTGTTGGTTAGACTTAGGCTTGTTTGGTATAATAATTTAGTAATAGGCATAATACAAATGCAAAGCGGGAGATTTGAAATCAGTCGAGTTGAATTACGAATCATAACATATTCGAAGTATGCTCCAAATGTATTTGAAATATGGTTTTAATAAATCGATTAACAAATTAATCGGTTCGACTCCACAATTGTCATTTATGTTTTGATTTCGCACATCCATTCTTGTTCCTTTCACTCACCTACTTCTAAGATAGAAATATAGCCTTAGATCTAGAATCTTTGCCAAAGATATATAACCTGTATACGTGAGGATCGAAATAAGGTGTCAAGGGTTAAATTTCGCACGATGAGGGATCAATTGAGTGTCAAATTTAACACTTTGTGGATTCGGATGGGAATCAAATAAGGTATCGAGGGTTGAATTCGCACAGTTTTGAATGTCCAAATTGCTTAACTGTGGGTTCGGATCAATTTTGATCAAAGACCATCTATTTTAACACCCAAATAGTGGGCCCCACTAGAAATAAAATAAACAAAAAATAGTTGGCCACCCCGGCCGTCAACTTGTTAGCAGGTTGGTTGGCTTGTTTATTTGCCTTCCTCTTACTGTCGTTTTTGCTGATAATTAAGCAAAAAAATAAAAATATACCACTATTTTTTATTTTTGAGATCTAAATAGAGCTGATTTGTATCATTTGGACACCAAAAAAAAATTGAATTTTTTACACAATTTTCATTAATTATATTAAAATATTATGAATTTTTTGAAATTCAAAAAAAATATATTTTGTGAAATGAAGATAAAATGATATGGAAGAGAAATTAATTTGTGGCTCTAGATAAGCAACTCTGTATGGTGTTCTTTAAAAATGGAGTATTATTTGATGGTGTTAAACTGATATGACGGGAAAAGTATGAATTTAATCTGGCGTGAATGGTATAGTACACCAACTCATCATCCAGAATCAATGATGTATAGGGATGACAAAACCAAAGCTTAGATTCTTCAATCTTTTACCATAAAAATGCGCGAGTGAAAAAGTTTCTATGCAACGTTGCATTGAAGGATGGTTTCGGACAATTTATTGGTGTTTAAATATAGCTAGTTGTAGGTGACCGTCCAGAATAAATCCCGAAGATGGCTAAATATTTCTTTAAAAAAATTAAATAAATCAAAGTGAAAAAAATCAAATACATTGAAGGTGGGCCTGGTGAATAACTAGTAGAGGTCGAGGCGGGTAGTGGGTAAAACCGAGGAGATAAAATTTAATTATGTTTTTAATAAAAATTTGAAGGTCTGTTTCGATGCGCGAAAAACTCTGGCATTCTCGAGTTAAAAACCTGATACGCGTTGAAAATATATGAAAGATACTACGTGCACCACACGCTTAAGCGTTTTATATAACCTATGATTATTATATGCATTTTTCCTAAAGATTGGGCAGTTTTAAGAGAATATAAGATTATTGAAATGAGCACCATGAGTCATTGACCATATGGCTTTGACATTCTTTATATTTTGTGTTACTCATCCAATATCAATGTTTTAACTTTTAAGTTGTCCTCAAATTGGAGATCCATATCAAAAGTTTATCAAATTTTGATTTCGATTTCTGATTATGTCATAAGATCGATACTACTTTCTCCATCTTTAAATACTTAATCAATTATCATAAAATTATGAGATAAAATTAAGGAGTTGGAAAACTATGAGATAGAATCATAAGATTTTATTATTTCCATGAAAATACTTAGTTATCAAGCAATAAAAATGAAAAATAGGAGAAGGCAAAATAATGAAGTTAAGGAATATTAAATAAAAAATTGCATTGAGAAAGAAAATATCAAGTAAATTACAAGAAAGGTCCATAAGTGATCAACTACATAAAAACGAAAAGAATACAAATGAAACTTATATATCATATTTTTATCATTTATTATTGTACCAATTCTAATATCTCGCAAGACATTAAACCTCCCTTATCTCGTTTAAATAGTAAGTTCTTTATAGGAATTAGACCATCTTATTTAACAAAATATATGTTACTTTACTCCTCCATATTAAATTAAATATTTATAAGATTTGTCAAATGTCAATATTCAATCATCAATAATATATTTTGCAATTTTGTATATAGACATAAATGTTCGCCCTAATAATTTCCATAATTTCGATTGAATGTTAAAGGTAAATATCTTTTTTAAACCCTTCACCTTATAAATAAAATTGCATATGTGAGGATGTTGTGTGATATATGCAAAAAAATATTTTTACAAACAATTATTGAGATATATACAATACACTACAAACCTATCAACCAAAGAATTCTATACAAATAAAGATGTGCATGAGCCAAGTTATAGTGAGTGGCTAGTTCGAATGAGTCAGAGGCTCGAGCTCGTCTGGATCTCTAGTGTGCTAGTTATGAGCCGGTTTTCAAGCTCGACATCTCGGCGAGTAGGCTTGCTAGCTCGGTTTTTATATTATTAATATATACAGAGTATATACTAATAAAAAACAAATATAACATTAACAATTTATGAAGATTTTTCATAGAAATTTAAAAAATACTTTGAAAACTTTTCTATTTATTTGTTTCAATATTTAGTTTCTTGTTTTGTTTTTGTTATAAGTTTGAATAAATATACAACAAGATATTTACAATTTTTAAAAGTTCATATTGAATTTATATATAATGTATTTTCAATTGAAATGAATTTCTTATTTTATTATTCTTTATCAAAGAGTGATTAATTTTACTACTCCGCAATATTTTGATGGTAAACGAGATTTTATTTATAATCCGTCGAGATTGGATTCTAAGTTCTAACATCGCATTGATCAAGTGAGCCAGTTCAGGTTGAGCTCACGCTCGACTCCAGCTCGATAAAATTAGTGAACCGATGGACTCAGCTCGATTAGTAATCAAATCGAACTAAAATTTCTTTAACTATGACTCAATTCATTTAGAGCTCTATATACAACTCATAAAGAAAAACTAGAAACAAGAGAATCGCAAATATTGCTCTAATTATCCTCTCTCTTGTCATAGTTAATACTAAAATAATATGAGCTTCAATACTCAATCTTTTGTCACATATAAACAATTCAGTCACGGGTTGCTTAAATATATGTTGGAGGCTTTGGAGCATCTGTTCTGTAAAACTGGTACATTGCAGTCATCTCCATTATTCGCTCCCAGTCCAGACTGCCTCTGTTCTTATACTCCCCTATCTTTATTTTAAATATTTATTATTTAAACTAAATTATTTAAGTGGGTATTAACATTGACCATTGTACCTTAAGTAGGTTAAAAACTAGAGGTCAACATTATATATTGGAATAGTCCATGGCTTTTCATTGAACTCCAAAAGGTAAATTGCTTTCGATCGTGACAAAACATAAAATTCGAGGAAAAGTTTGCATTGAAATCACATATTGTTATAGGAAAAATATTGGTTGATAATCAACTACGGAGTATTAAATAGAGATGGGAGGAAGTATGATTTATTGAATCTATTAATCAACTCCCAAGTCTCCATTATACCATTAAGCTTCAAGATCATTGGTTTATTATCAGTGGCGGACTACAACTTTTCAAAAATGAATTTCGATTCCCCCTAATTTAAAAACAAATTCATATGAACCCATTAATTTTTTTTTTAAATTCCTTCTTATTTTGCCTCTTGAATTAACTTTCCCCCCTTATGTGGCACGACTTTTTTTAGCATTAAAATTGATCAATTTTTTTATCAAGTAAATTTGATTAGTTTTAGTGGCTACATACACATAACAGTATGATAGTGATAACAGCATGAGTCATATATTAATACTATAGCATATGATAATGATAGATTCTAACATGAGTTATGGATTATGAATATGTTTGCATGCATATTAAAAAATAAAGTAACAAAATAATGATTATATTTGTATAATTATTCCCTACGGCATGCATACTCAATTACTCATGATCATATAAATGTTTATTCAAGACGTCGTTTGGACAAGACGATTAATTTAATTGATGGATTCGGTGGAAGGTCGTGTCAAGCTTTAATTTTTCATGGAGTACAACAATGTTTACTTAGGATTCCTTATTTAATTCCTAATACAAACAAAGATCAATAGAGTATGTGTTATCCTTTTACCCTAACAGAGCCATGTGATACGTGCCTATTTTATACCAAAACACAATGTTCGATTGAACCAAACCGCCCCTAGGTAACCTAATAGTCTACACGTAAAATGTCAATAGTCTATTGATTAAACTTACCATCACAATGATTGTACTATTAAATATTAGTTTAGGAGGGAAAAGGCAGCAAATTGGTTGAAATGACTTGTCTTAATTTCAAAGTTTTAGGTTTAATTTAAAGAAGTATGTTACTCCGTTCTTTTTTCTTTCAAAGGTTTTGACAATATAATTCCGTATATTTATTGTTATGTTAAATGAGATTCCATTTATTTTAACGTCTGAAATGAAGAATCCTTATTGAAATATAATAAATCTCTTAAGTAAAATATTCACAATAGTAGTTGTGGTTCGAAAAAAATGTAAACCAAATGATTTCATTGAGTAGAAGTGAACTAATCTCTTATGATCTTTGATGGGTATATTGGCTTCTATAATTGATCAAGACATGTCCTTAGATGGAGTATATTGGCTTCTATAAATTAGAGGTTGGTGAAGTACCTTGATCAACCTCGATTTTTAAGGATTCAAAATGCGAAGCAGGAGTTAACTTTCTCAAAATTACAATTTACAATATCTCTTCCACTGTTTCGGTAATGTGTTATATTGTTATTGATATTGTGAATGAAATAGATAATATGTATAAGCCTATAAATAAGGTTGCCTATGATTTCACTTTTTTAGAAATATGCAAATATATGTGTTTTGATAGTATAAAGGAAATAATATGAGTTGCTCAAGTTTGATTGCTGGTCATAGGCAGTGCCTTGACTTATGTATCTAACCGTCCTCTAGGGAGAAATTATACATTTATGTTGTTTTTTATGTCAAAGTTATGTTTTTAGCTAATATATTCAAATTTCCCGAAATATTGAGGTAAACATGAATAAAAACTTTCGTTGCTTTTCTTATAGATAAAGCTGACATCTTAGTTGTTTTCTTTCCATATATATATAAGAACTTCTTGAAATATTTGTTTGTGGTTTATTATTAAAAGCAGTATAATTTCGAGTTCCTTTTACGAGTTTAGATTTTGGATTGTTCTATAAATCTAGGTTGATAGAAGCATTAGATATATGATCATATTATTTATTTGTTATTCGAGTTCTTCCGCGTTAACTGGGGACTTGGATACAGTAAGTGATCTTTTGCTATGTTGAGAACAATGTCAGTTATTATGTAAAAAGGATTATTGGTATCAATTTGGACTCGATTAGGTGGCTAAAGCGCCTTCGCCTTTGGAATTGTTTCCTGGCAGTTAAATAGTGCGAGGCCAGTATAAATATACGTGTTTTTGAAGATGGCGTCGGCCTTAACTTAATCACAGGGATCTAGTGGACCGGGCGTGTTAAATGCAGTGTACTCGAAGCTGTTGCGGCTATGCTTGTAGTCGGAGATTCGAAGAACTTGATATTTTTCGACATACATTGTAAGCTAACTATAACTTATCACAAGCGGAATGATATTTAGGACTTCATGATTATATCAATATGGTATACTTTATTTATTGTGTCTAACATCACAGGAAATACCCTTGAGCATTACCAAATTACCTTTATGGTTTTATATCGTATCGTGACCGAGGAATGGTACAGCACTGGAATATCGATATCAGCTCGAACAACTTCCCGTGGCGTCGGTGGGGTAACTGCGAGGATTGTGGGCTTATGGTTGGTTATCATCTATTTTCTTAAATTAATAATGTAGTAGAGTGGAGATGGTTTTGGGAAATGAAAGTGTTGAAGTGTTTGGTAGGTGAAAAGAATACCGTAAGATCATATGATCTTATGGTACTGACCTATTGATGATAGTAGGTGCAAGAATCAAGCTATTCTAGGAATATGGCACCTCTTTTGTATGGGCAGGCTCTGTGAAGGCTGTCTATGTATATTTTCTTTCTATGTTTGAAGAACTTAGCGTTGCTCTGTGAAGCACCTTCATGTAAATTATGTGTGAATGCATTAGTCAGAAGGAACTTTAGGTGTAACCTTAAAGCCTAATATCTTGGATAGATGTTATGATGTATATCTTGCAATTATGAATCGTATATAACTTTGGGTTGAAGCGTTTCGGGGTTTTTAATTGCATATCTTGCAATTATGAATCATGGTATTAGGACATATCTTCGGAAAGATGGTTAGAGCTTTTCGGCTTCCCGTACTATATATACAACATATAACGTCTGATACCATGCATGAACAGTTAATTATGAAGCCAAATTATCTAATTTTCTATTATGCCCTCAACAAATTATCTTATTTCCCATTATGCCCTCAAATTATCTTATTTCACATTATGCCCTCAAAAAAATTATCTTATTTCCCATTATGCCCTCAACAAATGATACGTTAAATCCTTGAGAAAACATGGGGTAGTTATCCTTGAATAAAATACATAATTTGAATGCATAACTTTAATTATGAATAAATCAATTATAAAAATGTCAAACGAGTTCGCAGAGGTTGGACTGTGCACAAATATCTAGTGAATATAGCCTTGATAAATCGTATTTAATTTGCTTTTGCTACTTTATTTTAATTAAGCGGCGTTTCCTTTGATGTTTATCTGAGTCGATTGAAGTTATTGTAAAACATTATCGTCTGATATATGTGCTTATATATTTGAGGTATATTGTTTCGAGAAAGAATCATGTGCATCGGTCCGTGCTCATAATTGTACTCATGGCATGAGCAGGAGAGAAGGCTAGAAAGTAGTCTGCTCACTCTTTATAAACATCAAAATATTTTAGTTTTTTGCACCACGAAGAATCCTAAACCTCTGGTTAGAATGATTTGGTATGTATATAAGTTTGAGTGATTGTAGAACAAGCTCTTGTATTTTTTATACATATGATTAATGTCATAAGGTAATACATGTAATGGTCGTGCCTCTGGCTATAGTTACTATCTCTTGACTTCTGGCCGCATATAATTTGTCTCGAATATATGTAGTGTGACAATCTGAAACTACGAGAATTCTTTTTCACTCCAATTATTACTAGACTCCAAATACAAAGAAATTAAACCTATCACACTTTGATTTAAAAAAATTGAGTCTTCCTTTTCATGAAACCTATGATTGCTCACCCATTGAAAAGAATGTCTGCTATAAAGAATTTATATTCGATTATATTAGACATAATTTCATTCTGTTAGGATAATCTAATCTTATGAGGTAATCATATTTATATGGAGTACAGATAGAAGATAATCAAGTAGAGGACAATAAAAATGGGAGTTACATTGGACCCAGTATATATAGTACTTTTTAGCGAGAATGTGCATATCTTTGCCCCGTATTCATGATTATATACATAGAGTTTTGTGTAATAGACACTAATAACAACGAGTTGGGCGAATAAGAGTTACACAACATGGATCCTCATGTCGTAACAGATGGTTGCGAAGACCTTAGGAAAATGACATTCGATGTAATGTACGGCAATACTTGTCCGGTCTGAAAGCACGCTTAGCGAATACCCATGATACTTAGTAACTTCTGATGTAAACCAGCGCATTGCGTTTAATTAGCCAGGCCTAGCAAGTTTCGCCAGCCCATATTATTTCTATCTCAAAGTTATAGTCATAGGACCCCCAAAAAAGGCTCGATGTTGATAGGCGTTAGGAGGATCATTTAGATACGTATTTGCATAGATCTGATAGGACCTAAGCACGCTTCAGCTATCGTCGTCATTGAAAGTGAGTATTTTAGGTGAGTTACCACCGTCACTGAATAGTCTAAGGACATGTGCAAGGTAACACAAAGGTAAAACAACAAAATTCATGTAAAGAGAGTATTAATAGGGGGAAAATGGCTAACTTTGTTATGAGTGTAATGTTATCCATACGCCCCATTCAAGGCAGGTGATATGGAAAACTACTTACCCATAGGTGCAAGAGGAAGATAAGGTTGTGAAGTGGCTTAATGCTTTTAAAAGACCCTACGACCGTTGAAACATTGCCTGGAAATGTCTCAAAAGTAGTCCCAATTTTTTTGTCCATAGCAACCGTTTCATCAAAATAAGCGACAAGAAGTAATCGCCTTGTCCGGCCGGGTCTCCGAGAATATGTGCGCCTAAGGAGTACTAAGAATCTCTTACTTTCCAGTTCTCCACGTATGGTATCCAGCTCATACTTTCACGCCCTATAAGCGAAACCGATACCTTAGCAATAATAAGCGTCTGACATAGAATTTATGGCAATAGTAATAAGCGAGCCCGACTTGATGAGTCTCGAGAGTTCTGTAGTGGTTGCTTGAAGAATTTGTTCAGCAACCATTTCAATTGTCAGCCCGGTCGCTCTACGGTGCTATCCAAAGATATCCATAGACACTTCTGAGTACGTGAAGCAATAAAAAAGAAATAACACTTGAGTATACTAAATACTTAATCACACATTATACGTATAAGGCCAGATCCAATTGTATAATAGGTGTGGCAGAGGTCAATCTTGATGCGATTCAGTGACGGTAATGAAACTAATCTTATTGATGATGCCAGCATTTTTTATTACACAACATGCATTTATAGTCAATGCCTTAATCAAATTAACCTTTGAGAAACCAATTGTGGATCTTATATAGAAAACTTTTGGTCATGCAGGAAATTTCACGTATTGGAGGCACGTACCCGATAATCTGAGCACTATATTTAAACATTACCGATTAGAGCCCTGAGATCAATCCTTTGTTTGAATAAAATAGATAAAAAGATTTTATATAATCATGCAAGGGTATTCGATATGATATATGATATGAAATTTTTTGGTCGCTTTTCAAATGTCATGTAGAATGCTAAAAATAATTCTTACTCTGACCTAATAGATATATAGACATTAGGTTATATACTTTTGTTAGCAATTATGTGTTGCCGTTGTGGACATTCGCGAGCATGCGATCAACATGATCCACAGAGAATCTGTGCAGGAGTTGTCATTGAGCGGATTGGGGGGACTACATCTACCGAGCGAATCGAACCTAATCCCAATACATAAGTATTTGTCGAGGTTGGATCATTAAGCAAAGCAGTTAAACCACAAAAGGAGGATCTTACACTGAAAATGAGGATAAATCAAGATTAAAGGTCTATTTATACAATGATGCTATAGGAAGAAGCATGCTGGTTATCTGCTATGGAAAATACCAACAAAGGGGAAAAATAGTAGACATATTGATGTCAATAAATTCACGTGCCAATGACTAATATAGGAGAAAAGTTAATAAACCAAATGCATAACTCATCTATAATATATTTAAACTTGTTTGATAGTAGAACGAAAAAAACCCCGGAGAAAATGACAAATCCATGCAGCATTATGGACAATGTAACTACTTTAGTTCGCCCAGAAATGCTTGGCTTCAAATGGAATTAGCGAGTATTGAATGAAGACTCGTTTGAGAGGCAGTGCGATGCCTACAGGATTGCAAGGGCGATTAAGCAAATACATCGTATGTATTAACTTTAGACATTGTATTCGGCCAGCGAGTAAAAAGTAATAATATGCGTTCGCCGGGCGTTGTATTAATGCAAGTGAAAGCTGCTGCGTTCTGAGCCATACTAATCAACAAGCTTCTGGATATCACGGCGGTACGCTTCTTCGAGAATAAATTATGTGATAACCATCTCGTCAGTAACACGGATTTGGCGTCTTCCTATGATCATGAAAGCAAAAAATGTAGATGGGCCAAAAGCAAGCATTATAAATAGACTCCAATTGCGGCTATTCACTCAAATATTTTCACACTCACCCCCTCCGTGTCTACGGACATGAACCCATTGAACGGTTTTAGGTCCAAGGTGAGTTTGCATTCTTTGGATTGTCGGCCAGGTATATATATTACCATGATATATGTAAGTATAAGCATGTAATGCAATATTAATACTTGAATTATGGTAATACACGTAGGAGATTGATAATTTTTCACAAATCAACAAAGTGAACCGCGTATGATGTGTTCGAGTTGGAGGCTACAAATGGTATGATCTTGCATATGAAATATTATACGGGTATATATATATTTCAACTTTGCTTTATCTATAATATATTAACATGCCATTTTATGGGATGTTGATGTAGTACATAATTAAACTGGTCAAGTCCGCGATCATAACACATCAATTTACTTCTCTGTCTTAAATAAAAAAATTTATTTACCCTGATACAATTGCATTTCTTACTATGGAATTATCTTTGGCTTAGCGTCTATGGTTTGGGGAGTTTATCGGCTATCTTGTTGGAAATGCATTCGAGTAAGTGTGCTTAGATTAGGCTTTGCCAAGGGAGACCATGTGGCGTATATCGGTGTTGCGTTATAGGACCCAGAAGTTTATTATTAGCTATTACTTGATGCACCAGCGAATTTGCGCTTTCAGTGTGCATTTGATATCTTGAGACTCCAAATAGTTTCAACGTGTTGGCGTGAGTTATAAGCGTTTCCAAAAGCAATTGTCAACATTTCGTTTTCTGATGAAGTAGCCCGAGTTGCTATATTGTAAATATAAGTGCAACCAATATTTTTAGAAATTGCAAAAAACTTGACTATAGATTTTCTCTTCAATGACCACATGCGTTTGTACTTTGCCCGATGTTCGTACTGTAGCATTGGCATGTCTTCGATAACGGTAACTTTAGTAGTCCAGTTGTCATTACCCATTTCTATATGAGGTATTAAAAGAGTCTGTTCCTCCATGATCAAAACAAGTGCTACCAAAATTAACCTGCTCAAGCATTACCGACAGAAATGGAGAGATCGAGGATTTCTATTATATTGGTTATACTTAAAAGCATAGACAAACTACGTAAAATAGACAAACTTCAAATAATAATACATGATCATCAATAACAAATAACCCAGGAAATACGGGTACTTGACGGAAAACACCATTCAACACGTACAAAAAGCCCGAAATATATGAAGAAATTAAAAAATTGAATCGACTCTTTAAAATAGCATGCTTTCATATTGAGTTAAGATAAAATTAAGTCTTTTAAAGAAATATAAAGACAACGATACTATAAGGAAGAAGGAAGACCAAGCTTACCAGTTGATGATGTTTCTCCAGGCTTTTAGAAGAATACGCACATAGTAAATGAATCATGACGATAAAAGGTAATGACATTTGTAAAATAAACGTGCGATAAAGAGATTGAAATGAACCTAAAGAACATGAGTGATCTTGAATTCATTCTTCACGGAATCACGGGGTGTGATGCATATACAGTAATAATCTTTATTAAACACAGCAGGCAGTACAAAATATATTGATAATGAGTATAGCGAAACAAAGGCCAACACACCGCTATTAAACATCACTAATTACTTAATACGCCCAAGCAATAGCATGCAAACAAAACAAAACAAAAGAGCATTGTATGAAGCAATACCGTTTGGAATAATGAGTGAAAGCAGCGACTTTGCTCACGGCATTGATGGCGAGAATCGGCCGAATAAAAATAGATTAGACAACCAAAACAGCTAAATTCATTTCCACTGACTAAAAATCATCAAAATTGTTTGTTGTTGAATTACAGAACATTATGCGAAGATGGATGATATCATAATTTTTATCAATCTTCGTTTGTATCGAAGCATTTCATGCGGCAAGCATGCATGAGACCATGCAAAATCTTATGTAATTAGTATAATTCATATTATTGAAAGTGGTCCCTTTATCTTTTGCTAGGTATTATATTCTAGTTATTATATTTTTTTTATTTCTTGAACTTTTTTTGGTAAAAGATTTAAATATCTAAGAACTTTTGTTTGAAGTCATCTAATTCAAAATAATATTTTTTGGATTGTATCCATAATAGTGTGTGATATTAAATTTTTGAGTCGTGGCTGATACAAAATTTTGGCGCCGGGCCTTTTTCTAGTATAGTTTTAACGAACAATGAAGGATAATATTATATATGATAAATTAATTTAAATTTTAATTTAAAGCATATTGATTTCTAATAAAAAATTTGTTGGTGTAATAAAAAATATGTGACTTAAATAGACTTGATCATTTCATAGTCGGCTTAATTGAGTGCAACTCTGGATGACACCATCATTAAAATTATAGCTATGAGAATCTAACTTTTTTTAGATGAACTTGATCAAATCATACCGATTATCGGAAAATAGGTGTAATAAAATAAATATACTAACAACTAACATTTATAAGATACATGAAGAGAAAATGGCTAAATGACAAAAAGTGGAAGCTCTCCTGCGGAATCAAAAGCGAGAATGGTTCCTCCTCGGTCGTCTGCCCAGCAAATCGGATACATATAGAGCAATACAAACCTTGATGAAAATATTTGGTTACTTCTATGAACGATCTTAAATAGATGCTTAATTACACTCCCCAAGTACTTCTGACTCTTGTTATAAACTTTCAAGCTGTCCATTCTACTGCTCAAGTAATATATGTACAAAGAGAAATCGCCATATAGGAAAACACTAGGTACAAGGCGAAGACAACTATAAAGAAGAATCGATGAATACGCTTTATCGAGCAATAGATCAAAAACTGACCTTTGCGGTGGAAAACAACAAAAATAAGGACCCTAAACCTCACACACAAAAATTATGCTAAAAACATATTATCAAATCTAAAAACATCAAAATCGAGGAATCACGAGCAAAACGGTGTGTTCGGAGTAGCTGAACAAATACAAATCAATTCATAAAATAGTAAACAAGCAATTGATTCAATAAATTGAATAAATTACCAGATTCTGGTTTTCTAGTATTATTTTAATTGAAAATTTGAGAAGAAGAGATGACTGATACAGCATACAAATTGAAAAAAAAAAAAAATTCCAAAAAATCATCTAAAATTACTTCCGCCCCTTAGTTTCAATCCCCTCAAAATGAAAACAAATACCTTAATTAAATAGACTTGACTGTGGGCCAGACTAAACGCTTTCTCATTGACTCATGAGGGTATATATATACAAATCTCATATGAATCCGCGGTCAGTCGAGCCATAATCGACTCGTCCATTCAGCGCGTATACAAAAGCGGTCGTCTTCGCATAGTAACTCGTCATAGTAAAACGAAGAACTTTTTCATAAATGTTTGCCAAATTTTTTACCATAATGAATAGTGAAATGTTGTTCATGATAGGATTGCAAAATTCAGCTCATACCCAACACAAAAGGCTGAGATTGAAAGTATGATAACGATCTGCATGTCAAAGGCCAATGTGAGAATAGGGAGCATGTGGCTTGGAGGATTTTAGGGGAATGAATTTGGAGGTGTGGGAGGTACTGATTGTTGACACGTGTCGCTCCTTCTGGAAATTAATGCAGATATGCCGTAGCAGCGTCGAGCATAAAGAGATGAGCGAGGGAGGATTACGATTCTTCCATTTCTTCCGTGGAAGGCGTCACTGCTATGGAAGGGGAGGGAGGGAAAAGGTGTGAGGGAAGACTTTCTCATTCTTTAGTGTACTTCCATTCCTGGTAATAAGGAAAGTAATAAGCAAATGCCCCTCCAAATTGATAATATTACATTATTGCCAATCATTTTTTGGAAGTTTCAAATAGTGTCAGGCTCATTTTAATCATGGATAACCATTAATCACGGATGTCTGAGCCATAAAGCCGCAGTCACAGCGATTGGCGGTAAAATGCGGCGTCAGCTCACATTAGCGGAAGGCAATTCATTCTTTGATAATGCTTAGAAAACAGTTTTCATTATTATTATACGTAGAATTTTTGGCATTTCAGTTTACATGAAATGTTTGATAATAAGCTAGCATATCTATGAGGGATTCAAATAGTGAAAAAAATAAGTTTCTTTGATTTCAAAAAGAACAAAAAAAAGTTTTTATTTGATATAAAAATACTTGAACCTATTGGGAATTATTTCGTTTTGGCATATAAATGAGGGGAATTGAAAATGATAGTGAAATGATTTAGAAAATAATATGCTTAATTCTTATGTTATCTACAAAAAATGTGAAGCCAATAGTCCTCCAAGAATGAAATGTATGCTTAATACTCCGTAATCAATTACTCCTATATAAATCAAGACAAAGTAGGTTAAACTTCCTTTCATCCTTATTCAAGCTATCCTAGGGTCAACTTTTGGTATTTATCATAATAAATTTATTTATTTTTACAAACTTTTGTTTTGACCCAAAAGACTGATAGCTTTCTCTTCAATTCCAAAAGAGTCAATCACTAGATTTGACACCTTTGACTTTACACTCTCTCCAATGAGGCCATGCCACTCTTCATCCTACATGAACTACATACATACAATTCTGAGTTGATAGAAAACAGTTTGATACTTTGAGATAAGCAAACCACTTTGTATACATTTTCTACAATGGCCATTTTTCTTGGAATAATATTCTCATTTTTCATATTGTGTTCCTCATCAGCACCTCTTCCTCCTACTTCTGAACCTGATATACTTCTTACCTTCAAAGATTCAATTCAAGACTCAAAGAAATCCTTATCAGATTGGTCAAATACCACAACTATTCACTACTGTAACTGGACTGGAGTCACATGTTCAACTACATACCCTCAAACTGTTACTTCAATATATCTTCAAAGCTTTAATCTCTCTGGTGAAATCTCTCCACTTATATGCAAATTATCCAATCTTGCTCATCTTGATCTTGCCAACAACATATTCAACCAACCTATACCTCTTCATCTCTCTCAATGTGCTTCATTGGAAACTTTGAACCTTAGCAACAACCTCATTTGGGGTACTATTCCAGAGCAAATATCTCAGTTTAGTTCACTCAAAGTTCTTGATTTGAGTAGAAACCATATTGAGGGAAAAATCCCAGAAAGCATAGGTTTACTCAAGAATCTTGAAGTACTCAACTTAGCAAGTAATTTACTATCAGGAAATGTCCCAAAAGTGGTTGGAAATTTCACTGAGCTTAAGGCTCTTGACTTGTCTCAAAACTCATTCCTGGTTAGTGAAATCCCTGCTGGTTTAAGTAAACTTGTTAAGCTTGAACAGCTACTGCTTCGGGGCTCTGGTTTTTATGGAGAAATTCCTGATATCTTTGAGGGGTTAGTCAAACTTTCCATTTTAGACTTTTCACAAAATAATCTCACTGGTAGGTTACCTATTATAAGTCAATCTCTTCCTAAGTTACTCTCCTTTGATGTTTCACAAAACAAACTTAGTGGTTCATTTCCAATAGGTATTTGTGGCAATAAAATTATGGTTAGTCTCAGTTTACATACAAATTTCCTCAATGGCACCATTCCTAATGAATCCATCAATGAATGCATCAATCTTGAGAAGTTTCAAGTTCAGAACAATATGTTTAGTGGGAATTTCCCATCATGGTTCTGGACATTGCCTAAGTTGAAACTCATCAGAGCTGAGAACAATAGATTATCTGGAGAAATACCTGATTCTATCTCAAAGGCTATAGAACTGGAACAAGTTCAGATTGATAACAATAGTTTTAGTAGTAGACTTCCTAATGGTTTGGGACAGCTTAGAAACTTGTATAGATTTTCAGCATCACAAAATGGTTTATATGGTGAACTTCCTCAAAGTATTTGTGATTCTCCTGTCATGAGTATCATAAATCTTTCCCACAATTTTCTTTCAGGGGAAATTCCAGCTTTCAAGAATTGTAGGAAATTAGTTTCTTTATCTTTGGCTGATAATTCCCTTGTTGGTGAAATTCCTGAATCTCTTTCTGAATTGCCAGTGTTGACTTACATTGATCTTTCACACAATAATCTCACTGGTCTAATACCTCCCCAGCTTCAAAATTTGAAGCTTGCGTTGTTTAATGTTTCGTTCAATGATCTGTCTGGTAGAGTTCCATTGCCACTGGTTTCTGGCCTTCCTGCTTCATACTTGGAAGGAAATCCTAACCTCTGTGGCCCTGGATTGCCTCATGCTTGTCTCGATGACACATCCTTGGGGCACAAAAAGGCCGGTCTGTCAAAGTTTACCACCGTTGTGATCACTCTAACATTAGCTGTGACCTTGATGATGATCTTAGCCGCAGTTTATATGAAGCGACTCTCATCAAAAGAGGGAAGAATCGGAGAAGGGATTTGGAGGTCCGTCTTCTTCTATCCTCTCCGAATTACTGAATGTGATCTAATCATGTCAATGAATGAGAAGAGTGCATTAGGAAATCAAGCAACTTTTGGAAGAGTTTACAGGGTAAGGTTGCCAAGTGGTGAGCTTGTTGCTGTAAAGAGGATTGAAAATTTCACAACTCAATCACCAAAAATCATGAAGAGTGAGTTGAAGACTCTAGCAAAGATCAGGCACAAGAACATTATCAAGATTCTTGGTTTCTGCCATTCTGATGAATCCATTTTCTTGATTTATGAATATATTGTGAAAGGAAGCTTAGGAGATGTGATCAATCAATCAGATTCTCAACTGCCATGGAATGTTAGGCTAAATATTGCTATTGGAATTGCACAAGGACTAGCATACCTGCACAAGGACTATGTTCCTCATTTACTTCACAGAAACCTCAAATCAACAAATATCCTACTTGATGCTGATTTTGTACCAAAAATCACAGACTTCGCCTTGGATCGAGTTGTTGGAGAAGGTTCTTTTGAATCAACTATGGCGACAGATAATCCATCGTCATCTTGTTACATAGCGCCAGGTAAAATTATTATCTTGAAATCTTATACCAATTTCGTTAAAAAAATATTTCTCTACAGAAAGGTTGGAGTAATTCTATGTCTATGATCAGCTCAAAAGTCTTGTTTCCATAATTGTAACCTGAACTTCTTGATAGTCACACTGACATACATTCTTAAAACGGATTCGTTTTTACATCTTACGTTAATGATCAGTTGATCCTTTCTCATTAACATGCATTCTATCACAAATGTTTGATTGCAGAACATAGTTACTCAAAGAAGCCAACCGAAGAAATGGACACGTACAGCTTTGGTGTTATCTTGCTCGAGCTAGTTACAGGAAGGAAGGCAGAAAGTAATGAAACAGAAGGCTCTCTAGATGTTGTGAAATGGGTTAGAAGGAAAGTCAATATCTCCAATGGGGTACTTCGAGTTATTGATCCGAACATACCAAATAATTGTCATCAAGAAATGTTGGGTGCCTTAGAAATTGCTCTCCATTGCACTTCAGTTGTCCCAGAAAAAAGGCCATCTATGTCTGATGTTGTCAGAGGTCTTCAGTCCCTCAATTCAAGAACTAGTCCACCAAATCTGCAATTATCTTACCATGATGATAGTTCAGTCCCTGTCTGAATTTATAGAAACATAATTTGTTTTGTGTACATTCTGCTTCACTTTCCCATGGTTTAGATGGAATTTGGAATGCTCTATTTTTGGAATGAACTATTATTACATGTTTGTGTTGATGTGTGTATATCTTGTTTTTCCATAGATTATTAAAGTTTAAAGAAATAAATATAACTTTTTTGTTTTTCGAGAAAAAGATTTCATCAATTACATTCCCAAAATAACTAGCATATAGATATGAATCCTCTTTCTTTCGACTGATACAATTATTACTGATAGGAAACTCAAACTAGCGATATATCGATATTCTCCTCTTCATCTAACATTAATCTTGATTCTTGATCTCCAGAGTAATAAATAAGAAACAAGGAAACTGAAGCGAGCTAATCGCCTGTATCTATATAATCTGATATATACATAGCTACCTACCGCAAATAAACAACCATTGAAGCTTTTGCTCTCTCTATTTAGAATTGCATTTTCAGACAGTTTTTCTGCAAATCTGCAAGCAAGTAGCAATATAGACGATGTTAGCACATTATATCTAGAACAATAACAATAGCATGCCCCAATGCCTATAAAGAGGCTCCCGCCTAAGCAGGACAAGGGGGTCGGAATGTACACAACGTCACAACCTTACCTCTGCAAAAACAGACTGTTTCAAAATTGACTTGACACGAAGTGCAACAACTATCAACAACTTCATAAGATAGGAAGACTAGGTAGTTTAGCAAGCCATTTTCAATTAACTGAAACATTTTGATTCAGTACGGCATAAATTTTCCATACACTGGGGTCAATATAAACCAAAAGTTCAATTATTTAACCTGAAAGGAAGACCAGAATAGAATGTACAGTGCGACACACTCATGGGTTGTCCCTGATAAGCGGCCACTGACAGAGTACTAAAGAATGGAGTCATTGATAAATTCAACCACAACATTGTTGTTACCTGAATTTCCTAAAGAGTCGTAATTTAGAAGAGAGGTTTCTGGTGCAACAAAGTTACTTTTATCTTCTTCCTTAACCCAGACTGGCTGTTGAAACCCATCCAATTGCCAGAGCTGTTGATATTGGGGTCTAATTTGTTCCTCAGGCCATAAAACCGGGGTAGTAATGCCTGGGTGGTTACTTCCTACTAGAGATCCATTCTGCAAAGATAATATGAATAGAACAACCAAATCATTACCTCTTTAGTTCAATGGGAAGAAAATGTTCATATAAGCAACAAACTGCTTGCGAGTGGCCAATTTTTGCCATTGCTTTAGAGTTTACACTAGGACCACATTGTGTAAAGCCATTAAAAGCTTTATTTGGATTTCAGGGAGGTATAAAAGCCAGTGGTTTGCTCATGGAATTAGGCATCATGAAGTTGCTAATTGCAAGACAATATACTCACTTCTGCAGTCATGAAAGTGTCAGTGTTGATGTCAATTCCTGGGCTAACAGCAGCGAGTCTCATTGATAAAAACTGGCAAAAAAGAACGAACATTGGGAATAATGAAATCATCAGCAAACATTTTTCAGGAATTTCAAGATACAAGACACAAAAGTCGTTTCGCATGTTAATTGTCGGCCATAAAATCCTCCAATTAATTTTAATTGACATTTTTTTCAACGTAAAACTTCAACCATGAATAGCTTTTTATTCCTTTTTCTAATAAATATGGAGTTTAAAATTTATAGGATTAGATTTGTTTTTTAAAATACTTTCGTAGTATTTTACCTTCTAATTTTTCATAATATAATTACAAACGTTATTCATGGTCAAAGCTTCACCTCGAGAAAGTGAAATATTGACTAAAATGAATTGGGTGACTATATGTTAACAATCACTTGATGCATTTTACTTTGTAGTTTCCTCGTCTGAGTGGAATATCTTCCTTGCCCACTCCTCTCATAATCACTTTCCCCTTCCTATATCATTTTCTGATGAAATAACATTTCTTATGAAACATTTATAATTTACACCAACAAGTTTGGCAATGGTATCAAATCGACATAATAATGTAAAGTGAAAGGCAAGAATATCTATTTGCTTACCTCCACATGATGCTGTAAAGATTGTACATGGTTGATGATCTCATCCAATACATATGCTGTACCAGAAATCTGCAATGGTTCAAAATAATACTCAGTATGGATGCAAGTTCAGATGCATCGAAAGAGAGAACCCGTGTTCAATATATGAAGCGACAATGTCATGACTAATCGGAATGATCAATGAATATGCTGTCAAACTATTAGAGCAGTAAATGACAAGAAAAAATTATCATCAGAAAACATCAAAACCATTTATGGAAAATATGCCCCGGACCCGAACCAAACAAAGCATGTTAAAAAGAGTCATTTTTCAGTTTTTTCTTAATCACATTTGAGAACTAAGAGGTTTCACCCTAAGAATTAAATACAGCTGTAATGCTAATTTCATGGATCATAGCAACACAATGAACTAGCCAGCTTCACTTGGTTGGAAAAAGGCTTCAGCAACACAATGAACTAGCCAGCCTCACTTAGTTGGAAAAAGGCTTTGTGTGGTTTGGCTTGATTAACATTTTATTGAATGAACTCTATGAAAAGAGGTAAGAATGTAAGATTACACATTGTTTTCATGAATATAACAGGGAGGTTCTGGAATCAATTGATTTTCTTTCCAAAACATTCTACAAAATATAAAATGTTATGTGAGAAGGAGTCGCAGTATCATGGCGTGAAAATAACCCCTTGTGTGAGTGCAAGGTATGACTGCCTACAGAGGCCTAAACTGATCTGACCACTTTCCAAACATGGGGAAATATTGATATACCAATTGGCCAATTGACCAATTTAAACATTCTATAAGATGACTTATTAGTTAGTAAACAACCTGCATTAATTTTTTCAGTTAATATACATAATTGTGGACTTGTGGTTGATTTATGTCAACAGTTAACAAAGTGGGTGTTTGAGTGAGCATTTCCGAAAGCATGCCTGACCAAAACACCCTCAAAAGCAGATTATAATCCTGGAGATAAATCATATACCATAGTTGAGTGGAAATTGACAAGTTGGGTAAAGGACTGACAACATTTAACAGGCTGATATTTCTGGCCAATTTGCAGAACTGTAGACCTAGTGACCTACTTTCTCAGTGGTCCCAAATTGGATCCTTAAATATCCATGAAAATACATTTCAGCAACTCCTGACCCACCCACATTTTCACCTCTGCATTATATAGTGAAGCTTACAGAAAAAAAGGAAATTGTAGCTGAAATGTGGATGCCTGACTCGCGAGTACAAATTAGTTGGTGCATAGCTTCTTTAAGTTCATATTATCGCTAATGAAGATGATTTTAACTAGGCACGTCAAATCAACTAACTTCCAATACAAATAATGTGGTTCCTAGCAAAACATTAAAAAACGAAGGAAAAATAGGGCGGTCCAACCACATCAGCTACATGACACGTAACACATTATACACGATAATATGCACCGAAGTGAAAACTTGATCAACCATTACCATATATGTACAACGGCATGAGTATGACATGACACCAACTCAAATTAACCAAATAAAATCCTGCCAACATTAGCTTCAATGCATCGTCTACCAATTATCATCAGTGCTGCACTATATTTATAGTGGATGGCCAGAAAGTGATCCCTCAATAGAAGTTGAACGATAAGCTTCCGAAGTAATAAAACGAATTAAATGTGTGTCCACAATTATACTTGATACCAAAATGAACTTTGACTAACAAAAGACTATCCTCTTACACCTCAGAAGGTTGAACTTTCGTAATTAAATATTACCAGAATTGAATCACCATGAGTAGACGTATATAAACATACTCAGACAAGATATTTAACTAAAGGAAAAAACAACGGGAAGACGTGAAATTTATTTTTCTGTTAACAAATGGATTGGCCAAAAGATCGACCTATGATATATATTTGACCCTAACAGACTAACATACACGGGCGGAGCTCTTATAAATAGCACCAAGAGGCTTCACCTAATTTCAAAAATCAGATTATCCCTTTTAAATTTAAGAAAATTTTATATTTTTATTTTGGCCCATCCTAATTAATATAAATTTTATATAATCCCTTTAAATTTCATGCAATATAATATTTGTGTTTATTTGGTCATTAAGTTCTGACTCTCAAGTTCTGCACAACATACCAATAAAAAAAGGTAAAATATCAGTGAAACTAGTCCTAGAGAGACTTGGAGGCCAAGTGACAACAGCTTTGTAAGTGCCACTTTTCTTGGTGCAAAAAAGGCTTTCCCTTTTCCACAACCACAAAAAGATGAAAGAGACAAACCAAGGAAAGCGAACACCCCCCCCCTCCCCACACGGGAGAAATTGAACCACATAAACGAGGAACACTGCAAAGCCATCAATAAACTATATTCTACATTCAATAATTATGATAATATACCTTATTTTAGATTATTTTCTTAGATTCTAGTTCTAAACGAACATCCCACTATCTAATACTTCTCCAGTACAACGGTTTAAATCTAAAAGTAAAGTTTTTATACAACTCGTTACAACTTCTTTGTTCTATCAGACTCACTCTGATTGTAAAACAAAATGAAATCGATAAATCAAGTTTCCAAAGCATATCAGATATGAATAACATGTTGCTCGGCTCTGATTCGTGTACAAGTACAAGGAGCACATCCAAGAAATGCTTAATCACACTTTCAGTACCAAATGTCATCACTAAAAATATTTATACTACGTATAAAATAAAATCTAATATAATGTACCATGTGATTAACTAAAAAAGAATCATGCAAAGGGAAAAGGGGGACCAGGGTGCAATACTACAACATAAAACGACGTTACATTAAAACGATTCGTTAAATTCGACTAACTAACCAACCTTGTTACATCCTGGGACCAGCTCTTGCAACAATTTCATCCTTGCATTAATCTTCTCTCTCCTGGCCTATTTAACATATAATCATAATAATTAAACAACTTTAATCCCACTTAACTATAATAAATTAAAAAAACTAAATTATTTGATAATAATAATAATAATATTACTCTTTCAGCTATACTATGGCTATCAGTAGCTTGGCCACGACGTGCTCGTACATGCACATATGGTAGCTTCTCATCCTCACAAGTTTCTTTGGTATGCTTTTTATTCTTTTTATTTGTTTCCTTAGCCTGAAATTTGCCAAAAACAAAATGTTAATGATTTTCTCATTCCAATTATTAATAAGAAGAGATATTAAAATAACAAATAGATGGAATGCGAATATCAAAAATTGGAGCGGGAACATTTTGTCAAAATCAAATATATCTACCGAAAATTAGACTCCTCTATATGTTTTCGATTTTTAAATTTAGCTTTGATCATAAATTAATTTCTAAGGATTATTATACGGAGTATTAAATATAAATGTGATTCCTCTAATTATTGTTGAATTAGCGGATACTAGGCATCCATTAAGTAATCTATAACTTCTTTTTTAAAGTAATTCTTCATCTATTTTCCTAAATAAAATATTTTTTTAAACCGAAACGAGATAAATAAGCCCTATTGGAGTACTTACAATTATAAGTGGCCGAATTTTAAAAAAAGAAATGAAGGTGATCTAACCATTAATAAAATAAATTAATTAAAAGTTTTGGTGTATGAATTTACCTTTTTGTCCCTACCCTTTCTTTTATTTGTATGAGAGATTTCAGGGGACAAACTCATCTTACAATCAGAATAAACTCCATCCTCTTTCTTCACCTCCTTGGAGCATGAATTTTCCGGCGAGTTTTCCGGCGGCGGAGTCTCAAAAGCTGCCGGAGTATGGAGGAGAAGCTCCACTGCTTGGTTTGGAGGAAGTTCAAGTAAGGCAGTGAAGGAACTTGAGCACTCTGGCCCGATACATTGTTCGGGTCTTGGCCCGAACATTGCGGATCTAATAGAATCAATAAGGACAGAGCCAGGAATTAATTATAAAACGGGTCGAATAGACAAAAAAAATTATAAGGAGAGGTCAAATAATGTAAATTTATAAAAATGTAAGAAAAAATATAGCATAAATGTGTCGTTTTTCTCATAGAATTATAAAAAAGTCGGAGTTGGTCAAGACATAGCTTGGTCCTTGAATAGCTCCGCCTATTGAAGTTATGTACCAAGGTTATGTCCAATATGTTGTGAATTGTAGTAAAATGAATAAAGAAAATGAAGGAATGAGAAAGGGAAGAAGTTTGAGCGAGAGATGTTTGTAAGGTTCCAAAAGGGTATTTGTTACTCCCTCCATTTTTTAAATTTATTTTTATACAAAATTTAATAAAAATTTAAATTTATCTTATCAACTTAATTTTTTCTTCATTTTTTATACCTAATTCGACAAAAACGAACCCAAAGCTTAATTCTATTTAAAAAATTTTAAATGCGGATGGATGTAAATAATTTATGCAGAAAGGTGAAATATAACGAGAAATCTTTGACAACTAATGAGTAGTTATTTAGTTTTGAGATATGTAGAGTATACTTCCTCCATCTTTTTTAGCCATTATCAAGAAAAAATTTATTTTAATATACTTTGTCATTGTCACTTTAATTTTAATATAATATTTTCCTAAAGTTATTAAAGTTGAAGTCCATGATCTTAATTTTTCTAAATTTTTTGAGAATAAATTAACATATATAAATAAAAAAATTATCATAACTAAACATCTTTTTTTCTTATAAAAATTCAAATTTTTATGGATGTAGACTAGATTATACCCACGTTTTAATACGTCATTATTATACTTATTTTACTTATTAATTTATCCAGTTATTCTCTTTTCATTTTTCTTCCTTATATATATTATATATTATTTAATAATTAATATTATATCAATTATACAAAATTAATATGTCGGATTGCCAATACTTACCTACAGTCGACCGTGCCACCGATATCTAATATGTAAATGCCAATTTTAATCGAGTTTAAACAACTGCATTTACATCTAAAGATTGTATAACGATTTATACGTAGTGCTTAAAGTGATAAACTTATTTAATGAGATACAGTAGTTGACTAAGTGTAACACCCCGTCCCAAAATGGTTCGGAATGTCACATGCCACGAACCAAGTTTTATTCAAATTTAAGGCTGAAACCAAACCAAAATATACTAGTCAAAATAAAATGTTTAATACTAGAATTTTCAAAAATAAATATTACTATACCGACTTCACAACATCTCTAGTGAACATTCAAATCAATATTTAACACTAAAATTTTCATCATTTTAGTATGTTTAACATCAACCAATAGGCTCTGATTTTGTTCCAAGAAGCTCTCCACTTTTCTATGATTAGGCCCCTGATGCTATGAGGAGTTTGTGCTCTGCACTTGCCCATACACCTAATGCAGTTGGAAATTACGTGTCCTTTCCTTGTGACTGTGAGCTACAAGAAAATTTCAAATCTATCTCGAATCTAATCGAAATCAAATCGAAAAATAACCCGAAATTTTAACCTGAACCGATTTGTTTCTAAGGTTTGCAGTAATCCTATTCAATTTAGGTTCTATTTTGAAATAATCGAACCGAACCGAAACGATTTCTAAATTTTATATTTCTCAATTTTCATTTATTATCCTTTTCACATTTTATAAGATTTCGCATGTTTATATTTAAAAAAAAAATTGATTTAACTTCGTTTCATTATTTGTGATAACGAAATAAGATATATATAAATCTTTCTAAAACTAATACATAGTAGCACATAAATACGTAAAGACCGATATCATAGACGGATATATTGTGATCTAGATCAGATAATTAATCTAAAAAGAAGCTCATCAAAATTGCCACTGATTGTATCTAGCTATGACTTAATTTCTAATTCAAAGACGATAGGCTCAAAAGGATCAAACCTAAACTTAACCGAAATCAAACCGGATCCGAGTAGGATTAACCTATCAAAACCAAAACCCATTTGGTGACTTTTAAGCAGGTCCTGACTAAATGTGCCTCGATTCTAATTGACTCAAAACCGAACCGATCCTCGCACACCTCTATTCGCACTCAATATAGCCAGGCTACTGTAATAACAAGAAATGGTCATCTTGGTTGGCTTCCAGAGAATTTGAATAGGGGGCATCTTGATTATTTCTTCAAAAAAAAAATAACGGTGGTCAAAGTATTTAGAAGTTTATTCACTGGCACACATTTATGTTTTCAGCTGAAACTTTTGATTGAAAATTCTCCATATTTTGAAAGCTCTAAATGGGGGTTTTCTAATTTTCTTCTCTCAAGATTTCCAAACCAATCAAACCTTAAAAAGTATACACTAAATTATCAAAATTAATCAAACGACAATAATCGATCCCCCAATAATTATTATGAAAGTTAATTCCAAGGAATTGGCCCCAGATAAGAGGACGAATCAAGGACCATCCCAAAAGCTTAAAATCGTAGATGCACCCTAATAGCCATGAAGGCCAAGGCTGTGGTTTCCTCAAGATGATTGCGTTGCTAAAACTAATAAGAAATGTAGCCGATCAGAATCATATTTCATTAAAATATTATATTTCACTTCATTCTCGATTCCCACCAATTATTTCTATCTATTTTATCATTTTACTGAAGCCTATCCAAACCAATTAAAAAATAAAATTACCCTATAAATTGCAGTATTATTTTCGAGAGAAAATAAAGTTAGAATTAAGAAAATATGGAATAATCGATTTAAAATCAAAGAAAAAGTAATGAGAAATGAATACTTATAATTTTACTGAATGAGTCAATCGCCATTTCATTTGTTGGCTTAACAAAGACAATCATAATATTCAAATTTCTTAAATATAAGATTTCAATTCCACATCTTGTGAATATGTTATATCACAACAAATAACTCATATCGAAGTCGCTTGGCAATATAATTCTCAGTCGGTGAGTCTTCTTCGGTATTTTTTAAACCCTAACTTTATACGGAGTATTATTTGGAGAAAACATTTGAAATGATAATGTTAGTGTAGAGAACCCTTGATATTTAGGAAAGAAGATAGATGGTTGTGTAGAAACATGCTATTGTTCGTTTGATGAGTTTCACTCCTTGAAAGTGGGAAATACTCTCAATTAATCACACAAATCAACTCAAAAAATATATCCACAAATTCTACAAATCAATTCAACCCCAATTCTACACAGCCTCCACTTTCAACTTTCTGCCAGTCATATACACACACTCAAACAAATGGCGGCTCCCCGCTTGATTCCCCAGAAGAAGATCTTATACATACTTCTTCGCTGCCAAGACCCACTCATGCAGACTTTCAAAAGGCCAAGCCGCAGCCTTTTCAACACCCATTTCGGGGAATTCCAACGCTACGCAACTCGGTGCAAGAGACTTCAAAGCAGAAGACAAGCTCGATGGGATCTAGACTTCCATTGCTAGCCTAATTTAATTAATGTCTCGAGCATCGCATGCACTCAGAACTTCCCACGTTAGAGAAAAAAATGGTCAATGTTAAAATACACAAATGATTTAAAAAGACAAAAATATTCTCAAAAAATGTGAAAATATAGAAAAAACTCACTTCAACCCCAAAGCCACTCAACGACCAACTTTGGCCATCTATAAAGTAACTTCAGCGATCGAAAACAAATGCAAGGGAATTAGATGATCGAATGAGACTTTTAACAAACGTGAGTGATCTTTGGTGCTATTCGTGAATTTTAACCATTTTATTTTTATCTCAAATATAGTTCAAAATACATTTGTAGTTTTTAATTAATTAAAAAATTATTTATGATCAATTTTCCTTTGGAAAACCAAACACAGCTTAAATCGGGCCAAACCGTAAGCTGCATGCTTGTTAAACTCATTGCCACTTAAACTTACTCACCTCAAGACTTAATTTATTAAGCTTGCTGTAATGAATTATTTTAAGTAAAGCTAATAAATATATTATTTGACTCTAACAAAATACAAGCTAAATTCCTACTTATTTTTTATTTCTTAATCAAAGTTAATCTCACAATTCTCCTTATCCAATTTAACCCTAGTTAAAACAACTTCTTTCTCCTTTCGACCTTATACATTCTTCTTTCTCCAATTCATCACACGTTAATACTTTTTATCCTTTTGTCTATTCAATTTATAATACTTGATGTTATTTTTCAATTTACTTTTGTATTTTATTCAATGTATTGTATTGTTTATACGGCAACAATTATTTTGTCGTTGTTTTGTTAATTTTGTATTTAATTCAACGTATCAGACAGATTGCTACTACTCTGATTGCTATCCTCGTTAACTGTGAGAACCCAAGCGTGGTTGGCCTTTCTACGCATATTTTTTCGCGGCTATTCATACAATATCACAAGGACTGCATTTTCGCTGACAGCTCACTTGGCCTTATATGTCAGGATTATATTAGGTGACTTCGTGAGCTTTAAAGTTATTTAGATTTACAGATAAAGAAAGTCAGCCGAAACAAGACATGATCGAAGTTGAAAGACATTGGGAGAACGTTAGCGAGTTTCAATAGTACTTAGATTTCTCCTGTAAACAATTACAGTTAATCAACGGGACTTATCTCAAAAAAAATATGTCAGTTGATGAGATTAGTTGGTGTAATACTCATTACGATCCAATTACACATACTATAAATTGGTCTGCAGAGCAATGGGAAGAGCATATAAAGGTATAGTTTACCTTTTTTAACTATTAGTTTCAAACATATATTAAAAATTAGTTCCAAATTATAGATACATTCGTAGTTTTAAACAAGTTCGTAAGCATCCCTTTACAATATCACGGTAGAGATGCAATCAATTTTCGGCTGGATTGAGCTAATGGAAATATGCTAGATCCATCTCACAGGCTTTCCGAGCAAAACGTATTGCTATTAATCATCTATTCAAACGAAGACAGTTTCGTTATTTTCTTTTATTAATCGTAATTTGTGCATTATTATCAAATTTTTCAAGATATGCTTCGATCAATTTAATTTTATATGTTTTTTTAATATAAATTTTAAATATTTATTTAATGATATTTAGAATTTATTTATATTTTAATATTTATTTAATCAAATTATTATATTTATACTACTATTTAATCTAATTAATAAGATTTATTATTTAATAATCTATTATTTATCGAATATATGATTCATATATGTTAAACGAATTGCCAGAGGCAAAGCTTATCAAACAATTCAATTCTAAGCTTTTTTCAACTCGTTATCAAACACCTAAATATTTTCGTGATTCGTATTCAAAAAGATAATTCGATTCAAGAATTCAGCCAAATATTCTGTACTTCTCGCTTTTCAATTTTCAAATTTAACAAACACCACTTAAGTTTTCAGCTAAGGAACTAAAGTTCATAAATATCTATGACTATGAGTATGCGTGGTAATAGACTTATGGAGTTATGGTAAACACTAAACACTGTTTATTAATGCTACCAATAAATCCACACAATACCCATTAGCATTACAATTTACAAGCGTACAAACTAGAGGGTGTTGGATTGTTGGTCCACAAGGGAAACAAAACGACATTTCTAGTCCAGTCTAGCTATCAGAAAGAGACCCAACATGTTATTGGGTAGACAATTAGATGATAATTTCTTTACAGATAATTACTCCCTCCATATTTTGCACAACACTTAAAAAAAAAAAAAATTTAAATTCTACTCACATTACATTTTTCCCCTTGAATATGTCATATCACATTGTGATCAAAATGAGAACGAAAAAATGAGATATTTATTTTAAACAATATTTCTCCATTTCAAAAATGTATTTATTATTTGGGATTTAAAAATATTTTTTATTACGAGACATGAAAAACTACATTGTTATTGTAAAAACTATATTGAAAATAGAATTGTAAAAGTTATAACTAAATTATAAAACAATCAACTATCAGAAAAAATAAAAATTTCTGTGACGATCACGTATTAAACGGAGGAGATAGTTTGCAATTCCCAGATCAACATATGAAAGTTATATTGTCCACATACTCAAATCGCTCAGCTTTACGTTCAAGATAAAATTATAAAGCACACACATTTTTATACACTTTTCGGCTTTATAAGTAATTTTTATCCTACCTAAAAATACCTCACTCAAATCTTTTGTCACCAGAAGACCAACCACGAGGACTCAAGCAACCTAAATCGGGCCGAGGGTCACTCGCACAGCTCTGCTCTGGCCGAGTCCACCTTATATCTTCAGAGTTTTTATAATTTTTTCTTTATTTATAATTAACGACAGAGAGCCAAAAAACCACCATTTAACAAAGACCTTTCCACTAGATTATTTAACTAATTCTTCTTGCATTCTTACTTAATTCACTCTAATAATCATGACAAATCATAATGCTTATCACTGCATATAAGTAAGAACGGAAAATGAAGCATGTCTCGAATATATATAACCAATATTTGTAATTTGTTTAATTTGATTTAATAAATATGTAATTTAAAATTTATAGAAATATATACGGACTTCATCAACCTTGTCGAGTTTTGGAGTATAAATAATATCAAATTCTAAAGATAGTCGATAGACCTTTGTTTATTTATTGATCAATGCACAATATTAATATTATGCAATAAAGAAAGAAAAAAGAAGGAAAAAAAAAATCAACGTGCAAAAATCTTGTTGTGAATTTAGTTGATTGTATGATATCCATGTAGATAGTTGCTGAGCAACTAATCACTCAATTTAGCTAAGTGCCAGGGCATGAAAGAAATGTTTCCTTAATTTTTTAAATTTTAATTTTATTAAGTATTTAAAAAAAACTATAGCTTATTCTTTTAAAAGCTTATTGCTTTCGTCTCTAAATTTATCAATTCTTTCTTATAAATATGATATCAACTAATCCGCTCACTTATATAAAAATCCTGGTTCCGCCATTAACTCCCTCCACTCTATAAACATTGTCTACTTTTACACTTTTTCATTAAATACTGAAAATGTGAATTTCGACTAACCAACCAATATTAAACAAGAAATACTCACAGCTGACGTATCAATAAATGTAATAAAGGAAAGACTTTAACAAAAATAACACACGACAAGGTAACCCAGCTTCTAAGGCTAACAGAAGACTTAATGCCTTTGCGTCAGTCAAATAAATGATTCCACTGCGATTGTATTTAAAAACATGCTAGTGTCTACACGAATACACTCAGATTCTCCTTCGCCTCTACTCTACCCAATATAGCTTCTAAGACCAGCCCCGCCTATCTTTCATTCTTCACGCCAACACTCTCCCAAAGGTTCGACTTACAATGTATATCAAAGTAAAAAGTCGAAAGCATCATATACGTAGCCACAATCAATCATACCCCTTGGCTTAAGTTTAGAAAATTCTTCTAATACAAACGGCCTACACTAAGGATGAACTTCAGAAAGTAAGGACAAGCATAACATCAGAGTTTTTCGCTTCCAAGCACGCAACTTTTATGTAATAAAATAATATATGAGGTTCATTTTGATTCTTGATTTCAACATTTTTATATAGTATAGCGCTTGTGTTTCTACTTTCACAAGTGAAGGCATACTACATGAGGTCAAAACCTTTCATAAAAACAATAGCCCCAACCGACACCCAATGACTCACAAATCCTAACAACTGAGATCTAAGTAAATATCTTTTTCGGTGATCTAGATTGTTGGTGATTGCTTCTTCCACTCAGACCGTAAGTATTCTCGTATTCATATTGTATTTTATAATTTAGATTTGATATCAGAACAATTAATCTCGATCCTATTAGCGAGTATTTGAATAAGTTGCCCAAGCTTACATCATAGAAATTCCCCTTCATCAAGCTCACAAATCCTTTCCTTCTTCCCCGAGATACTCAACAATCACAATCTTCAACCATGCCTGAATAGATTTAGCACAACCACAAATCCTAGCTAATCAATACGGACCAACAAACTCCCCCTAGATAGTTTTTCGTGGCAAATCCAAAATCTTTTGCTTCTTCTTAAATTCTTCACTTGAACACACAAAGAAACACGTTGGAACACATATCTCGAAAGTACATTTTGGCTTTCCGATGACATTCATATGCTCAAACCCATGAATAACCTCACATGGATCAAGAGCATAACACATCTTCTCCCTATTTTCCATCAACTTCGCTCAATCGCTCAATAGCGTTTTTGGGATGCGAGCATACTTCAAAATCGTTTTTCATCGAATGACAAATTGTCGGGTAACACATGTCGAAACACTTCGTATAACATCGTAATGATCTATCACATGACACTTTCCATTCGCCTAAAACCGATAAACATTTGTCATCCGTAGGACTCATCAACATTAGTAGTATCGCATCTTCCTTCTCGCTTATCGCATTGCTGCACAAAGTTTCTCCTCAATAGCCTCATTCAATACGAACCAACGGATCGGCTGTGTGCGGAGGACATTAGCATCTTCTAGCACATTTCTCCATCGCACTATTTTATCAAGATAAACTCATTTCCCTAAAAGAACACTTCGCTACACAACAAACTTCCATCCCGTCAAGCTCCCCATAATGTTACTCATGTCTTATCACTGTTCGACAGCTTGTTTCATACCCTTTTCTCTTCTTCGTAGCTCCTACAATGATCTTCCCTGACCTCTCAGCAACAATAGATGATATATGATAATTACTCTTCCCCTTTCTCTTCAAGGACTAATCAAAAGAATAATAACTACTTCCACCACCACAAAGAACATCACGTGATCAAACTCATGATATCTATCGTCATAAGAAATGGTTCAGCAACAATCTCTTTGGCTTTGAAAGCTTCAACAATTGTTATTATTATTTTGGGTTTTCTCCTAGCAACATCTTCAAAGAATATTCTTCTTCTTCAAGTATTTGCCCTTTGCCATTTCCAAGCATTTCTCCTTTTTAATCATAGTGACTAATCATCCTTGAGAATTTTCATCATATCAACATACAAAATAAGGACAACATCATGAATTTTCTCATTTTTGCACATTTGTGGGTACATCTTTTCCTCTTCACAAATTTGAGAATTCCATGTTGTTCAACACAACAAAAAATCCCTGGGTTTTTCAAAGAACCTGTGAGACAGCATTTAAGTCTCCTTCACTCTTAAATAGGCTTTTTAATCCTGTCAAGACACTCGTTGTGAATAACTGTATTATCTTCGATTGGGCCACAAATAATTTTCCGATGCTGATTGAGGCCTTCATTTGGCTTGGGGAGTAAACTTCCCCTACATACTTGGATCTCACCAATGTGGGCACTTTATCTTCATTTACATTCAACAGTTTAAGTATGTTAGCATCAAATCTTACAACATCTTCAACTCAAGGACCACAGTCTTTACAACGCGATTGACATTTGGAACAACATCTTTAGCCATATTAGCATTACGCCAGCAAGATAGCATCTTCGGGACATCGCGATTAAGAACTGATAACAACATCTGGAACCTTCTTCATAACAACATAAAAATCTTAGATTTTTCAACCTCATCCTCTTCTTCGCACAAGCCGAGGTTATTTAGTTAAGCATGTTAAATTTCATATGACGCCCCTGTAGGGATGGGGGCGACAGTGACTAAGAGGTCAGTTGACCGCCGAACTTATACAAACTTTTAATTCGTTTCACCGTTAATACGACTTTTAGCAATTTGTAAAACAAATGCTGAATAGCAAAGTAGTATTAACACCTCAAATGAATGCTAGATAAAGATGAAACAATAAAACTATCTAGCAATCATTATGTGCAATAAAACATCTAAAACTCATTTTCGATCAATATTAACATTAAGCTCATTCACGCATAATAATGATTAAGTCCATTCATGGCTATCGATCAATCCTAGCAATCTATTAAACATACCACAATTCAATACATGGGGATATACTAGGCGAAGCTTAAGATTCGATAGCAAGTTTACTCATGATTCGATCGGCATGAATATAACAATAAGTTCATTGATCAAATCAAACTATCCTAATCATGAATATCAATTCAAGATCAACATAGGATATTCCTATTTTAGCTCGATTAAACTGGATAATAATTTAATAATAATTCAATTATATGTGCCGACATATTCAAGTATAAACTAGCATATAATCGAATCCTAGCAATTCTAGCATATATATAATATGTGCACAGCAGCAGAGTAGTGGTTAAGACGCAAACTCGAGACGTGTTTCTACCGAGGTTCGCTTAATCTACATCCCCCACCCAAGGCCTCACCTTAGGCTTACCAGAACTACGGCGCTTTCAAATATCAGTAGTTCTCTAACTAACTTACAACTCTTAGCCCATAACTTCAGCACACACCACTAAGAACCCATGAATCACCCTAAGGATTTCAACTCCTAACTCCTCGTGAACCCAAGCCTCAACCCAGATTTCAACTCAATCAAGTCGGAGACAACTTCCTCCCACTCGAAAGCACTCTATGTCCTATTGGCTGAGCACTAGCCTCAACACTACAATAATCTACTGATTCCTAGCCTGAGTGTGTTCTCACAACACCTCGACCTCGCCTCTAGTACGAAGAACAAATCCTAACTTAATGACATCTCTTTATGTAACATAGATTGTTGTTTTATCCCACCCAATGTCTTCAACGAGCTGCCAATAGGATTACAATTTTGGCACAATTTATAACCTCACATCGAAGGCATAATATCAGTTTCGTTCAACCTCGTTGAGTGATAAGACTTCAAGCTCTGAACTTCCCATTCGAGCATTTTATCAAACACCAATGTTTTAGCCCATTTCATTTCAAAGTTTAGCACAAACCAAACTCACTCGCTGATAAATGACAACTAAAGCTCAAGGATTGAGATTTGGTATTTTAAAGATGAGAAATGAGCATAAAACATTTAGAATTATTTGGTTAAAGAGTTTCAAGATTTAGTATTTAGCAAGTAGAGTTAAAACCGGACAAAACTACTGACTCCATCGAGACCTCATCGAGGCTAGCCCTCATTGGCCCATCGCTAAACTTAAAATCGCATTTTCCTTTCTTCGTTATAACTCCGATTTTGACGATTCAAAAGCGCTGAAATCTCTCTTTTTCAAACCCTTTAATGAATTCAAACCCCGCTTTATACATTACTAAGATTTTCAAAATATTTTCTTGACAAACATTCTAAAAAAAATTGGAAACAAGATCTTTTAGTAAAAAATGATTTGAAAATATCTCCCAACAAGACTTCAATCAAGATCATGAAAGAAGTAAAGTAAGATTCAGCCATAACTGCCTAATCTTCGGTTACATCCAAGACCGTCTCTTCCCATCTGGCCTTTCATTTTTCTTTCATTCCTTTCATGACCGGTGATTGACGATCTTTCTTTCATCGCCATTCTTCACTTTGAAGCCAGATAATACTCTGCCCATTCACCATACTTCATATTTTGGCATCAGAAAAATTACCAAGCTCATGACATTTTCATTGCCTTCACGCTGATATTGTGCTTGTTGGATATCAATGCCAACTTTCATAGTCCGACAAACACCTTTCTAACATACCTATGAATTAAATCACTTTAAGCACATATGTTGGGGATAAGAAATCGACATTTAAGTCATCATTAAAAACAGTGTACCTGACTCGTAGTCCAACAAACTCCCTTGACGATGACAAAACATTGATGTCAAACACATGTCCATAATTCATTATAAAGGTTAAGACAAGGACATGGTTGCTTTTGTACACACGCTAGTAAAAGGTACTTAAGCATACTAGCATGGCATATTTCATGCATCAACAACATTTCACCTCTTTTGAATCATAAAAAAGGTACATACTAAGCACAACGATACCATATAACACATGTCTCATAAAGAAAAATTAAAGAATGTATGTTAAAAGAGTAAACCATGTTAAAAATATATAAAACATGTAAGCACATTAACATGGTTTTACACAATAAGCAAAAAGATATACAATGAAGCATATCAAGAGTCGCATCACATAATCCCCTTTCACGGTTCAAACCAAAAAAAGGTGCAAAATTTGAACAAGCGACATTTAACATATGTCATCTAAAAATAAATTTAAGAACATTAACATATGATGTACATTTAAATTTCATTGTTAAAAAGTTTAAAACTCAAAAGAGAATAGTAATAGATCTTTCCTCAAACAAAGTTAATATCGAAAAAAGACAATCATGAAGTTTATTAATTGCCCTCGAACAAAAAGTTCTTAGTGGACGGCAAAAGAAACAAAGCATAATATCACCTTTGAACAAGAAGAGTCCCTCAATCTACGGATTTCATTGGGGCAATATTTAGAACAAAGATAATATGTGTACGGTATGCATTAACCATTTTTTAAGAACGAAACATTTAAAATCATACGGGCATGCATAATAGTCAAGTGATTTTAAATAAAACTTAAAAAAAGTGAAAATAAGTAAATGGTTTTGTTAAACAAGTTGACTAATAATCGTTGTCTCAAGGATAAACGACGACATTAAGCCAACTTTAATGAATTACTCCCCATCGAAGATGTAAGACTCTCCTTTCTCAATAGGAAAGTTTGCATATACCATTAAAAGGACATGTTAGAGAAATCAATAATCTCCAAACACTCAAGCTTAAAGAAAAGTTTAAAGCATATCTGAAATAAAGTTAATACAAATCACTCAATTATATAAAGCAATGCTGGAAGATTAAATACCAAACTGAAAGGTGTGCATGCCGAAAGTTAAAACATTTAAATCATGAAAAATAATCCACTAATCTTCAGAAGCCAATGAAAACATAAAAACACCTAAAAACCATTATTATTAGAACACGTGTCATCCCGAAATGCATTTAAACAACATATACAACTGATGACAAAGGAATTTGTCATTAACAGTATATGCACATTTAAACCTTTTGCATTCTCCTTAAAACAAAAATGTATTTTCTAAAATTTCTACTACAACCATCTGAAAAGATCAAGAATGCCTATGGTCAAATAGCTTATTAAACGGAAAAAGCAAAGCTGGAGAAATAGTTTTAAACACAGCGACCTCCAATGCTTTCTTATCGTCAATCGAACAATAATAAGAGTAATTTAAAACATTTATCAAAGGATAAGTTCAAGATTATGAAGATTAAAAAATTAAAGCATCAATCAGAGCTTTACATTTACCAACACAATATAAAGCCAGCATACAATACAAAATTTCATAACCAAGAATTTAATATCTCCACATTCGCAGAAAGCGTTTTTCTTGAAAGAATCACAAGAGTTTTAAAAAAGGATTTATAATCACGCTTAACCCAAACACATATTCTATTGTCAACAACATGCGGTCAAGTCCATATGAGTTAGAGACATTCAAAGTCTTAGGTACAAACTCCCAAACAAGTGGCATTAAATATTTTAAATAGCCTAAAGAACACGGCTCCCCTTAATCCATCGTGATATAAATGATTCAACATTCGCCTTCATGTTACTGTAACATGCACAACTTTGAATTTCAAGAATGTGTAATCACGCAAAGTGAGTAGGAATACCAAAATATACTCAAGTTCAAAGAAAAAAGTACGAAAGCATATTTTAACTGAGCCGAAAATGAAGAACATGCGAAAACATCTCACAGATCATTTCTATCCTAATAATAATACGTCGTGGAGAATTTTGAACTTCAAACTCAAAATATACTAATAAGGAAAATTTATGAGCACATTTTCCATATCAGACGATATACGCCAGACATACCACATGTAAGAATGTTAAGAAGCGTGATATATCATGCAGGATACCTAAGCAAAAACATAAAACACGAGTATCCCAAACATATTTTGAAATCCCTTTTACAAACATTTAACATTTGTAGAGGCAAAAGAAAGCATTTTAAAATCGAAGTTTTAAAGTAAAGACGCAACTAAGTTTAAGCCAGACCATCCATTTAAAAACTAAATACATTTAAAACGAATGAGATGTACAATCGCATGATAAACCTCTATACAATAATCATTCAAGTCTGCGCCTATCAAAAGACTCGCTTTTAAGATATATATGCGAAGATAAGCCAAGTGTGTTTAAACAAGAGTATATCAAGCTTCTTAAGATTTATAAACACACATAACTTAATTGTCCAAATCAAAGAAGCTATTTCAAAATGATAAGTCGCTTTTAAAGAAAAGTCAAATAGCCTCAAGCTTAAGCACCTATGAACAATTTATGTCCCTAAGGCTATCCATATCTACAAGACATAAGCATTCCACAAAGCATCATCCTAACAACAACTAAGACTATACACAAAGGCCATCCGAGTTTTATTATTAAGTACAAAAAAAGATTAGAAATAAATCTCACCCGATGGTATTCCATTTTTCTTTTGTGCATTCGTTAGTCCACATGTCGCAAGATATCCCACTGTTTTCAAGGTTTATCTCCTCGACTTTCTACATTTCCGAGTCTCATGTCATTCGTGCCCATCTCCACACACTTTTCATAGTCCATCATGTGACCTACACATTTAAGCCTGCTGAGCATGTATCCACCTGGGATCCTTGATTGGCCGATAACATATTACAATTAAACTTACCGCCTCTATTTCAAGCACTAATCATATAAAACCAAGGTTTATGAAATATATTTTTATATATATTTTCAAATAAAACATAACATATTTCATTTCATTCATGATGATCATATTTAAGAATTTCAATTAAAGCATAAGTGTGATTCATCTTAACCCATTTAGAATAAAGCAATTTAACTAATCATGAACGACTCGAACGCATATCAAACAAGACTCGACAGATATTACACCGGCACACGGAATCTGCTGATTTTCACATTTTAGGCACATCATTTTCATACGATTACTTAGCATTTTAAATTATGAACACGCATTAAAGCCAAACAAACTCGACATTGCCAATCAAGGTGTATTAAAGATTCATGAATATATTAACATATATATAAATTTAAGATTTAATTTCATGAATAGCCTTTTTAGTGAGTTTTTGGAAAATATTTTTGCACATAATCGAAAGGTCATACAATAAGCACAATGTCCATTTTAACCCAATTTTTGGGTCCGTCAGTTAGTGTTTCCGAGTCCTTAAAATACACTTAGTTCAAATACATTTTGGCGGAATCAAACGCCAAATGTCCATTTTAACGACAATCACGCATATAAATCAATTGTTGCAAGGTGTGACCAGGTACATGTCAAAGCATATAAACATATCAAACACATTTAACATATATCACATTCAATTTAAACATGATTCTAACATCAAATTAGAACATATAATCACGTTAGGCAACAACGCACATCTGTCGCCATATTGCCAGAATCCACTCTACTAATTGCTAGGACTCAATGTAGACCCACTCGATACCACTTTGTGAAATTATACGAAGCCCTGAGTGGGGGGGCACAGACTAAGAGGTCGCTGATGCCGAATTATACAAACTTTAATTCAAGTTTCACCGTTAATACGACTTTAGCAATTTGTAAAACAACGCGAATAAAGCAAGTAGTATTAACACCCTCAAACGAACGCTAGATAAAAGATGAAACAATAAACGATCTAGCAATCATTATGTGTAATAAAACATCCAAAACTCATTTCGATCAATATTAACATGCTCTCATTCATGCATAACACGCATTAAGTTCATTCACGCTATCGATCAATCCTAAAGAATCTATTAAACATACCACAATTCAATAGATAAATAGCGAAGCTTAAGATATTCTGATAGCAAGTTTAATTATGCGATTTGATCTAAGGCGAATATAACAATTAAGTTCATCGATCAAATCAAACTATCTAATCATAATATTGAATTCAAGATCAACATAGATATTCTATTTTAGCTCGATTAAATTCTGACATATCAATTTAACACAATAATTCAATTATATGCCTAATATTATTCAATAAGCCGCATAAACTAGCATATAATCTAATCCTAGCACTCCCAAAGATATATAATATGCGCACAAAGTAAAGAAGAGGGAAAGAAGACGCAAACCGACACCTGTTTTCAATTTGTGTCTTTAATCTACATCCCCGACCCATGCTCATCACCTTAGGCTTTCAATAATCCACTAGATGGCTTTCTTCAAATATCAGAAAGCTCCAAACCAACTTACAACTCTTAGCTCATAACTGTTAATACACCACTAAGAACCCAAGGAATCACCCTAAGGATTTTGTCCTCTAACTCGTTAGAACCCAAGCCTCAACCCAGATTTCAACTCAACTGCCGGAGATGCAACTCCTCTACCGAGCACCTTTATGTCCTATCGCTTGGAGCACTAAATTTCCCAACACTATGTCAATTCATCATTCCTAGCTTCGAGTAAGCCCCTACAACACCTCGGACCCTCAAGCCTCTAAGATGGGAACAAACTTAACTTCTAATCGATCTCTTTATGAATATAGATTGTCGCTTTTATCCCAATCTAAACGCCCTCAACGAGCTACACAGATTTAATTTTTGGCACAATTTATAACCTCACATCAGAGTAGATAATACATCGAAGCTTCGTTCAAATTCTTTGTCAGCAGGATAAGACTTCTCAAGTTTCGAACTTCCCATTTGGAGCATTTTATCAAACACCAATGCTCTTAGTTTCCCATTTCATTTCAAAGTTTAAAGACAAAACCAAACTCACTCTCACATAAATGACAACTAAAGCTCATGTATTCGGTAGATTTGGGTATTTTAAAGATGAGAAATGAGTATAAAAACATTTAGAATTATTTAAAAAGTCAGAAGCCAGATTCGTATTTAAAGGGGCGAATGAGTTAAAACGGACAAAACGGCTACTGATTATCTATCGAGACCTCATCGGTGAGGTTGTGTCTCGAATGGGTCTAATCAGAGAAAACATCAAAACATCATTCAGATCATCGACCTCATCGAGACCCGTGTCCCGACGGGGTCTCGATTTAGTTAGCTTTTGCGAAACTTAAAATCGCATTCCTTTGTTATAACTCCGATTTTGACGATTCAAAAGCGCCAAGCTCTTTTGAACCCTTTTAATAAAATGAGTTCAAACCCTAGTTTATACACATTTCTAGATTTTCTTTAAACATTTTCTTTTGACAAACATTCTTAAAAAAAATTGAAACGTTAAGATCTTTTAGCTAAAATGATTTGAAAAATATCTCCCAAATAAGTACTTCAATCAAGATCGAAGAAAAGAAAGTAAAGTAAAGATTCAAGCCATAACTTTTACCTAATCTTCGGTTAAAGATCCGCACTGCCTCTTCCGATTCGATCTTTCGTGAACTTTTCTTCTTAGTCCTTTTCACGACCTGTAGATCGACGATCTCGCTTCTTCATATCGCCATTCTTCACTTTCTTGGAAAGCTTGCATGGTTGATTCTTCTTTCTATCTCACCATACTCATATTTTGGCATCAGAAAAATCACCTCGTGTTTCACGACATTTCTTCATCAGTTTTCAACGCCTCGATATCATAGCTTTATTTGATATCAATGTCAACTTTAAGGGTCCGACAAGCACCTTTCTAACATACCTATGAATTAAATCACTCTAAGAACATATGCTAGATAGTAAATCAATGTTTAAGTCATCATTAAACAGCTGCATCTGACTCGTAGTCCAACACAAGACATATTGCCAGACGGCATCTGATTAAGCATTCTTCCTACGACATTTTAGTTCTTCATCGACAAGCAACACATCCTCAAGATTGGATTCGAGATTCAACTCAGCCACCACACACCGCACGATGAACGGTTCATAACCGCACGCACAAAAGTTCCTCAAAATATAAAGTGACACTATGTTTGCCAGAGAAGAGCGTTATAACATCTAGAATATCATTGTACTTCTCCCACTTCTGCTTCATCCAATAAAAAAGAATTGTATGAAACCTACCAAAGATTCAGACACTTTGCATCTACTTCATCCACTTTCAGCGGTCATGGGGTATACGTCGCTCATCATGCTGTTGTCTATCGATAACATCCGTATCCTTCCATTTCTCTGTACATACTGGTCCTTGAGTTCATTATGCACGTTGCAACATGTCAACATAGTAGAAATGATCACATTAGCAACTTCCTCTTGAGTGATAGCTTCACGGTCTTCTAAAATACCACCAATTTTGAAAGTAAAGTTGCTTCTCAAATACATAAGAGATATGTAAGATATATAGATACTGCCAAACTCATGGAAATATGTGAACACCACATTTAGCTTTCTCCCTCCGCATTTCGTAGCTCGTTTCTCCCCGATACCTAATCTTTCTGAATGGCCCAATCTATGACAACCACCACAATTATTGGGAAGAATAGTATTTTCTCACAGAACATCCTTCACAACCTTACGTGGCATTTTTTACAGATCGACCAGTTGTCGATACGACCGTTTATAACATCGGGTAAATTAAAATTTGTACACCTCGCGATTAATTTTAGATCATCCTTCGTTGAAGCCACGAGTAACATCACCACTGGCCGCCAAAGATTTCACCAAAGGTCGACGACACGTGTACCATCATCCTCAAGAATCTCCAATTCTTCTACATCAAAATCGGGCGTATCAACAACACTGACCTCACTGGCCGCATGCACTCCTCTTTAGGCAGTCTCAAAAGACGCACGTGGCACCAACACTGCACTCACATCATCGCGAAGCAGATCTAGCAAGCATGTGCCTGCTGCCGCAGCACTGATATGTCAACATTCATACCCCGAGTAACTCGATAGTAAATTGGCCCACGACATTTTGTAGTAACAGATCCTTCCACCTTAAGATCATCGACAATGTCAATTACTGCATTTGACTCATCACATCACTCCCTATCTGAAAAGCCATATCCTTCAACCTATCCAAAGTTTCCTCGGCACTGATCCACATTCAACCAAGTTCTCAATACTTGCATTTTCACCCCTCAACAATTACGTTATCAACACGCGACGCATCTTTTCATCACCCCCTTCGCTATCATCCACAACACCATCAATACACTTTTCAGAAATATTATAGGGTTCAACAGTCTTATCCACGCTGGCTATCGACACTGCATCACAGAGGACTGACATACTAAGAACATCTGCCGCCTCACTCACGCAGCAGCCGCTGACTCTTTTTTCAAAATTGGAGCAAGCCCAATAACATCTTCATTAAGAATCCCTCGTGCCCTTAATTTCAAAGACCATCAATACTGGCACCTCCTCAAGGCATCCTATTCTTTAACTTTTTCTTCTTCTCTTGAGTAGTATAATTAGGAATATGCATCTCGATCTCAACATCATTCAAGGTGTCCTCAACACCTACAACAACAATTGGTTCTGCCCTTATATGCGACAACTCAGCAACATTATCACCAGTATCATAAACACTTGGTACAAACACTTCACCAGAATTTCCAGCAACTATATCATCATTACTATCAACACTTGTTGTGACATCAGTCTCCACATCATCCATAGTCATCGACACGATAAGATCAAAACCCAAGGAACAACATCTCCCTATCTCGAACTTCCTCAAGAATATCACACTGGAATACACTTTTCACCAAGCTGTAATCCTCGGGTACCTCGCATGCATTAGCCACAATATCACCGCATTGAAAAGAACAAGAGTTCACAAGGTTTCCAAATACGTTAATAACACTTTTTCAACTGGGGAAGTTTCGTAGCTTACAACCACCTTCCTAATCTCAATAGCCTCTCGGCATAACATTTCCGCGCACACATTACCCCTGTACGATCTTGATCATCCTTCACTCTTTCGGGGAACCTTCATGTTATCCACGCCCCAGATTCTTTTAGCAGCCAAGCGCACAAATTGATCAATTTGAACATTTTCAGATCTACCCCACCTAGTATGGCTTTCAAAGCTGAATTCACACAGGCCGCTCATGCTCCTTCTGCACGACCTGTGCCCACGCCTGGCGCAAGGCCATCAACAACCTGCACACCGCATCACACCGATCGATGGACGACAACATAAAAAAAGACTTCATTTGACATTAATAATAAAAATACACTTTGTCCATCAGGCGAATCCAACAACATATACAATAAAACAAATCTAACAACATAATACAAATTCACCTTAATTATACAACTCATACACAGCATCCAAAATACAATATGTGAAAGTATGACAACTGCACTTCAATGAAATACAATACCTAAAGCTTAACAATATACAAATTTATACCAAGCGAAATGACTGGATGAGGGAATTTATGCCACCACCGCTTCATCTACTTATCTTCAATCTCGCAATTTCATCAACGCAGCCTTCAACAACCTCGCCGATCAACTCCTAGAACCCAGCATAAAATGCCCGCCCAGAAAGTGGAGTCAGCTTATTGCTCGGAAGTGAATACAAATACTACGCATTCAAGCCCCCACATATACATATTCATACTTATAAATAACATATGATTATACATCAACTGTGCCACACAATGAATAATTAGCCTCAACTCACATAACTTTCTTATACGACGTTACATAATACTATACACATGAAGCTTATAATCATAAATAACGTATATTCATTCGGGGAAACAAGCCAAGACACAAAGGCATCAAATGAGAACTCCAAATAATACATACGAGAATCTACCTCCAAATAATACACACGAGAATCCACTCAAATAATACACACATTTATAATCCACCTCCAAATAATACATGAGGAATCCACCTGGGGTCAATACACATATGCAGAATCAACTCCACATAATCGTGACGAGGCCTCCACCTCCATCCTCCCGACCCAGGCCACACCCCTCAACGCGCATATCACACCAAACCTCCCGAATCCACCTGGCAACCCACACACATGCACACCACACCAAACCTCCCGCGGGGTTACCACCGTCCGCAGCAACACACAAAGAATCAAAATGATCAAAGACGTAGCCACACACAAAGACACACCACACAAAATCTCATAACATGAATCATATTCACAACTATCCTACGATATAAATCATAATCACTAATATCGCATGATACATCATAATCTCAATTATCTCATAATATAATCTAAATCTCAGTTATTTCATCATATTAATCATAAATCAAAGTTTACACATAATATCAATCATAATCACACAATACACATATCGTATCAATCCCAAGATATCACACGCATTATATACAACATAATATATACGAAAGGTCCCCATCGCAAGATGTACTCACCCCGAGCCCAAAAGCGCACACGACTCTAGTACCGCTGTATCTGTGCTCAACTCCTATTTAAGGAAATTATACATTATAACACATTTTGTGTAATAACCTCTCTTAAGATCTATATAAACCTCGAGCGTATACCACGCCTCACGATTCAAATTTAAAACCCTTAGAAATCATCCTATCCCCAAGATTGGGTATACACTTTTAATATTCCAACATAACTACATTCTAATCGCCAACTGTGAAATCTCACATTATTCGGTCATCGCCTTTATTACCCTACAATAACACTTTAAGCACATTCTAATCAATCCAACAATAAATTGACAACTAATTAATCCATTAAATACAACCTCCAATTCAAACTTAAATGTTATACGAATTTTCCCCAAACTTTTTCAACTCCACCCTACCTATCCATATCCAACCAATAATTCTATACCCAAAACAACTATATTAAAGTCCTCATCCATATTACAATTTAAAGTTCATTTAATAAAAGCCAACCTCAACTTACACCACTTTCTAACCCCAATAATCACTCAAAATCACCGCTAATCCCCTATACGATACTCAGATAACATTTCTATGCCATAATAAATTCAAGATCTAAAAGTCAACAAAATCCATAAAAAGCTTCAACTTTCAAAACTCAAGAAATATCTCAAAAGATTTGTGATCTTTCTTACCTAGATATGATTTAGGACGATGAAGAGAAGAAAATCCAATAACTTTGTTCTGAATTTAGCAACAATCGACGGTGAGAAATGGAAAAATTTCGCTGAAATTGGCAGAAAGATTTCGCCATGAGGGAAATATAGCGTTTCTGATTTATGAGATAAGGCGGTGCTGGGATATTTGGTGCAAGCAAATTTAAGCTCCGCTGGCTTTGCTAATTTACACCTTCGCACTTAAATCTTCAACGAAACCGATTTATCATATTCCCTCGGCGCATATATTACTACTCATCTCTATACTCATCTCGATATATCGATATTATTCCAAAATTATTATACTATCTCCGGGTCCCACCACAAACCGAAATATATCACCAACCTAATCGATTTGTTGAATTCTCCACTACTAACCAAATTTTTAATTTCACCTCAAGATACTTAACGGTAAAACTTATATACCATCAATATAATATCGTGCGAATGGCATCACCTCTCGCCCACCGCTTTTCCTTTATAATTGTGTCCCATCTATCGCTATGTTGGGTCGGAACAGTCCATCCAATGAGTACAATCTTCTAAATTCGATGTTGATGGATGTCAAAAATACAATCATCCTTATTCTCCAATCATCATAGTTTGTTCTATCCAACATAGGTGACATATAGATCGATCTTCCTTGTCTCATACCTTTCATGAATTTGGATTGGCTACTGCATTCAATTCGCATGTTCCAGTGCCCGATCTAATACCAATCAAAGTATCAGAATATATCTTCAAAATTGGCAAAGGCACACCGTTGCACCAAAAGTCGACGTTGTTTGCTGCTAACAGGACACAGCATCTACATGGGACAATCAATCCAACCAAATTATGCTTTAATTATTATACTAGATGTTGTAGATGTTTAAGATAACGTATCGTTTCTAACAAATGATCACCAAATAAGGCTTAATCGATACTACACACAAGATCAAGGATATTGTGCTCGTTATTCCAACTCATAAATACACCGGAATAACGCTTGCTACAAGAAACACAAAGCACACACAAAGTAAGCAACACACCCAGATTTTGTTACCTGGGCCGCGAAACCCTTCACCTACGCATTAAAAGAAATGCCCTGCGGGAAATGACGCTTAGTATATTGGGCCGAGATTTATAACAAGTGACTTATCTCCCGCGGACGCTCTATCCTACCTAACCCACGCCCAAGTTCACGCCTCGATCATTACCTCTGCTCACGCCTCCATGCTCCACTTGATATATCGCCTCTCGACAAGCGGTATCCCCTCATTATACTAAACTCAAAGCTCCCCTTAATAACAGATCCCCTCACTATACTAAAACTCAAGCTCCCCGATCACAGATCCCCCTTACTATACTAGTTGCACTCCGATCAAGTCGCATCAGATGTTTGCAATGTTGCAAACAACAACATAAGACAAGACACCAACACATACACTACATGGAGCTTTATATATAATCTATTAAATCGATTTAACTCTCAAATATACAAATAAATAGTTGTATTGGGCGTGAGGATAATTTCTAATAAATCTTTGATCCATTTTTGAGAAAACTCCATATAAAAGTTTTATTCAATTATGGTAAAGAGATCCTCCATATCATATCTATAGGATTTTTAATCTTCATAGTTCGACAAAAACGAATTTATTCAACCCTATATCACATTCAGAGGCTGCCCATGGTAAAAAGAATGGCTTACACCCGCCTACGCAAGTTTCATCGAAACACACACCGCACGCGACCGTTGCTACCACACGTTAACAACAAATAAGCGCAAAATGCTTTCAAACTGGGGACCGCTTCTGCTCACAAATCCTTTTCCTTTCTTCGAGAGGTTCAACAATCATAATTCAACCATGTCTTCTAGAAACACACTGTAGCACAACGAAAACTTAGTCAATCAATACGCACTAACAAACTGCTGCTTAAAGAGGTAAAACAACACGACTCACACAGGTTCTTCCTCACCACTGCATTTCGTCGAGAAAAATTACTTCACGTCCCACAAATCTGGTGTAACAATATGGTGCTATATGTGACCTTTTTCCATAGTGATAACATATCCATCTATATTTGTTGGAGGAAGTACCAGCTACAACCCAAGTCCTGACATGTATCTTTTGATTTCTTTGGTAGCCTTTATCTACAAATCCAATGCTAGAATTGTCTTCACTCCTCTTCCTATGTAAGAGTATCTCCTCTAGAACATTTGTACTAAGGTTCATCATTTTGATTATTTTAATAACTCCATAATTCAAGCAAGAGTCAGAATTTCATTCCTCTAGTTCTCCACAATCTTGCACACCAAATTCTTCTCAGAAGCTCACTTTTCTAAGCCTGATACGTGCATGCCAATAATCCTAACCATTTGTCAAATAAAATTCTGGATAGCTCATACCAACTTCTTCCGCAATTCTCCTTCATCATCGCCACAGCCACAAGATTGCCTGCTGCCGACAAGTGCGCTGATCGACAGCGATACCTATTTGGATTTCCGGGCCGCGAGCCGCTATGTTTTGTCTATCGCGATTCACCCTTTTTCTTCATCTCGCTTCCCTCGCCGATAAAAGCGGCGCGATGGCTTTTGATCGCTTACATAAGAAGCGACATTCAACTGCACATGTTCAAACCTTCACTCTCCTCAGACAATTCCTGCATCTACTCTACCGACGACTCACCATTCGAACCTCCACTTTGGAATTTTCACCACTTTCCACTCCTGGCTGTCAATACCACTGCAAAGCTCTCCCCAGATACCCATTCTTGCTGAATCCTCTTCACGGTTATGTTGATTTTTTTGTAAGAACTCACGCCTCGCTGTGATCTCCTTTCTTTCTTCACTTTCACAATATTTCAAGACTATTCTGCTTTTCTTCCGCTTTTGTCGATTCAAAAGTCATCTCAAATATAATGATATTTACATCTATTCATCCAACTTCATCGCGACGTCTGGTGCTTCTTCAATAGTTTTACCATGAAGAAATCGTTTATGGTGGTTCTTAGCACTTTCCGAAATGCTTTTCATTGTTCATAGTCTCCAGAAAAGGATTCATTTGCTATTGCCTTTAAGTTTTGCTGTAATCTGTAATTGTCTCATCTTCTTCTATTCGAAGAGTCTCCATTGGGCGGTCACACAGCAGATGGGCATTATTACTCAATGCTCATACATGCAAGACTTCCCATGCCTCTACCAATAGTACATTTAGCCGATCATCTTAAACACCTCAAAGATTCACCTCACATAATATAAAGATTCAAAGCTTCATGAAGAATACAACGATAACTCCTTCTTCTCGCACCAGCCCACTCAACTTTTGTTTCGACAACAATGCCTTAAAGAACATTCTCGCTGAAGCCGTGTCATTCATCTAGCGGCATGTACTCATGTCTTGGGCCAATCCCATTTCGCAGCTGCAGCTATCCTCGCTTTTCCGCAGGAGCATCATAATTATTCAAGATTTGGGTCACAAGTATTGTTTCCTCCTTTTTTTGATGCCGTCCATAAGTTCACTTAGATCTCAATTTCGCGTTACCGAGCGCCCGCCTGATAATTAATTGAATTAAAACGTCAACTTTATCAACCAACAAGTTTTACAAGCTGACGTAATAATAAACAAACAATAATAAATGAAAGACTTTAACAAAAATAACACACGATCTGGTAACCCAGTTCGGTGCCAATGTAGCATTTGTGTTCTGGGCCACCCCGTCAAATAAGCGATTCCACTATCATCATGACGAAAATTACAAAAGAAGCGCCTACACGAATACACCGTATTCTTTCGCTCTACTTCACTCCAATCTAGCTTCTAAGACTAAAGCCCCCGCTATCTTCACTCCTTCACATCACCTCCCAGCTGCTCGACTTTACAATGATATCAAAGAAAGTTTCCTCAAAGATTGCTATAACGTGTTGTCATAATCAATCATACTTTGCTAAGTTTGTAAAATTCTTCTAACACAAACGGTCTACACTCAAGGATGAACTAATATAAAAGAATTTATCTCTTAAATTTTAGAAAATCTAATTAAAAAATCTTTATGTAAATCTTATGGCACGATTTTGGGCAATGGTTTTACACTTAATTTCTTAATTGTGATATTCCATACATTTATTTTTTTAATATTCACTTTTATAGTAATTTAAGTAAAACGACATCGCTAACGGTTTAAATATACCATTAACCCATTCTATATGGAATCGAAAATAATGGTGGCAATTGTATCTTAATAGTATCATGATAAGTGTCAAATCGTCATGCTAACGGCTCCTTAAAATTCATGTCCTGGAATATTAAGAAGAAATTAATTGTGGAATGCGCCTCATTTATCGGGACGTATAGAAGATTCTTTTAACCATCTCAACATAAAGATACTCTATGAAATGAACACACACCATTCAAAATATGTGACTACTAGTACTAAATACTCTTATGCTTTACCAAATGAACTCTACCGTACCATCTTAGAATATACCCACACTCTAAAGGATGTCCTCGGGTTCTTCTCAAATCATTAAGATCATCATTAGTACTATCATCATATCGCCTCCTTCAATCTCTAAATTTAATATTTTTCCTTATAAATATTGTGACAAGAATCCGTCCCATTATATAAAAAATCTTGCCTCCACTAATGCTTATTGCGTCAATTTTTTTATGAAATCAAGTATAAGGAAATATAAACAGGGACGAAAATTTGAATAAATACCGCCCCCCGTCCTACGTAAGAAGATGCTCATTTTCCTTTACTGATCACATGCACTTAACGTTTTCATCTCGATCTTTCACTTTATAACTTCATAAAGTAGCTTTGTTTTCATGATTAATCAAGTATTTTTTATGAAAGCATCTTTTTAAGGTATATATTAGTAATACTAATAAAGTTCTTTAATAAAAATACTTTTTACCTCCATTATCAAGAAATTGCATCGGATAGAGTATTTCATAAAGCAAATGAAAAAATTATCAGATTATTTTAACTGGCGGCAATTCATCTCATTTGTATTACTACATACTCCCTCTGTCCAAGTTTAACTGGAACACTTTAACTTTTGCTATTTTTTAATAAATGAGTTGACTTATGATATATAAACAAGTTTACCCTTCATTTAACCATCAATCTTATCGCTTCACCATTATCCTATCGCTAAATACTTTTCATTTCAATTTGTTTGTTGATCGCTTTATGTTTATAATTTAACGATTGTAAATTTTAAATATTTATTGTCTTATATATTTTTTATTAAATGGTAAAATTAATATTATACTTTTTTTGGTAATCGGACAACTAAAGCTGACATCCACCTAGAAATTAATCTCACTAAAATTAACTGAGGGAGTACGTATTTGCTATCCGACAACGGATTCAATGCCCATTCATCCGTTACGCACCGGATTCAACCTATCCATTGCGTGAATGCGCTTCTGCTAATATTTAACCGAACCGAAGTCATTTTATGGTTTCAAGTCCGTCCTATTAAAATCACAAAAATCCAAAATTAATATAATTTAAACATCAAGTTAATCAGAATGAAATTAGTACAAAAAATTCCAACAACGACAACATCAACAAAGGTTTTAGTAACAAATATCAACATTATATATTTAAAGATGAACAAAAGAATATAATCGAAAAAAATTATATTTTTATTTAATGAAATCGATTTGAAATTATTTATTGTAAAAAACTCAAAATCATTAAAGAAAATAATAAATCACATTAACAGAACAAATCACAAATAAAAAGAACAAATCAAATCGCAAATAATCGACTCCTGGATTAAATGGTAACAAAGTTATGAAATTGTGATGAAACGGTAACAAAGAATGATTATTGCAGCAGTTTTTCATATGAATAAGTAAGCATATTTAACCCTAATAATCTATATATATAACCCTCTAAATTCCGGACCTGCTCTATTAATGCAGCATCTATCCTATTTTAACTTAAGATCTACCAAATTATCCTTAATCTTAATTTAGCACTGGATTGACACTTTAATCGATAAATCTACGAGCTGGTGTAACGCGGTTTATCCGACCCAATAACAGGCCTAATTACGATTACACCCATATTCTATAGTATGTTTATAGAATCTAGATCTCGTGCTCGGGATAGCGTGATGATAATTTAATACTCGAAGCCGTACTAGTAATTAGTAATCCAAATATCGAAAAATCCAAATAATACTTTAAATGCATATTTGTCCTCCAGACTTCTTTTTTCATTATTATCTCTTATTTGTAATATCTATTACCTCCATTTTCATGGCTGTTAGACGACATAGAATCTTATACACATATTAAGAAAATTAATATAACATCGGTAATATATAAATAATTAAGATAGTTTACTTACTACATGTAGTCAACTAATAAGATGCCGTTTGGAATGACCAAAGACAAAATTCATCCAACATTAATTTTTTATATCAAGTTTCTGTGACGACGTATAATTCTCAATAAACTAACCATTACTAAAAAACCTTCTATTTAAATCGAGGAGTACTAGACTACTAATCCGGGCACAATGAATGATCACAAGAACATAAAGAGTCTGAACTCTGAAATCTTGATTTGATTCCAGATGTTCGGTTCAAAAATGTCAATTCAAGATCATATTTTGACGTAGCTTTCAATCGAGCTCGAACCTCACTTAGTTTCATCGAATTCGAAGTCAACACTGATTCAAGCTCAAATTATATACATTTGTAAGTTTTTTCAAACTGTTTTTCTTATTTTATAATGAATACTGAATCTTTGTCGAACTTCATACAGCCTACGCGAGACCCAACCTTCTAATTTTAGAATCACATTGAAAAGTGAATTTTTCGGTGTGTTCGAACTTCGAGTGAAACTAACCTTTGAAATCTTTATATTCGAACTGAGTGAACCCTGATGAAGTTCGAAAAAAAATTGCTTATGCCTTTACTAATAATAATAATACATGCACCAACATTTTAGAATTCACCCAATTCGGAATCGAATCTTGATAACTACAATATGAAAATTTCATTTTAACTGAGTTCTTGTATCGCTAATTTATTAATATTTAAATTATAGGTCACCGTAATTTAATTAATCCCTCACATTGGCGGATGTACGGCAAAATTTGAGAATTTTTTGGACCCCAAACAAAAGTTCAACATATCATCACACTGAAAGGTCAACAGGGAAACAAGTGTTCTAAAGTCTTATCATCTGCCGAAACTGATAATTGGTGTTCGTCTTCACCTCATTCAAGTTTCAATTATAACCACAAGAATCCTTCGCTGACTATTCTAAAGAAACACATTTTCAATTCAGTTCAAACTATTGTTATCCGCATTTTATGGTCTAGTGATTCAAGAGGTTTCAGATTGATTCCTCGTCACAAGAGATTTACAAGCCACGCTTCAAAGACTATTTTATGATTTTCTGTAAGCTACACTGGCTCGATTAATATTCGCGCGAAGACAATATTCATATACAGACTTTAAAGTTATAATACAAGATGCTTAGAAATTTACCATTGGGCTTTAAAATTTAATTATTGTCTAATATTGTATATAATTTATAACTTCCATCGTTAAAAAAAAAGACGTTCAAATGATTGTTAATTGAACATAAATGACAATCAACCAATTGTCCATTTATGTCAAGGTAATTGAACATCAAGAATAAAAAATCAATTGTCCATTTGTGTTGGAGGTTCAAACATCAATTAAATGCCTCCTGTATACGTTCAACAGAAGATTGGACGAGGCACATACACTTTGGGGGTATAAACAGAATTTCACAAAATTAATCAATGCTTGAGGAGTTGAGAAAATAGTTAATTTCTATAGCCGATGTGTGCCCCTTGTATATCATGGTTGAGCTGCAAGTCAACCGAGATGGAGGTCTCAACTGATGAATTCATTTTTTGTATCTATCTTTATTATTGACATGGCTCTCCGTGTGGTTGGGCCACGTGTACATTTAGAAAGAAGTCTTTGGAGAGGGAATTCTGCGAGGGCCTTTCACGAGAGCCTTCTCGACGACGACCTCTGCAGCCTCACCTCAATGTAATGTCAGCATATACGTAGTTAGAAGAATGCACGCAATCCCTTTACCTGGGCACTCAGATCTATTTATAGAAAGATACGAAGTCACATCTATTCCCCATAGACTGACGCGATACACGCATTACTATTCAAAGTTTCTCATACGGCGCGAGGCTGTCAGCCTCAACTAATTCATCTTGAAGCAAATCATATATTTCAGATACTTATCCCATTTTGAATTTGATCTTACTGCCTACTTGTGCTCACATTGTGTAATTTTCAACGGTGTGTAATCTATATGGAGATTCCAGGGATCTCGTACTTGAAATGTCACAAGTTTGTAGAGGGTTTGAACCCATATTTTCTAGTCATATCATCAACCAACTTCAAAACTTTGAACCTAAATTTAATGGACTAAACGTATTATATTTATATCAAAATTATTACCGAGAGGGGCCACTTACTCAATTTTGTAGAAAATAATTTATAATTGAATGATAAATTTTAATTCTTCAAAGTTGAGGGGAAGTTATAGCCGAAATTATAGGCCTCTTGGCATAAACCTATAAACAATAATATATTATAATATTAACATTATGAGCATTTGCATCAAATTTCTTATAAAATCTTCTAATACTCCACAATTTTGTCATACTTAAGGGCTGTATTTTAAAACTTTACACAAAACGAGAAGTTCTATTTCATTTTTCACAATTTTATCCAAGCATATATGTGATTTGAGGAAGACTCAAATGTAAACTGGGCGAGGGTTGACCTAAAAAAATTTCCGGAAAATTTTAAAGATAATGTTATAACGGATACGAAATAAGGATTGCATTCACGCATGACACGCACGTAGCAATACCTCAGATCTTAACGCTGCATCCCTAACGACGCTACAGACTAATCCACTGACAGCCACCGTAAAAACCATATAACTGGAAGAACAGATTACGATTGAAGAACACTATCTCGACAAGACATTATACAACGGAGTATCAGCTTTGCTGTAACTATTATATAACCCTAAACCGTAAGATATGCTTTCCACGCCGATGCTTAGTGCTACTACGATTCCGTAACGTATTTGAGATCTATTTTATACTCAAAAATATCTAACTTCAACCGCCACAAAATATCCGAGGCCCAAGAAGACAAAGCTCCCGACCTCCTCCCGACGCCTCGACTCCTGCCTGAGGCTGCCTGGGACTTGGCCTGGCTCGCAACCTCCCACCAAGTCCCGATCTTCCGTCAAAGAAGATTAAACTCTTTTCAGCGCATATTCAACAAATTCCACCTCAATTCTCAATCCTCCTCGATAACGTAACTTCCCACATCGAATGCTCGACACGCACTGTACGTACTAACAAGCATCGCATTTGGCTCGCTAATGGACTGATGTCCCTGAATGCACTCAGACGCAGATACACGCTCAGACGTCGTCACACGGCAATTCAATGTCAATTTTCGCCAGCTCCGCATACCGAAATTGCCTAACCCGCTTTTCTCAGAAACATATCGGGCCAAGTTATCCGTAGCACTCCACTTTGCTTACCTGACCCTCACTGCATCACGACATATCACATCAATGTTCTTCTGCCCTATCATTTACGAACCCGATTTTTACAAGATATCGCACTCAAACCGGTCACAATATACCACCGCTCGACGCGGGGATGTAGCCCTAGATTACCAACCGCCTCATCTCAAATGCATACCCTCCCCAAGCTGTAGTGTCATATACTCGCCGCAGTGCATGTAGTCACCGATTTCACACAGAGTTTCAACTCACAAATGTAACTACCTAGGTAAATACATATCCAACATGTACCTTCTCCGTCTACATCTCCATCACGTAATCGAGTATCCAAATTCAAACACCGACTCATTCCACCAACAAAGACCACATCGACGCACTCGAAATAGCGAAAATCCCTCACAAATTTTGCCAATGTTCTTTCCCATGGCCAACCATTAACCTACTCGACAATACTAACAAGATGCTAGCATCAGTCTGGCACTATACAGACATCAAACTTCCAACTCCGCACCAAGATAAGGTACGTGTTCATGTATATATTCTCACAGATGATGAGGTGCAAATGTAACAGACAGACACAAGATTTGTAGAACTAGGAGTTTCAATTAGCTTTAGTAGCAACATACCAAATCCGACAACCTTTCTCAACATAGCCTTTTCGAGATAAGCAAAGCTTTTCCGACTTCTATTCCCAACAGGTTCATTCAAATCTTTCTTTACAAAGACCCAAATCCTTCATTTCAAACTGCACTAAAGAACCCCTTCACTAATATCGTACTTCTCAATCGAGAATTATCAACATATCATCTACATACAAACTAAGAGATACTGAACTATCACTAATCTTCACAGAATAAACACAAATCATTATACGGATTCCTCGAATTCAATCTCTATCATGAAGCTATCAAATCTCTTTTGTACCACCGCCTCGAGATCAAGTTTCAAACCATACAAAGATTTATATCTAACTCCGCAAACATACCTTTTCTTTCCGGCTCCTTGGAAACCATTATCCGCCGGGTCATATAAATTCTTCTTCCAACTCTCCACGAAGAAAGCCGCCTTCGACATCTAACCGCCGAGCTCCAACCTCTGGACAAGAACTACAACAAAGTTAAGCACCTCTCGATAGAAGGTTCACTATAAAGTGGTAATATCTCATCAGAAGTCAACTCCGCCCCTGGGACCGAACCCCAAAGAACCACTCTAGCTTTATATTGCACTCCCCCTCATCTCTGGGTGACAACCCTCTTCGCTTGAATATCCACTCTAGTTACAATCTTTTCTTCCCTGGCCGGTCTTCTAGCTAACTCCTGCCCCGATTCTTTTCTAAGTGATTCCATTTTCTCCCATGGCGCCAGCCATCGACTCACTCAAGATCAATTACGCTCTTCTTGTAAGAAAATGGCTCACAGATCAACTTCCTCTCGCAACTCGTAAAGCAGTGCCAACATATCTCGCATCATACCGTGCAGTGAGGTGGCCTCCCATCAGCTCTTCAAGGACAAGAGCCATATACTGCTGGCTGCTCATCTCTGTGGATGGAACTTTCCGATGTTTCTACTCGACATGGGACGAAGAAATTTACCACCATCACCTTAACACCGCATCTCTCTCTCGCTTCCACCGGCTTCCCAACACCACCTTCTACTTCAGAATTGGCAAGGATGTGTTGATCTAAACATAGAATTTAATCAAATATTACATTGCTCAGACAACTCGCCGCCGTAAGATGACCAAATTCTATACCTCCTTTCACACCATCACCATAGCCTACAAATATATCCTTTTGCCTCGTTCTTAACTACCTCATTCACGATAATAAGTACGCAAACTAAAGACTCTTAATCCTCGTATAATCGCTAATTTATTAGACCACAATTTAATGAGTTTTCAGATGAGTACTGCGAGGACCACGGGTTTATCGATAAATATGCCGGTGGCCGATTGCCTGCCCCCAAAACATTTCTCGTCAACTCCAAGATTCGGCAGCATACAACGAGCCTCTCCCTGCAAGTGTCTCGATTCCACAATGCTCACACACCACATTCGGCCAGCGTGATGCTAATCCGCGATGACGCCAAGAATACATTCCGCCTTAAAACTCATCAAACTCGCATCTAATGTACTCCTGCATCATTATCAGCACGCTGTACCGCCGACCTTCTTCCCCGTTTTTGATTTTGTACTCAAAATCTTCCAACTGAAGCTGGCTGAAGATCACTTTTCTCGCTTTTATACCAGCACTCCAAGTCATCCTTGAATAATCATCAATCAATGATAGAAAATACCTACGACCTCCCAAAGATTCAACTCATGACCCCAACAATCTGAATGATGTAATCTAAATAGTACCTTTTTGTTCTATGAGTCGCTTCGAAAATTTGTCGCGATGAAATTTTCCAAAACATGTTGCTCACAAAACCCTAAATTTTTCGACGATGCACACCAAGAAAGATTGTCCTCAGCCGTAATCAGATCCCTCTCACTTACGCGACCAAGCCCATATGCCACAACTTAGTCATATTATCATTTTCAACAACGTAGACGAATAACAATAGACTGTGTTCAGAAGACCCATTAGAAAAATATTGTAACTTATCCCGCATAACACTTTTTCGAATCACCTCGTAACTTATCACTCCACCTTCACCCCGAACAACCTTTTCTTTAGCAGACTTCAAGAAAATCAGATTCTACCATCGCTGAACACGCCTAACATCTTCTAAGTACGTAACTTACCATCACGAGTCCTAATATTCACGTAACCTTAATCCCAACTACTTTACAAAACGTAACTGCTGTCATAGAAATATTACCACCATCTACTTGTTTGATAAATAAACCATTCTCTTAGGACATATATGATAAGACGCCTCCGTAATCAAGATCCAATAATACCTGCCAGAAAATACGTGGGCTACGAACAACTAATTCTATATCTTCTCTATTTTGTACTACTCGCCAACAAGAAGAAGACTGCACGCATTAAATTTCCGCATCTTCTTTAGGACAATCGGGTTTTCCAGTCCATTCTCCTTATAAGAATGCATATCCCCTGGGCTGGGACTCAAGCCAATCTCTGCTTCGGCGAAACTTTTTCCTTTAACAAACTCTATCGTTATCGGGCGACAACTCCAATACCGAGCCATTCAAACTAGAACCACTACAAATGCATGCCTTAATTTCCTCGTTATGAAGAAAGGGCATTCACTTTCTTCTAGTGTTATAGAATCTTTACCCATTTGTCATGTATTCCTTAAAATTTTCTATATGTTTCGCTTCAAGTATTTAAACCAATGTAATTCGCGCAAATCATCATCAAGATAAAACATCAATATTACGCATCAAGTAAGATCAGATGCCCAAGTGGTTTCTTTTAAGGACGACTTCTCGCATACGCAGCTCGAACGTGACGCTGCTTTCAAAGAACTGTTAGCTTAAGCTTCTCCGGGTCATTTACGTATTCTTCCAACTTAACCCATAATTCAAAGAAATGTCTCCTCCGCCGAAACTTCCGTGAATAATTCGCCCTTCTGCAGATAACACCACGCTGAGCGTGTCTCTCCTCCAAAGAATCCCAATTTTCCGAACTGGCTTCATGGGGATCTCTTATAATTTGCAGACTGCATCCCCTATCGCTTAATAATTCCTCATCTTTATTTATCATAAAAATAAACTATTTCTCCCATTAAACTTATCTACTTCCAAACCTTTACCACCCATCGCCTCGCCGACAAACAGACTGAGCCTCGATAACAAATATATAACTGACGCAGTTAAAGCGATCACGCACTACGTGAAAGGACAATTTTATCAAAAAGAATAACACCGCATCTTTAACGCTTATCTTGAATTGACGCGCAGACTAATCCACACGTGAAGGCCACCCGTAAAACATCACTATAACGGGAAGAAACAGATCACAGATTGAGCAACACTTCGCTTCCTCGACAGATATACACCGTATTTAATATTAACTATTCTATAATCCCAAACCGTAAGTATAGTTTCCTATAGTGTATGTTTAAAGCTACAAAGATTCATAATTGTATCTATTTATACTCTCAAAATATCTAACTCAACCGCCACAAAATATCCGAGGCCTGTACCAAGACAAGTCCCGACCTCCCGACGCTCCTCTAAACTCTCCTCCTGCCTTTTCTAGTTCTGGGACTCGGCCTGTGGGATCGCAACCCCCACCAAGTCTCGACCTTCTCATGCCAAGACTTCAAACTCTTTTCACAAGATATTCAACTAGATACATATCTAATATTTTCATTTTTCAACTGATGGTATCGTTCCATATTTAGAATATAATAGAGGTATTATTTAATGCCTCAGGCCGTCAATGACCTGGCCGATTCGAAAATCCGGTCCATTGCCCACCCCTGAAGATTTTCATGGTCCTGCCTGTATCCTTTATCGATCCAAAATCCCAAGCATTCGATCAGGAAACCGTATTAACCGGTATATGCGTCAAATATAAGGAAACAACCCTCCCCTTGTGCTTTTTCCGCTCTTCCCCCTCCTCCTCCTTCAACCTTCTACTGCTCCACCTTCCCTATCCCCATTCTCTCTCAAGAATACCCTTCTTCCTATTTACTTCTGTTATCACTTGCAAGTCCAAATTTTCAAATTATAAAAATTGTTTAATTGGATGCATTTAATTATTTTAATTCATGTAAATATGTTTGATTTTAGGTTTCAAATCGTTTTTTAATTTTTGTATTATTATTTTTGAATTGTGCTTTGATTTTTGTGTTTTCAATTTTTAATTAGGGTATTCCATTTTTAATTAGTTTAATTCATGTAAATATGTTTGATTTGTTGATTTTTAACCCAGAATATGTTTGATTTTGTAAATATGTTCAATTTTTAATTAGCTTAATTCATGTAATTAATTTAGATTACAACTGTGATTTCAGAAAGGGTTTTCAATTAGTAATATCAAATTTTCACTATAGCTAAAGAATCGTGGTTTTCACCAAGTGATTTTTATAATATTAAAACTTACTAACTTAGTTAATACGTTGTAATATATTTCATAATGTTATAACTTACTTGTATTTTTTCTTTGAGTATTAAATTATAATTAATAAACTTATAATTAATAAACTCGAATGTGGAATGTTAATTTTTTCTTGCTTTTCGTTCGGCTTTGGAGCACATTTTTTCGATTATCCGTTTTGATACATTATTCGCTTCACCGTTTTTGATACAATATCCTGCTTTGTACCGATAACAATTTACCAGACGAATTCATTAAACCACCCTCGACTGCTTTCTGGGTTTTCGTCCGGTCTTTTGACCTAAACTCAGCGGATACAAGCCATCAATCTTTTTTTCGCTGTGATGCCCCAAGGACTATTATCCGTCTCGAACCCATCAAGAACAACAGACGAAATGTAATAACATGTAAAACCACGATAATGATAAACCATACTAAATGTTCTTACGTGACACGCTAACATTGTTAAAAGCTCTCAGAGGAACAAACTCATGACCACGTGGCCACACACCTCACTACTCAACTAACTTGACACATATACGATCAGATAAGTTTGCAGATGTGTTCTGTGCAGTTCAATTTATGTACAAACATGGGAATACTATGTTTTACTTTTAATAATAAACACTTTGTGTTTTTACCTAAATTTTTTGTTTCTAAAATAGCTTGTTATTTTTGCATAATGAATTAGACTTTTACATTTTCAATGCATTCTTTTTTGACTACATTTTTTGAAAATCAATAGTTGGTCAAGTTTCATTATAACGTTCATCAGCAAATACCGCTGTAACAATTGATTTAATGGCTATTGAACGTGATTACATAAACGAACATTAACTGCTAGTAATTATAATTACTAGTCGGGTTCTCACGATAATAAAGAGTTATGTCGACAGCAGATCCTATCAAGATAACCGTTATAGTCAATATTAATGATCTATTATATTATTATACCTACTGCTATATCTCGCTGTATGCCACATTAATGATTTTCAGCTTATATTTCATGTATGAAATATAACAAGATTTAAATCGGTAGTCGATTGTAATCAACGAATATTCAATCTTAATTTTACATTGAGCACGAAAAATATAAATCGATAAACCCGAATGAATTAACTAGTCAATTTAATTAATTTAATAGCTAGTTGAGCTTCATAGTAACTCAAGTTAGTTGCTTATTTTTAATGTTTAATTTACTTAATCCAAGCACTAAATTAAATGTTTCTTACCATTAAAACTATTCTACGCTTTTATGTTAAATTTAACCTCTATATGTCGAGGCTTATTAGGTTTTCACATTCATAACACAACAAGAAAAACCTAGCCTCCATGGAATTTTCGGCCCTCCTTCGAGGAGGCCTAATATCAAGCAATAAAAACTGAGGCTTCTTTGCCGATTCTTCCATCCAATCTCTTATATTGCTCTCTAAATAGTAATCTAAAGCATTTAATCAACCTCTCCTAAGATGCAAAGAACCAACTAGATCGCCATTTTCAAGTGATGCCAAGTAATCGAATTCAAACGGCGTCATGGTAAATCGTTGCCGACAGGCTCGCCTATCTCTCAGAAGTTTCACAGTTTTTAATTTAGTTCTAGTGATAATCATCTAATGTATCTTATACTTAATATACGTTTTGATTAATGTTTTGAATCGTTACGTGATATATTTTCCTTTCATATTTTACCTTTAAATTATCAAATCAATCAACGATATACTCCGTAGCTTCAATTAATTTTCGTTAAACGCATTAATATACTGACTACTTTAATCTACGTATTAAACGGCTAAACGACAACTAAAAAAAATACATTTAAAATCTTAAAATTAAATTTAAGGTGTATTACTACATTATATTATGACTTGGCATAAAAAGCAGTAAGAATACGATCCTATAAGGTCAAGTTTCATTGAAGAGCCAGAACTTCATGATCATAGCCATAAAGCTCGATTCTTATAAACACTTTCGACACCTATCGAACATGATTTTTCTGACGCCATTTACCTAATTGCATTTCGCTACACACTCTACAAATACTGGATGTGGCTCTCTCATTACCGAAAACTAAGAATATATATGAGGTAAACGAAGCACCGAATTACTACATCCAATTCATATTATAAGTCGTTTTAATTTTGCGCGCCTAATTTCGACTATCACTACTTTCTTACTTTTTTAATTCAAAAAAATATAAAATTGACATAATAAATTTGTTTTTAAATATATATTTTCACAAATTTTTTATTATATAATAAATTAATTATTAATTGGCCAAAATTTAAAATAAAATAAAAAATTTTATATTTCAATTGAATGATGTGTTACTCAGTGGAGGTTCCCAGTGCTAATATTTATTGCGTTTGCCGAAATCGTAGGGATGAGACCATGGGACCACCGCCTACAAACAGTCGACAAATTACAACCACAAAAGAATAGTGTAATAATCGAATAAACCCTCTCCTTCAGTGCATGACCCACCACTCAGCACGTTAGGCGTTAGCCATCCATTTATACCGCCAATTATGTCTGCTCTTCGTACGTGACTAAAAGTTCACACTATGGGACCTTACTATTAATGACATACTATTATATACACTCCGTTCAATTTTAGTTGAGACTAATTTCTATATTGAGTGTCTAACTTTAATTGACTAATTTCTAAAAAAAATTATGATATTCCATTTTTATCATCATTTAATAAATAATCTATATAACACAATAAATATTTAAAATTTATAATCCATTAAATTATGAACAATTACAAACATAAAACTATCAAACAAGCAAATTCAAATGAAGGGTAATATATATAGCATTCTAGTGAGGCCCAAAAGATTGGGCCACAACTGGATAAGGCCTCCATGAGGCAATAGTTCTTAGGATAGTGACAAGTGTCACAATCAAGGAAGGAATTGGTATCATCACTTACTTGTACTTGCCTATAAATACCCCACTCATAGTACTTTCATTTTTTAACTATAATTTACTAGTTTATAGTACATTCACTAAAATACAATACTAACTTGATCGTTGGAGTGTCTGTGATCGCACCCGCGGTCACACTTTCAGGTACTACAGCGGATCAAGTCTTGGACTCGCAGGACCTCCAGATTGCAACCACCCCAGCGCCTTCCAACAGTTATAAGAGAGAGTCGTTTTCCAAAAGCAGACCAAGGATGACTATTTCAACCAGATTGTAGAGAGTCCTATTGTAATCACCAGTTCTGTAATAGAGAGTGATGTTGACATTTGTAATTCGATTAATCTATCGGATCACATTTATCAAGTGGCACAATCTAAAAGGATTGAAAAAGCAAGCATGGATAAATACAAACATGTCTATTCATGAATCACAACAAAACAACCCGCCTAATGAACAACCACGACAACAATACCCAGCGGATATTGAGGCTGAAATACAACGTGGGTCAATGAAAAATTAAACAGATAGCGGGAAAGGACAGTGTAGTCATCTTGCTATACACATAACACAAGACATGGTGACTCTGTTGAGAGTAGCGAGGCCCATCGAAGAACTCAGGATAACCATGAGAGGCGCTCCAACGTGCCCGTAGTGCCTTCACAGGAGCCTGCAGCTCAGGTTGATCCGGCTACTCAAAAGTTACAATAAGAATTAGCGGATATTAAAGAAACGATGCAAGAATTCATGCCAACCGCTATTTATAAAAAAGAATGCAAAAAAAAAATGCCGTTTACAGATAGGTTGGATGTGGTACCGCTACCAAAGGGTTTCATTTTGCCCCAATTTACCTAATTTAATGGAACGGGCGATCCCATAAAGCATTTGCAAGGATTTCTGGCTGAAATGACAATTACATCCAATGATCCGGATATATATGCCAAAACATTTTCAAACAGCTTAGCAGATCGTGCATTGGATTGGTACATGACCTTGCCTATCAAATCCATAGATTCATATCAAAAGACAGTAGATGCATTCATTGCAAAGTTTGGATCCACCATACAAAAGCATCAGGATGGGAGGGCGTTAATGGACATTCAACAATGCCTAAATGAAACCCTGAAGAGTTATCAGAAGCGCTATAATGACATATTGCTAACCATACCAGAGGTTAACAATAAGGTAGCATATATGGCATTTTACCGCGGGTTAACATATGGGAAACTGAAGAAGGCTCTAGTTTTGGAAACTCCCCTGTCTAAGGTTGAACTTACACCACGGGTTAGACAGTATGTAGAGTTGGAGGAACTGAAGAATAATGAGGGAAAAACCAAGGATCTTCATGATACACTCAGGAAAAGAGGACGATCAAGGTCGCCCAGGAAAGCGCCAGTATGAGAAAGAATTCAGCGAGACAGGGGGCAGAGTTCTAAAAGAAGGAATTACGAACCGCTACTATAAAAAGGTTTGGTTTAGTGTACGAGAAGGTTCCAGAATGAAGGATTAACACCACTAAGGGTGTCTATAGCAAAGATCTACGCTCAAATCGAAGGAAAAAATCTGCTTCCTAAGCCAGTGCGGATAAGAAGTGTATTAGGCAGAAGGGATGAAACCGGCTACTGCGAGTATCATCGCGAACATGGTCATGATACAAATGAATGTAGAATCCTCAACATAGAGATTGAGAAGTTAATAAAAAGAGGATATTTAAAAGAGTTCACGGGTAAGGGAACTCAGCGGGACAATACACGTCAAAACCGCAGGAGCCCACCCACACCACAGGTTAAATCAGAACCTACTAAGGTGCCCTGGCTTACTGGACGAATTGATACTATTTCGGGCGGTATCTCAGGAGGGGGCGAATCATGCAACTCCATAAATAACTATGCACGAAGAGAGGTCTATTCAATCAACCAAACCGCAGGTCTGAGCAGCGAGCCAATTTGTTTTTCAGACAAAGAATTGGTAGGGATTGATCTGCCACATGATGATCTGGTGGTCATAGCCCCAATAATTTCCAACTTTACAGTAGAACGAATGTTGGTGGATACATGAAGTTTAGTGGACATCTTATACATGAGCAACTTCGATAAAGTGCAGCTGCCACGGAGCCTTATACAACCGCTCCATACACCATTAACCGGGTTTACAGGCCATTCTATAAATGCAATGGGAGTGGTCACGTTGGATTTCACGGTAGGGGCGGATTCAAAGGTGATGACGATCAGAGCTCAATTCACGGTGGTTGACATTGAGGATCATTCATACAATGGACTGATAGGCCGCCCCATATAAACCACATTAAGAGCGATAGTGTCACCGGTTCATCTCAAAATGAAGTTTCCTACCCCAGAGGGCATAGGGGAGATGTATGGTGATCAAAAGAAAGTAAGAAGGTGTTATCAGACATTAGTGCCACCGCTGAACAAAAGGCCTAGTAACAAGGAAATGAAACGGAGTAGGGAAAATCATATGGAGATAAACTCGATGAAGAGTGAAGTGGATGAAGATAACTCTCCAAAGGAAAGAGAGAGCGAAAAAAGGGCCATGCCACATGAGGAGGTGATAATTGTTCATTTCACACAAGGAAACAAAGAGCGAACCTTCAGGATTGGTACCAAGTTGGGAAAGGACCATCAACAGCGGATAATAACCTTGATAATAAAGTTTGAAGACGTATATTTTTTGGAGACCTGAGGATATGCCAAGCATAGACCTAAAGGTTGCAATACACAAGCTGTATATTGATCCAACCTTCTCACCCATCAAGCAAAAGAAAAGGTTGTTTAACGATGAAAAGAACACGACTATAAGGGAAGAGGTACAAGCTTTGTTGAAAGCACAAGCGATCCTCGAGTTAAAATTCCCTGCATGGGTGGCCATTGTGGTACTAGTCAAAAAGCCTAACAACAAATGGCGGATGTGCACAGATTTTACTAATCTGAACAAAGCATGCCCCAATGATTTATATCCGCTTCCTTGCCTTGGACGTTTGGTTAATGCAAGTGCTGGCCATGAGGTCTTCGACTTTATGGATGTTTCACGAGGATATCATCAAATCGGTATGGCCCTAGAAAATGAGGAGAAAACCGCTTTCATCACTGAATATGGACTATACTGTTGGAAGACGATGCCCTTCGGGTTGAAGAATGCATGGGCCACTTACCAGCGGATGGTAAATTCTATATTCGCTTCTCAAATTGGATGTAATATGGAGATTTATGTGGACGATATGCTGGTTAAGAGCAAGGCTCAGGCGGATCATCTAGCTAATCTTAGGGAAACCTTTAATCAGCTACGACCAAGTAGATTAAAGGTGAACCCCGAGAAATGCTCGTTTGGAGTCGTGTAAGGGAAATTCCTGGGATATATGATCAGTGCTAGGGGAATTGAGCCAAATCCGGACAAGATAGAGGCTCTATTGGGGATGAAACCTCCCAATAGTTACAAGGATGTACAAAAGCTGACAGGGTGTCTTGTTGCCCTTAACCGCTTCATATCCAAGTCGGGCGAAAGAAATTTATTATTTTTCAAGAATTTAAGACGCATGTCAAAGAAAAAGTTTGTGTGGGATGAAAAATGTAAGGAAGCCTTTGAGGAATTGAAGAAGTATTTGGGGTCACCCCCGTTACTTTCGCGACCTAAGCTAAGGGAATAGTTGCAAATGTACTTGGCTATCTCTGATGTGGCAGTAAGCAGCGTGTTATTGCGAGAAGTAGAGGGGGTACAGAAATCGATATATTATGTCAGGCATGTGCTAAGAGATGCAGGAGAGAGGTACCCTATAATAGATAAAGGGGCTTTTGCCTTGGTGATTTCGGCAAGAAAATTGAAAGCCTATTTTGAGTCGCACCCAATACAAGTGGTGACAAATTAACCTTTAAAGCGAGTACTATCGAGTTCTGCCTTATCAGGGCGATTGACTACCTAGGCTATAGAGTTGAGCGAGTTTGAGATATCGTACACTCCTAGGAAGACTAGTGTAAGAGCACAAGCATTGGCGGATTTCATAACCGAATGCACTGCTCGAGCACTACCAGCTATGCAAGGTCTAGAGACCCAGGAGTCGAATCAAACCAAACTTGATTGGACATTATTTGCAGATGGAGCCCGCAATGACCAAGGGGGAGGTGCAGGAGTGCTAATTCTGGGACCTCGAAAGGAGACAATGGAGTATGCCCTGCGGTTCGGTTTTCCTGCGACTAATAATGAGGCAGAATATGGAGCAATGATTCTCGGCTTAAAGTTGGTCAAGTCCATGGAGTTAGAGGAGCTATTGGTAAAAGGAGATTCAAAACTAGTGATACATCAGATCCGGGGGTGTTGTGAAGTAAAAAATGAAACCCTAATGAGATACTATGCTAAGGTAGTACAAATCTCTCAAGGGTTTAAACGGGTTATATTTGAGCACATTCCCAGGGCTGAGAATGAAAGGGCAGACCGCTTGTCAAGGCTCGCTACCACTTACTACAGCGAATTACCAGAAGGGGTATACGTTGAAATCTGTGACCAACCCGCTTACAAAGAAGAAGCTGTTAAAAGTGTAATGGGCTCCGACACCATGGACTGGAGGAATCCAATAACTAAATATCTAACAGAGGGAATACTCCCCAGTGATGGCATAGAGGCTAAAAAGGTACAAAGCCGAAGCTTCAAATACCAAATATATCAAGGAGAGTTGTATAGGAAATCTTGGGATGGACCGCTATTAACTTGCGTGTCAACCAAGGATGTTCCCAAATTATTAGCGGAGATACATGAGGGATGGTGTGGAAGTCACATTGGGGCACGGTCTTTAGCTATTAAGATCACTCGAGCTGGATATTATTGGCCAACATTGGTAAAGGATGCGACTGCATATGTGAAGAAGTGTGACGCTTGCCAGCGGATGGGAAATGCCCCTCAATTACCCACTTCATCCCTCACACTAGTGGTAAGTTCCATTCCATTCGCTATGTGGGGAATCAACTTGCTAGGAAAGCTGCCTAAAGCCTAAGGAGGAGCCGAATTCACTATTGCGGTAGTTGATTATTTCAACAAGTGGGTAGAGGCATCACCCCTCAAGAAGACTAGAAGCGAAGAGGTTGTTCAGTTCTTGTGGAAGAACATCCTCACGCGGTTTGGAATCCCAAAAATATTGGTGTCAGATAACGGTCCCCAATTTGAGGGGCAAGTGTTAGCGGATTTCTGTGAAAAATTTGGAATTGAGCACCGATTCGCCCCAGTCCATTACCCCTAAGCGAATGGACAGGTTGAGGTCATGAACCGTATAATATTTAAAGACATCAAGAAGAACATACTCCAGAGCGGTAAAGGAGGAGGGAGTTGGATAGAAGAGCTCCCAACGGTATTATGGTCGCTACGTTCCACACCTAACCAAGCAACGGGTGAGGCTCCTTTCAGCCTAGTCTATGGAACAAAAGTGGTTTTACCTGCAGAAGTTGGCTTACCCACATACATGAGGATTGGGTTTGAAGAAGAAAGCAATGACCAGCGGTTGAAGGAATATCTCAACTTCGTGGATGAATTAAGAGACGAAGCCTTGTATAAGACTCAAATACAAACAGCTTATGGCTAGGACATACAACCGAAGGGTCAAAAACCGCCAATTTCATTCAGGAGATTTAGTGTTGCGGTTGTGCTCAGCGAGTCAGCCTAAAGAATAGAGCAAGTTGAGCCCAAAATGGGAGGGGCCCTATCGGGTGAAAAGAGTTGTGGGACCAGGCACATATGAGCTAGAAGACTTAGATGGCAAAGCGGTTCCTCGAACCTGGCACGCCTCTAAATTATGCAAATATTATGTGTAATTACCCAAACAAGGGTCATGTAACCGCCCCAAGAAGGTTAGCGCTCTTTACAAGAGTGAATCATTAATAAAAGGTTTATCTTTTATAAGACTTGTTAAAATTATGCGGAAAGGCAGCTACGGTAACAGGCTGGTATGTGCAAATCCGTAGAGTATAATTATATGCATTACACGTGCATTCGGGACTACAAAAGCAGGCGGTCATTCGTTGGTCATCAAATAAAAGCCCCCCACATGTCGCTTCATTAAAAGCGGTGTGTAATAAGATTTTACATGTATAACCGCTGGATAATCATGCGGCCAGTACACCATAAAGATGTGCAACTCTCGACAAATTGCTTACCGGGGACAAGGGGAGGCATAAACTGCGATGAAAAGGACAATGGAATAAGCGATAGAAATTATAAACAGTGCATAAATCTATAAATAAATACTTGGCGAGCATAAGCGAAAAGGAACTAAAAAGGCGTATTATAAGGCTCGAAACTGACATGTTAAGCGTGTTCTTAAAAAGTTACATTAATATGGAATAACTATGAAAGCAGGGGCATCATCGAGGTGCATGAGGCGTCTTATTCTTCTTCTTCGCACATGGATGGAGGTAAGAGGCGGAGATCGAGGAAGCGAACCGTGCAGATCGTATCCTCGGATGAACTCTTCATAGTTAGCTACAATTCCCCCCGGGGTTGGCTTTCTTGTATGTCTTTGCAAGCGGAAAGACAATAGCCGCCTCTTTCCTGGCACAAGACAAAAGTCGCTGGATCGTAGTCATAAATGGCATACCGATCCGTTGAGGAAGAGCCTCTTGGCGTCCTTAGCCGCTTTTAACAAGCTGTTTCATCTTCTTGGTTGTTTGGCTATAGGCCAGTTCAAGTCGCTAAAGCTTGTTAGAGATATCAAAGTGCTCGCCCTCCCAACCTTAAGAATTGAGCTTGAAGGAAATGCATGCTTCTTGATTTACGCTGGAGTTTTAATGATACCTTGCTCTTCTCACTTCCGCAACTAGGGTGGCGACTTTGGCTAGTTCAACTTCTTTTGTAAGCTCAGCGACTTGAACTGGTGCCCTTCTCCACTACCTTTCGCCAAAAGTGGAACACGCTTGCCAGTCATGGTGGAGAAGGGCACTTCCTTGGGTTCCTTGCATTTGGTAGCGGATGCGATTACACAAATACGTGAAAGAATAGAAGTTAGGTCATGCAGAATACTTTATAATTAAAGCGTCGGTCAAAACCCAATCAGCAGGAGGCACCATGGATTAATTGAGCTCGCTTGGGCGGATCGAGCCAGCTTGAATTAAAAGCGACCTCTTGTGAATGCTATAATTAAGCGATTCGGTCGAAAACCATACCAGTGCTTGTCCCAGGCCTTGATCGAAATTGGGTTTGACTTTGGGATCTTTGCCTCCTTTAAAGATTCACCTCTTAGAGGCTGCATCGCCCATGCCTCCTTTCGCGAAGCACCATTTGGAATGCCATCGTGTTCGGAGATGCTACCGATCTTGGGATTCGCGAAAATGTTGTAGCCTCGGGCGGCGGGGAAGAAGTGGCGGCCCCGAGGAGTAGAATGTTGTGCAAATTAAAAGAAAGGATATTGTAGGTTATAGAGCCATCCTGGCGGCGAGCAAATAGTGATGGTAACCGCCCCGTCAGGCGGAATTGTCGAATTCGCGTTAACCCATGCTAATAGTTCATCTATAAATGGGCGAGAAAAAAGCGGGCCCCTTAACGCAAGGGATTTCTATATACATGGCGGTGCCGAGAAGGACCTTCACTATGGGATGGGTCTATAGCGGTTCAAGCCTACTTCCCTTTTAAGGGAAACGCATTTCTACAAACGAGGGAATAGAAAAGTATTGCCTAATTGACTAAATTCACGTCGGAGAAAATTCTACTAGTAAAGTCGCGGATAGTAGTGGGAACATCCTTGACATACCGGTATTAGCATCCCACTTGAGCAGTACAGGGTTTGAGGTGTTGAGAGTAAATGCGAGCAGGATGACTCGGTGGTATAAGAAGAAGATTAACCGCCAAAGGCTTAGCGGAGATCACATCGACTCTTGTGAGTTTCCTTCAGCATCTCCATCCATCGTTCAACCGATTTGCCACCTCGCAGGCCACATCATGAGGAATCGCAATGTCAACAAAATGATGATGGTCTTTGGAAAATTTTAAGTGGCCAATAGTAGAGTCGCCCGCGCGGTGTATAATCTAAAACCTTGAGGTGTCGAGGTTATATTACCATAACGAACCGTCGGGCCTTTGAGGAAAGCGGTTTTTCGTGTTGATGTCGGATAGTAATTTATGAGTTGGAACATAAACATATACTGCAGAACATCTGACGGTTTAAACATAATGTCGGGGAATTGGGGAAATCGAGAGACCCGAAAATAAAGGCAATTTGGAGAAAAATGAAAGGACTCAAGAATATTAAAAATTTGAGTACAAAACTCTTCATCTTATGCAAAATACACTCTCCAGCTTCCCCGATCCACACACCCAAACACGCCAAAAAAGCAGATATTCTCGTATCAATGAGCAGAAATTCAACAATCACAAAATTTTCTGTCCCCGGTATCGTAGGAAAAGGGCTTGATAACAGATTGAATATGAAAAAAACTCAAGAAACCAGGCCTCTATTTTCCCCTATTACTAAAACATAATGCTAAAACATCTTTCGGTCAAACACGGGTGAAGCGAGATATATTATAAATTTCCTAAATTCACGGGATATAAACTAACAAGTTCTTGATACATAAACTCTGAAATAAAAATCCATCACGGGGTATTGAGGACAGGCATTCAAGGAAGTTATATAGATTCAAGAACTTGCAACATATAGAGGAAGGTGAAGTTACTGTGATAATGTTGGTGTTATACGTGGAGAAATTGAGGAAGATGCGAGAATGAGGGCGAATGAGAGGAAAGGTGCAGTGATGAAGGCGGAAAAATTAAAGATGAAACGTTTGGGTTAGTAAAGGAAAGTACATTTAAAGACAAAATTGCCTTTTTATAGGGTTTAGGGCAATAGGTTGGATCTTTTTTAGTAGAGATATGGACACGTGTAAAGAGAGGGCTGAGGTTCCACGGTGATGGAATCAATTGGCAAAGGAAAAACGAGTCGAAGGGCAAATTAATGCGGCAGCGTCTTTGTCGAAGTGCGGTTCTGGTAGATAGCGGTTTGGAGATGGGATTTGAGGTCGGTGAAGTTCGCCCGTAGAAAGACCCACACCTTCAGGTGCCGTTCACCCTCTCGATAGAGGACAACGATATATATAGCATTCAGCGAGGCCAAAGATTCTAAGAGAGAGCATTTTCGAGGAAGCGGACAGGAGGACATATCAGCACGATTGACCCGAGATTATAGCGAGTCCTATTGTAATCCTGGGTCTAGTAATAGAGAGTCATGTTGACATTTGTAATACGATTAATTTAGGCAGTCATTTATCAAAGAGGTATTTGTTAATTCGATAATGAGGGCCATAAGATTGATGGTTAAATGAAGAGTAAACTTATTTATATCTGTGGGATTAACTTCATTTGTTAAAAAGTAGCAAAGTCAAAGTGTCCCAACTAAAAACACTGGGCCCGGAGGGAGTACTCTGTCTTTATTAAGTTGATCATTTAATTTATTTTTTTATATCAAAATGTTTAATTTTTATATTTTTAATGTTTGATTTCTTTTTCTCTTTTTCTTTTGTGAGACGAGAAAATACTCCATACTTCCTCCATCCATTTTCTAAGGATACATTTTTTTTTAGAATCGCAAATTTTGTTCCTTTTTTAGTGTAAATGGAGGGAAAAAGTAGTTTGTGAGACCAAATTTGAATTACCTAAATTTTTGTTAGAAAATAGAATGGAAGGAGTACTACGTCCACCCTTTTTTCTAAAAGACATTTCTCTTTTCTAACAATTTCATAGTTAGTTCTTATTTTAATTTAAAAAATAGAGAAAAAAATAAAATTTGGAAGATAAATTTGAATTCATCTAAAATAATGCGAAAAAGTAAATATCCCTTAAAAAAATGGATGGAGGAATGTTCGATTTAATACAATTATTTAAATACTCCTTCCATCTCAATTTGTTAGGAAATTATGGATTTACACAAACTTTAATAATCATTTGAATTTTTCTCTTATAGCCAAATTATAATCAATTAATAATTTTTTAATCTCTTGATCTAATTAATGTAGTTTTTAATATAAGTTATAGATTAGTTTTCAACCTCAAGTTACACGAATTGTGATTGCATGACAATCACAGTTACGTTCCACATTGAAAGTTTTGAAAATGTGTCCATACATTTACGGTTTGAAGATGTGTCCTTACACTTACGTTCTTAATATTTGAATATTCCTTGCAATAATAATTAGTGGATTTTGTTAGATAGTAATTCCCCAATTATTTGTAATCCTCTTTGAAATCTATTTTACTGACTTTGCCTAACACATTATTAGATGTTACGTTAAATTTCGATGTTATTTTCATTTTATCTTTTATGTCATTCTGATCCATTGTTTTTGCATCCGTTAAAACATATATACCGTTGAGAATGTCGATGTCATACGTCTACGTAAATTTCGGTGTTGACGGATTAATATAGGAGTCTTGACTCTGGCGCCATTATAGGTGATTTTAGAGTGAAGCATCTGGCTCTTGCTTGTGGTATCGGGCCCAGGCGTGGTGATGAGGCACGTGTAACCCAGCCGTGTAAATTTCGGCGAATGCCGAAGTATCTCATCTTTGTTGAGAGAGTTACACTTGAGGGAGAGGTGTTGTGTCACATATCCCACATGATGATTGTCTTTCGGGTCAATATAGGTCTTGAACTATTTCTTCTATTATCAATTGGTTTGAGTGTAATCTCATAAGCTACCCCGATTCAATATATAGGGCGTTTTCGTTTTGTGTGTTCAGCTTTGGCCAGTAATTCTTTTTATTCTTTATTTCAAAAATATAATTTTGATATCGATAAATTTATCTTTAAATATATTTCGTAAAGTAAACTTTTATAATTTGTGTCATTATAATTAATTAATTATTAATATTTAAGTTTAACGCATAAGCGAAAAAGTTTTATATTTTGTGAATTGGAGAATAACTAAGGAAAGATGATATTAGTGACTTCCTAATGTCCATCGGGATGCAAAGTGGCAGAGACAGTGCCGAGTTTGTAGATCGAGGTTGAGAAGACATATTTGTTGCAGAGGTTATTGGGACAAATGTAATATTTGTGACTTAAATGAGAAATATAATTAACACTAATAAGCTTTGATAGATACTAATATTACTAATACTTCATTTGAGAATTTCAACAATTAATAACTTCGAGATTAAACGTGTTTGGCATGAATATTTATATGATAAATTATTCTTTGAGAATTTTTCTTAAATAATAAGGACAAGACGTAATGAAAAGACTTGTATAATTATGAAAATGAACAATCAATCAATCAAATCTAATTACATGATCAAATAATTTTAGGACACAACGTTACAGTACATGTAGTATGCGATAAGCAATTAACCATTGTATACTCCAACGTTAGAAATGTAATTATGTGTTGAATGAAAACAATCACTATGATGAGAATGTGTACCACAAAGCTTGGAGGAGCCAATGATTGGCGCTTTGTGGTACAAATGAAGATGCCAACTCTACAACAACAATTTCCCATGTCAGGAAATTAATTGAGGTAACAATGTTGTCAATGCACATCATGCATATAATTTAATGCACTGGGCATAATTTAATGTACGGACCATTGATACATATCTCATCATTTACTTTCTCTATAATATGCAAAAGTTTATAACGGCAGAAATCCTCGTGATTAGGGAATAATCGTTTTTAATAGCACAATGAGATTGAGTTAGTGTTCAATTGTTCATGAATTGAGTTCCCTAAATAAACCTCTCATATATTTTATTACATATTTCACTTAGTGATAATGACATTTATTTGTAATGTAAAATTGGTTCCAAATAACAAAAACTTGAATATCGTTATTAAAATCTGAAATGAAAAATCAATATCTTTCTTTTATTAGATAATGTTGTGTAGTTTTTTCATACCAACCCAATTCAATATTGTTTTATACAACTAACTACATATATATATTCTTGATTTTATTTTGACGTCACAACTCAGAAGTTCATAGAGATAACAACACAGATGATGCTTTCACCGCGGCAGGTTGTGATAGATATAGTTTGTGATTGAATTATTTCGAACTTAAATTTGGGGTAGAACGTTGAAGGCGCATGCGTTATTTGGATTTTACATTATTCGGATGTTGCGGGTTGAGATGGTTCGTTGGGGTAGGCACGATACGGCACGCCTCGCGCGAGGATTGTGAGAGGAGTGGGTGGTCGTAGTGATGCGAAGATATGGTAGCTTGGTATTCTGGAGGCAGGCGATCAGTTAGTGCAGGGTATTTAAGAGGGTGATAAATATATAGGAGCAAGTGGCATTCTTAATGAAGTGAATGTTGGGGTATTTAGAAGATGCGAAAAAGAGCTCGCTTTAAGCTACTTAAGCTTTTTTTGAGAGTAATAGTATCATGCAGAATTTCTAGGCTCAACAGTCAGTTATTTGGACTTCCTCAATAAAGTAATACCGGTTACATCAGGTTGACAAAACTTATCCTTCACTTAATCCGTTTACCACTTGTGCTCCAAGATTTCAATGAAAACATATTTTTCTATAAGAATAGTATGATGGAGTAATACTTTGGCTAAATTTGACTATGACACCCGCAATATGACCAACTTTTCAATTCACTCCAAACACTTCTATCCTTTCAATTTGTGTGCTACTCTTTCTATATTTCCATTTATCCTACCAGACAGCCTTGTCTTTTGATTACCCACACCTTAAAAATACTGTAATTTTGGAAAAAATATGGATACAAAAATCTGCATAGTATAATAAAAACTCAAAATTTAATGAAATAAAACCTCAAGCCACGCTTACTCCTGCTTATGCCAAGAAATTGTCAAAATGGTGCCCCAGATAATGGCAATGATTCTTGGCTTTAGTGCGATAGTACCACCATGCTTGATTTTAGTCCCGTAAGTGGCTCAAAAGTTGCACTGGGCCCCAAGTTGCACTTCCAGTCCCCGAGGAGACCGAGTGCGACTTCAAGTGGTAAGATTAAGCGGAAATGTTAGTTTGGGGACCAAAGTGCAACTTTTGTGTAAGTTATAGAGGCAGAAACTACTATGGTGACACTATTGGGGACGAAGTGCGGCAGTGCTTTTTGTGGGCCATTTAGGCAATTATCTCCCTTTATGCCGCTGCACTTTACGTGTTGTTGAGGCTCGATAATGTATATTACCCGATTTTTTAAATACTAAAATTATGTATGTTTATCTTATTATCGGAGTGGAATATCGGTAAAGATATATCTTGATTACATAAGGCCGAGTATAATGTTCGGCATGAGATGAGCATCATAATTATTCGATAGAAAAGATTTAGTTATGAAAAACTGTTAAATAGTGAGCTGAAATATTAAGGATGAGGAAGGAATTTGAATGATTTTATCTATGAGTTTGAGTCAATCCTTAAATAAGATAAAAGTGGGAATAATATGATGGAGGGAGAGGAGATGATGATGGAGGAAGATTGAAAGACGTTGTGATTTAGCGCCAAGGGAGAGGGGAGATCGGTGAGAAAGTTTTATTTTATTTAATTAAACTTTATCATTTAAACGAAAGATGCTAATTTTTAAAGAGATCCCAAAATGATGCTAATAGATGAAATTAATTTAAAAGATAAAATATCATGATAAAATGTAGGTAGGTCCCATGAATTTAAGAGGAATGTAGAATTCGTCCTGGCCTTGTCTGTGGGCAATGAATTCGTAGCTGCGGTCTTGTACTGCTTGGCATCAGCGTGGGATTCATTCTGGCCAGTAATTATTCTTGAATCGAAATTCGTCTTATAGGTGTTCGCGAGTTACACAGGCTATCTTTGGAGTGCGTGTATAAATTATTTCTGAGGACACATGCAGGCGCATAGGATAACTTTTCCCAGCATTGGTGATGAATTTAGTGCGAGGCGCTACTACGTTGGCGTATCAGCGTATGAATGTATGAGGTGCTAACTTGAAATATTGATCATAATTTGGACTACCATTTGAAATTAAGAGCCCGTTTGGATAAGCTTATTTTTTTAATTTATAAGTGATCAATCTATAAGTGATAATATAACTTATAAGTTATTTAACCCCGACTTATAAGTGATAATGAAACAATAGCGTGTTTGTGTGTAAACATAAATTTTATACGATTGTAAAATGAAACTTTATAATGGCTTGTCTTCCATTTATATCACTTTTACTGCATTTTAAAATAGAGGCATAATGAAATAGAATTATTTAGTCAAACTAACATAAGTTGGAGCAAAAAAGTTGGAAAATTGCTACTTTTCAACTTATAGTTTTCAATTACTTACTCTCCCGTTTACTTTAGTTGTATTTAGCAGCAATTTTTTGTTTAAAATGTTATATACAAAATTATATTTTTACATTTTTAATATACTTTTGACTATTTTTCGTTATTAAATTATCAGTAAATAAATTATATAGTTTGATTAATTGTACTACGTTTGATATATTTTTTATTTACATTTTAATTTTTTAATGCATGTGTATAAATGATTAAAAGGCAGTAAATAAACAAATAAAATATAAATTAAGTGATATTCAAACACTTCATTTTAATCAAATCAACTGATTTTGACAAAAAATTAGCTTAGCCAAACACCCTCTACTAGTTTTTAAGTCTATTTTCTTTAACCTTAAAATTACCATTTTTAGCCAAAACAAGTCCCCACAGTCCATGCCTCTTTCTTCATTTCTTTCATGTCAAAAGATCCCAAAAGCCACACAGATCTATCTATAAGCCTCCCCCCCTGCAAAAACACAGAAACCATTAATAGTTGTCACTTTGTTCCTTCAACTTCAAGCCTTTTTCAACTTAATCACTAAAGCTGCTTAACAACCAAGCAATTCTTGTGTAGAATAAATCACAAAACTTTTTTGTTTGGGGTTCACAGAATTTTCTTGTTCAAGATAAGAAGTTGAGGAATGTATGGTGATTCTCAAGCATTATGTTCTGTTGATTCCAACTCATTGATGGAACTAGGGTGAGGCGTACGGGTGGCCACCTTCATTAACTTTTCGAAAATTATATCTTTACTATTCATTTCTTTAAAAATCATACTCATTTATAAAAATTTATCCATTTCGCCCTCCTAAATTTTCATATATTTTTTTATTTGTCTGTTATTAACTCATTCGATCATTTATATTAAATTTCTAGTTTTACCACTATTCCAACTCTTGTTTTACCTTAAATCTTTTAAACCTAACAACCCCCAACTATTGAAAACAAAGAGGCTCCATGGACTTTGATTCTAACTATGGTTCTAGTGAGTTCAGACAACAATTTCAACATGGTCAAACAAATCCACGTGGCTCTTTGTTAAGGTTTCGTTCAGCTCCTGGTTCTTTATTTGCTAACTTCACAGATGGGTTACAAAAAACTTCTGCCAATGTTGAGTCTTATGGGTTTTTTCCATCAAGAATCAATCTTAATACTACCAAATGTGAAAATAATGATGATGATAGTTATAAAGAGAGTGAATTTGTAGCACAAAGTGGTACAAAAGTGGAGGATGAGGGTAGGGGTGTGTTGGTTGGTTATGCAATGAATTCACAGCTGCCACCTCAGTATCCAAGGCAAGTTGCAGCTACCCAAGTGGGGTCCATTGATGCTGGATACAGAGTTGAAACCTCTATGGGGTTGCCTACTACTAATCTGTTAAGGCAGAACAGTTCACCTGCTGGTATGTTTTTTCTCGTCAACATCAACATGCATCATTACCACACCTCTAAACGGCTTAGGGGTCGGATAGTATGCAGTTTTACAGCCACCTACCTAAAGGCATTAGGGGGTCACACGTTAAACAGGTTGGGGTTCGATAATATGCAATCTTAGATGAGAGAAGCTGCTTACGAATCGACCCAAGAAGTAAGAAGCATAGTCATAGTCACTGAGTAATTTTGATTTATTCCATTTGACTTACCAAAATGGGATTTTGATTAAATTAAAATATTTTGCATCTTGGTTTCTTGTTTTTTAATCTCTTACTCAGTTGACTATAAAAGTTTGGAACTTTTTGTTTAGGACGATGGAGTAGTATATAATTAGTGTAGAAGATGTGTGTGAGCCATGATTGTGATGGTGTATTATTATTTGTGATATATTTACTTGCTTGTTTTGTGCATAAAGTATAGCCACTTATATCTTTTGTTACCCATCATACTAAATATGGAAAGATGAACACAGATAGAGATAGATTAAAGAATAAATATGTTTTTGAACATGTACATTAGGTCTGTTTCTTGTACTTAAGTACGGGATTTTTTGTTCTTTAGAAAACGGGATGATTGGGGGGGGGGTGCTTATCTTGTTTTTGGAGGGTGAAGTACAATAGTATTAGTTGTTGATTTTTGTCACTTTTATTTATTTTCCTTCTCCCACTTGCAATTTGAAATGAGGGTTAGCAATATTTTGCAGGCTATGCCACAATAAGTGATGTTGGGAGTTACAGAGTGGAAAATGCAAGTAACAGAGATTTGAGCCGATCTTCAGGAAGGTTAAGGGGTGAAATGAATTACTCATCTGGACTATCGTCCTCTTCCTTAGGAATGTTGTCTCGAATATCAGAATCTGAGAATGAGAATTATGGTGTTGGTACTGGAGCTGATGACGAAGAAAATTTGGGAAATGGGAATGGAGATAATGATCAATTCTATAGTTCTAGTTACCCCTTTGGAGCTTGGAATGATTCTTTGAACTTTGAAGAGAATTTAACTGGCATTATTAAAAGAGAAGTGGATGATGGTGTGAAATCGTTTGGTGATTTGCAGGTATCCTTCTAATTGATAATGTTTTCTGCTTATTAATTCATCTTTCGGCTCAGTTGTATCTGATGATTATTTTGCTCTGTGTAACCCAGACAATGGAGGTTATTAATCGGCCTCCTATGTTGTCACACCATTTGAGTTTACCAAAGACTTCGTCCGAAATGGCTGCTGTGGAGAAAGTATTGCAATTCCAAGACACCATCCCCTGCAAGATTCGGGCTAAACGAGGTTGTGCAACTCATCCACGAAGTATTGCAGAAAGGGTACAACTTTTCTATCATCGCTATAAATTTGAATCCTGTTTTCTGGTTCCTATTTAATGCCTAGCTAAGTGTTCAAAAAATTGAAATGTGTACATTACATTTTCATGATGATTTCCTATGTCGAGGTCACATTCTTGCGTTACTTGATTCGAATTTAGAAGTCTTAATCAAATGGTATGTTTTGAATAATTGATTAACCTTGTGTGATGTTGCTTTTAAGGTAAGAAGAACAAAGATCAGTGAGAGGATGAGGAAGCTACAAGACCTAGTGCCAAACATGGATAAGGTTGGATTTCATATACTTTTTTCCCTTTCCTTTTCCCTCTGCTTAGTGGGTCTTCATATGATGTTACATGAGCAATAGTAGGACCATATATATTTGTGGCAATTTTCTAAACTCTTAGATCTTTTCTTGGTAGCAAACAAACACTGCAGACATGTTAGATTTGGCTGTCGAATACATTAAAGATCTCCAGCAGCAGCATAAGGTATCTCTTAATAACAAAACTAGTATAATATGAATCAGTAGCTTTAGTAAGTTCTTGTTTATTTTTTTAGCGGGTGGTGTTTATGTAATTTACGTTATCAACTTCCTTTTCATTTCTGCAGAACCTCGCTGATGCTCGGTCAAATTGCACATGTACAACATTGGAGAAGCAAGTATAGCAACACAAATCTTGGTTCCTATTCGACAGTAAATAACGAAATCAAGATGAATGAACCATCATAGGTAATCTCCACAAATTGAAGGAAGAGGAGAGCTCAAGATCATTTATTACTCTAATAATTTCCCTTTTTCAGACTTATATGAGCATTCATACAACTCAAGGTAAGATGTCTACAAAGTATCGACTGTAATACCTGAGGAATGAATCACAAGTATATATATTGTATGGCAATAATGGCATGTTAAACAAGTACATGCCTGATCCATGAACATGTTCTTCTTTTGGGTAATACATTTAACATGGATTTATATTAGTATGCCCTTTAGCACTAGTATATTAGTATATCTAGTTAAATCAATTCATTTTTCTTTGCGATCTCTACGATAGACCCTTACACAACTCCTAAAATTTACCTTTGGAACGTGGATTACACTTTGTCTGACACTCTTTGTTAAACTTCAACTTCTTGTAAACTCGTAAACTTCGACTTCATGAATAAATCTTAGTATATCGTGTTTGCATGGTTCGATATTGAGGACATAATAATCTGCACATTCTCATTCTATCTATGATTGTATGGTTGTGGTACCTTCACATTCCTCTCTAATGGGCATTCATTCTACCAACTCTCTTAACTATACTTTTTGGAAACAATTACTTTGGTCTTCAATTTTATGCCAAACATGATGTTGATTGTGGGGTTTGTGTATGTTTCAACTCACTATTGCATTGATGGCTTTTGTCCCTCTTTGCCTAACTTATCCAGATACCGCAAAATAATACCGAATACTAATAAAAAATACCAACATGTAGCAGTTCATATTCTTTTTGTCAATATTTTCGGATCCTCCAATTTTGTTAAGAATGTGGATGACAAGGATAGGAATTATAGTGTTGGTTAGTTATGAAATTGACAAATTTAACATTTGGACATTCAGTACCAAAAATGCATATGTATTAGAATAAACTCCATACAATACCTTAGTTAAATTTGATGTGGCGAATTATTCACATGGTAAAATTTTGCGAGGAATAAACTCCATACAATATCTTATCATATGCCATTGATGGCGATGCACTTGAAATATTCTTTTGGTTCAGCTCATCTTAATTCATTGTAATGCAAAGAAGAATTTTTATTATTTATAATAGGGTACAAAATAAAATTCATCAGATAAAAAATTCTCGTTGTATAGTTTTATCAAATCGAAGACGATCGGCCCAAACTATGAGTCCCTGCCGCTTACGACAATTCTGACAAGCCACTCGCTGACTAACTCTCGATTCCAATTTGACTTGGATTTGATTTGATTTGGATAGAAGCTTGACTTGACTTGGATTTGAACTCGCCACTTGATTTTGATTTGGATAGTAGAAAATTTCCACTTGTTTCTGATGACGCCCCGCCTTGACGGACTCGAGACCGTTTCTGGACTCGATACGGTCCGAGCCGAGGCTTATCAACAAGAGCTTCCAGACGCACAGATTACTCGATCTCGGCCTCGGATTCGATCTCCGGTCTACTTTAGACTCGATGGACTTATCGCAAACGCTTGCGCGACTTGCTTTGAGCACCGCCATGGCCTCGTGAGCTGTGATAAGCTACAACCTTCTGGGACTTTTGAATTTGTGTTTACCTGTGGCGGGACTCTCGTGGCTCGAGAGGCCACTTGTTTTTTTGATGGAGCTGCGCCTCTTGGAGCATGACACTTCGATTTTGATAGACTAGCTGAAATGAGACAAGGGGAGCTGAGAAGTAAAGTTGTTGTTGAAGAACGCTGTTTCTCTGTTTGTACTACAGCTGTTCTCCTTGGGCAGCCTTTTGTTAACAGAAAGAGATATGACCCACGTGGGACTTAAAGCAGATTTGGTCTCACTTGGGATTTGCTTTGTGATTCGACCACTGATTTAAGCTTTCTAGTCATCATTGAATCAAACGACCCCATTCCATTTATTACGCCTCTCGCTGGCGACAATTGTGTATCAATTCATTTACCAATGTATGAAATCGCGATTTTCATTTTAACTTGCTCAACTTATGAATTGTATATTAATAGTTGGGTTCTCATGATAATTTAAGGGCTATATGTATCACAGATCTTACTATTAATCGTTATAATAATAAGAATTGGTCAATTATTATTATTATTATACAACTTACTATTATTCCGAGCTTGTATAATACACACACATACAAATGACGCTGAAGCTATATTTCACATTTAAATTGAAGAGAATCAGATATAATTGACAAATGTATTTCTCAATTACAAGCAAGGCTCTACATTTTATGTAGAATATCGATTGAACAAATAGAATCAATAAATTGTTATTTAATTGGTTCTAGTAATTTAGTATTTATCAATAACTTGAAAGATTATTGATATGTTGACTCATTACTATTTAATTAAGCTAATTAAATAGCTTCAATCTCATTAAAGAACCTGTCAAATGGCCTTAACGAACTAATGTACTTAACGAATTGCCTAATACTTAACGGTTTGCTTATCTATTGCTTTTAACTCAAATTTCATATAAGCAAAACTCTTGTGGTTTTTATGACATGTTAAGTGAAATCTTTTTCATCAAATACTCCCTAAAATAGCCTCGCCCCTTTGTCGAAATTCTCCCAAGAAGTTTTCTTGATTTTGGTTTTTTAATCCTTTGTTTTCTAGCATAAATTGTCTTGATTCAACCTTCCTGCCACCAACTGCAGATATCATAATACGCATCGACACGCAAATGCGAGTTTAGGAAGTCAAATTCACGCGACTCCAGTTTGTCAATTTTGGTGGAATTTATCACAGACCGTAGCATTGCTCATACACATGTACTATAGTTTTATTTAATAAATGCAAGAAGCACTTAAGATCCCTGGAATTATAGATTTGTATTTATAATTATATATCCATAGTATTTTCCATCAAAGGGCATCATGAGCCGAATTAAAGTTGTTTTTACATTATTTTTTATGCTTGTTTTGTTTTTATCAATTTTTATTGATTAATTTCTGTTCATATATTTAATTGATAAATATATGATGAGAATAAATCACCATGTTCTTGATTATTGATTTACACGTTGCTATGTTTTACGATGACAGATATCATATTTTGTTAACATGGATTTTGTTTCATAAATTAAAAGGACGATTTAATTGATTTTGTTTTAAAATAGTTTTGTAAAACGTGTTTCGGGAGTGTAAAATTTTTGTAAAATTACAAGATAATTGTTTCTGAAACGCAGATAGAACATAGAAGATCTCCGTTAAATTTCATAATTTTTGGATTTTTGTAAGTTCCTCAAAACAATTTTGAGATTTCCTGACCGCTTAATTAAGAATTAAATATGAAAACTTTATTTTAATGAACGACCAATGGATTTGTTCAAGAAATTATGAAGTTTAAAGTGTTCGAATTTGCTAAATTTCTGAAAAATTTAAAGCCTCCAAACCCATTTTTACAAAACGAATTAAATTACATCCTAAAAATCGAAGCAATATGGAATATTACTACAACCCGGCCGACCGACCTCCGGCGACCCTACGGGCGCCTGTGTCGGATTAACATTTTGTACCAAAAGGACGGTCGGACGACGACCTACACGCGGCGCCAAGGTCGACGGGTCGGCCGCCGAGGTCGGCCGTCCGAGCTCATTATGACGTGTGTCCTACTTTGAAAACCCTAATTCCGCGAATTTATTCCTTATTTTGGTTTCCAAAATTAGTGGGACTAGTTATATTTCTCGGTTTTTATTGATTATTTGTCATTTTAATCACCTAATTGATTGTAATTAATCAGGATGACAATTAATTAATTTCTTTATATTATGTCTTTTTAATTTAATTTAAAAGTGATATAACAATTATGGTAACAATTTCACTACTTAATGTATTTTAAATATATTTGTGATAAATATTTTCTATAATATGTATATGGTTAATAATTATTGGTAATAATTATTAATTTACATGCATATAATAATTGAGTTTATTTTAATTAATTTTAATATGTGTACTTTCTACGGATTAATTAATTTGATAATTACAAACATGCATTTTTCAATTCCATTTAAAATATTTATTAAGTTCATTTATATGATTTTAATAAAGTGCCCATATTTTGTACAGTGGATTGAAACGGAGGTATATGATATGGCCCATTTATTTATTTTTCCGGTCCGCGAATCGTACGCCGTAAAATCTAATCTTTCCCAGCTCATATTTTCAGATTTATTTATTTATTATTTTATCCACAAGCTCGCAAGCCGCCTAAGCATCGTTAAGATATAACATCGTAACAAGCCGCTATATCAAAGATCATTTCACGGTGGCGGCATCGGTGACTGGCCGATCCGTATACAAGATACAAGCATCAGACTTCATGCTAAGATTTGATAAATACCAGAATAGTTCTGTGGGCCCTATCGTGATATCTCTTGAATGTGCATTATTTGTTTTATTTTTACTGCTGTAATTTATTGCTTGATTATGTGCTAGTATGCATGAGTAAATGAAAATAGCAATAATAATCTCACCAATTAAAATTTAAGCAAAGTATCAAGTCAATTTTAAAGTTTCAGGTAATCAATCGCGATCAATCGGGGCACACCGTGACGACGCGTGTTACAATGTTGCATTTGATACGTACACACGTTGAAGTTGATTTCCACTAACGTTATGGGCTGTAACACTTTTGGTTTAATTGGTATGCTTAACCCGATTTTCGGAGATACAATGTTGGGTAGCATCTTGCAAATGTATGCCAGACACAAGAAAGTTAGTGTAGTTTTATAATTGGTTGACAACCTACTATTATAACCGGATTCAAAAAATGTATGCGTTGTTTCTGCTGAATTTAAGTATATGATTCTGACATAATATATTTCGTGAGATTTGAACTATTAGTATTTACTTTGCTAAATTTATTTGTAAGTGTTTTAGCATGATACTTTACCGAAGTCTCGTTATTTTATTTACTTTATTCTTGTAGAATTACTTCGCTTACCACTATCAAGTACTCCTAAATCCTCGCTGTCACAAGATGAAAAGTGTTTAATAATCCTTCGAATTTTGGATTGGTGGTCTAAATCGAGAATCATTCTCAAGCAAGAGAGATTGAATACGTGTTTAACAATAAGGTTCCTCGTGACCTAATGATAGTGCTTCCCATCGAAAAGTGGATCCCACAAAAAAGCACAAGTCTCGACGCCGTTGATGTCCAATGTCTCATGCTTTCTCCAATATGGAACCTTCGCTCCAAATTCAATATGAAAAGTGCAAGATGTTTAATATAACGCAACTCGAGGAATTATTACTAAAGCGAGCTTGTGAAACCAGAGATATGACACGCCTGCGGTTTCCTCGTGGACAAAGAAGTCGGGAACGGATAAAAGCCCAAGCCCTCATATCATTAAATGATTGGCTCGGGTCGATCGACTAACGCTCGGGCACCCGCCAAAGGTCTCCAAGGAACCGGGTTGTGATCTCATCCTCAAGTCTCTTCCGTACAAATTCTTCGCTTGTCATGAACTTCAATATACAAGTTTGAGTTATCTCTAAACGAATCGCAGACAAGATGATCACGTAATGATTGCATTTTAACTCAAAAGACTAAACTTCTACCTTCGCTTTGGTTGTCCAAAGCAAGAATAAATTCAAGAAGAAGTTAAGAAGTTCATCGCGCCGGGCGGTTCTAAGGTCCCAAGGTTGCCGGAAAGCGGAGGAACGAAGGATGACAAGTGTCATTATTAAGTGAAACCCAGTCACTAGAAGCCTAATTCACAGAAGTTCACGCATGATGTGTTAACGGTCTCACGACCGCCGCCTACGTGTATGTATGTTATCGAAGTTTTTACCACTTAATTCTACTCGTGGGTGCTGTATACCTCGCCAAGTGTTCTCATATTTGTCGTAATACGCAGTGAAACTCAAGTCAAGTAGAAGACTCGAAAAGAGGGAAAAATGGATCTCACATGTGGGAAATGGCGCCAAGGTCATGCCCTCGTTAAAGAGGATCCATTAGTTTAGATTTGCCTACCGGCCTTGTTTCTGAACTTATCTCCGGTTTACTATGTACCGCGATTTGGTATACATTTCTTTACTTTCGCTAATAATGATGGTTTTTCATTTTCAATAGATCCCATGAATTTAGATCACCGCCGTGAAACGGGGTAAGTATTCGCACGCCTCCCTTCAAAATGGTCTATACATTTTGCATTACGACAATGAAATAAGTATAATAAACTTAAAACGGAATGTTTAACGACTTAAACCAACATACCTGGCCAGATCAGCAGACTAGGGTCACATTAACGAGAAACCGAATCAAGAAACTCCACTCAAAGTGAATACTTGAAGGTTTCGATTATGAATCATAATGACAAAACAAGGAAGTCTTCGCTTTTAAAGAAATGACCAAACGCTTTTCAATCGAATTTAAACGAAAGAGCAAGTGATTTATCAATCATACACACCGACGACATAAAGCAACGTAACACATCCGCAAAGCAGGAGGTTATAACTACTTCATTACATTTTACTCATTACTACAGCAGACAATGGCTTGTGTATCCGATGCACACAAACACGAGTCCTTTTGAGAAATTCAAGGAATTCCAAAATGAAGTACAAAACCAATTGAACAAGACAATAAAGATTCGTCCGATAGAGGCGAGAATATTTGAGCTCACGAGTTCAATACTCATCTGCAGTAGTGTGGTATTTGTTTCACAACTCACTCCAAACAGAACGCCCACAAAGATAACGGCGTGTCCGGGAAAGGAGAAATCGAACCCTTCTTTGACATGGTTTCTGATCTATGATGAGCCTATCCGATCTACTCAACACTTCTATGGGGATACGCACTTCTGCTACCTATAATTTACCTTAAATGTATGTCCAACCAAGTCACAGATAAAACTCCCCATTTAACCTGTGGTTCGGGGAAGATTCCCAAGTTTTCAAGATCTCTGTGGTCATAAGCTTATGTTAAGAGATTAACAAAAGATAAACTTGCGCCAAATCCGGCAAAATGCTATTTCATAGATATCCAAGTGGAAAGTTATTATTAGTAATTTCTACCGAAGCAGAGAATAAAATATTCATTGTTGAACAGACTATTCCTTGAAAAGGAATATTTGGTCTGCATGACTATAATGGTGTTCATCTTGGATTTAAGCTCGTCGATTAAGTCAATGTCGCATGCATCTAATGCATAGGCATCCGACACACCACAAGAATTGGAACCTTTCATAAGACCCGCCCGATCCACGTGAAACTATGGAAGAACTAACCCTGTGAGATCTAACAGGATCGCCACGAACTGCAGTGTCGGTACGCGAAGCTTTCATCATTGAAAGTGATTTGCGCTCCACTTCTTTACAAAGAAGCAATGAATAGCAATGGATAACAAACGGCAAATAGCCAAGGGCCTTGAGATGGATTCATGTACCAAAACGAGGCTCGTCCTTGTTGGATTTATCAACAGGCTCACCTTATTGAAACGTGAAATGGATATTTAAGAAGAAACACGATAAAGACGAAACGCTTGACGCTTTCTCAAAGCTGCATCAGAAGTGAAAGGTTTCAAACAAGTTCACGGAGCGGACTATGACGTAAACTTATTTCGCCAGTATATGCTAAATCCATCCGGATAATCTTAGCTATCGCTACATTTCATGACTATAAATATGGAAAATGGACGAAAGACGCTCGACGGAAATTTAGAGGAAGATGCGCATATAGTATAACCTCCAGCTTTACATGTCTTAAAGGATCTAAGAAGGTATGCAAGTTGAAAAAGTCCATTTATGGTCTTAAGCGCATCCCGCTAGCTGGGAATCTGACACAATATACTGGGAATAAAAGATCCAATTTGGTGCATCTATTTTGAAGTCGATTGACTTTGTCAGATATCTACGTGAATAAGTGCACGCAGCAAGTTCAAATAATTTAGTAATTCCAGAAGGGTAATCTCCCTACTTGGCATACGGGAGCGTTCAACTGCCAGGTAGCCATGTCCCACTACTAGCGCCGGTATTTAACGTAACGGCGACATACCTTACGCCGCCATAGATCCATCACAGATGCCATGTCGCGACTAGACCTCGTGTTTTACGCACTAAGGTAACCAATAGATACCAAGCTAATCCTCGTGAAAGCCACCGGATTGCGTAGAAAGGAAGGCATCTTGAAGCATCCGGCATAACCAAAGATGCTTTCTTGGTATATGCGATTTAAGAGTTAGCAAGGATAGGGTATACACCGACGCCAGCTAAACCGACAGAGACGAATATCGCTCCCGGGGCCCGGTATGTATTTGTCTCAACGGGTGGAGAAGTATCTTGGAGGAGTTCCAAACAGAGTATCAAGGCGATTCTACCATTGCACTGAGTACATCGCATTGCCCTAAGTCGCTAAAGAAGCACGTTGATAAAAGTTAAGTTCAGACCGAATCTCAAAGGTACATAGCATCGGTGACCAAAGTGAGTTGTTTCAGGACAATATCGGGGCAATAGCTCAAGCTAAGGAACCCCGAGCACATCACAAATCCAAGTACGTATCGTAAAGTATCACCCGACAGAGATATGCTCGATGTAGGATGTCAAAGTATGTAAAGAGAATAGAGGTTGAATTCGCCGACTTTTACTAAACCACTAAGTCGTGCAAAGCATTTATGAGTATGTATGTATCTATCATATATGTGAACAAATATTTAGGTTAAGGAGTCAGATGTATCTATTGTGTTGTGAACAAATATTTAAATAGTACTCGCTTCTATATTTTAATATATTTGTTTGCTATGTCTATATGTTTAAATTTACATATAATATACATGTATTGTATCCTCGATGAGTGAAAGGTTAAATCCCTAGGTTAGTCTATGTTTTCTAGAGAGGTAACATGAATTGTTAATTACACCTCTTCAAGCCTAGAAACATAGGATAAATTAAAAAAAGTTTTAGTCGATGTCATAGTTGTATTAATAAGCATCATACGACTAACATGGTGTTTTTGATTAGTGATCAAGATTGATCACGTTTAGCTCCGCGGTGACTGGGGATCAATACTGCGGGCCGGCCGGTCCGCGACTGGGGAGCCGTGGTATGACCGAAAACGAATTCAGAAGAGGTATCCGTCCTACGACATTTGCTTTAAGATATGTGTATATCTCGTGTCCTATGACATTTGTAAGTACTGCCTTTACATATTGTAATTATGTGTTTTTATTTAATAAATGTAGTAAGCACTTTAAGATCCTGGAATTATGGGATTTGTATTTATACTCATATATCCATAGTATTTTCCATCGCTACATCACTTCTAGCTTCTACTACATCGGCCTTAGGAGCCACACAGTAGAAATGATAATCGCGGTGAAGTGGAACGCTCCAAATTCCTCAGGATAATACTAATCAACTAGACAGGGCTTTAGTAGCGTGAGCCTAAAATTCAAATTTATAGAGACTGAACGCTCAGTTTATTCCTATATCTGGGATTTGATGAATCAAACCTAAAATTTATCAGATGTTCATCCAAGTTTTTGAATAATCAGGGGCTACGTAGCTTAACTCAATATTCGGTTTCGAGAAACTTACGATTCTTATCAAATTTTGCTTCTAACTTTAAGAATTATGCCAGAAATAATTTAATTTCAGCGCCTATTTTGGCCACTGAGTAGTGTTTTTTCCAGCCACCGCGGTGTTTCGCTTCTACGGCTTTAAAGATTTAACTTAAATTTCGTAGACGTTTCCTCCGTATTTTCTGTGGGTTTTGTGTGTTTTTGGTAGTGTGGAATTTTGTTCGGTAATTTCAACTCAAAATGAGGGTATTTATAGGCTTCGGCCCTCAAATACTCAAGCTGACATTGGACCGATTTGATTGTGTGACTACGATCTTGGACCGTCAATTTTGAGGCAAAGATCCGACTGCCGGATAATTTGGAATTACTTCGCGGCTGGCAACTATTTTTGGGCGCTTATTTGCTACACAAGGAAGGTTCCGGATTCTTTTTCTTGGTCAAGCATATTTTCATATTGAAGCCGAGCTGAGCCTCGATTTCAAATCACGCCACCGAGTGTCGATTTTGAACCCCATAACTTAAGCGAGTCTTGATTTTGAACCACAAAACTTATGGAGTCTTCATTTTAAACCCCGTGGTTTATAGATTCTTCATTTTCAGCCACGTGGCCTTCTGAATGTTTCGTTTGCCGATTAATCAATAAAATTGTAGTTTCTTTGGAGCTCTAATTTTAATTGACATTTAATGCGAGGTCGCTTCTGAACCCTATTTCAGGTTCAACTCTTTAGAGGTTAATTAATGAAACCCTTATTTTTACTTCGATTAACTCCAAGGGCTTGATTGGGGAACTCCTAGTCTGCTCGAGGGTTCGATTTCAATGTGTGGTTTAATCGAGAACCCTAATCACCACGTGGCATTTTAGTGGTTTCTAATTCTTTAATTAATTTGATTAATTCATCTAATCAATTTAATTATTTTCCTCGATAAATTTTCGATATCTACATATTGCCTCAACCTCGGTATATACGAGTGTATACCGGGTTCGACCTGCATAAATATCCAACGCGTGTTGATTTTTTTTATGTTCATTTTCAAAGAAAGTGTCAGCCCTTTTATGGATGTCATCCGGCTCCTTATTTAACTTGGTTGGATGAGTATTGATTGACTCAAGCTCCATGTGAATTTCGTACATCTTGGTCCGTAGTTTGTGATTAATCGTGATTTTCAGATTTACTGCAGCCTTGATTTAAGGCTTCTACGGTCCTTAGTCATCATCCATGTCATTTTGAAGCGGATGTTAAATGGTAACTTGCTTTACAGGATCTTCTCAAGGATCACGCGATCACAATCCCTTGGGGGTCAACTCCCCGGTCATTTGAAGGACTCAGAGGACGATTGACTTGTTTAGATTTGTCAGGACATGATTTGTATGTCACTTATCCTCAATGAAGCCTTCGGTTCAAGTTTGACTTAAGCGAAGACTTAATTTATGCGGGATTTAATGCCAACCTGTCAGATCCCATTTTAATTCTCACTTCGCTGCAGAATTAAATTACTTGAGGGTTTCAGGTTAACATAAATTTAGTATATGTCAAACCCATTAATTCCCCGATCCGTAGAATTTATTAGGAATTTATTTGTTTGAGATTTGATGTTAAATATGAATTTAGTAATTAAGATCCCATTTTAATTCTCGATCCAGAGAATTTAATGAGAATTATTTTTATTTGGGATTTGATGTTAACATGAATTTAGTATATATTAAGATCCCATTTAATTTCGATCCATAGAGAATTTAATGAATTAATTTTTTGGGGATTTGATAACATGAATTTAAGACATGTCAAGATCCCATTTTGATTCTCGATCCATAGACCATTTAATGAGAATTAATTTTCTAGAGTCTACTACTAACATAAATAATGTTTATATGTTATACTCTAGATTTATTGCATTTATATTAATCCTAACCTCGTGATTTAATCTAATTAATATTTACAATTTTAACATCAATTGAGTCATGTTAAATATTGAAAATAATTAATCTTGACCCTTGTGGGTTTTAGAATTAATTATTTTAATTTTAGAGTTTAATTTAAAGTTAAACTCTTTTTTTTCGCAATTTTCCGGCTCGATATTTGTTTATTTGGTTAACCGATAATTATTTGGGATAAATTTTCACGTGAAAATTTTCGGCCATTCCATGTATTTTCTTGAGGATTTTCGAACCCCTCCTATGGTGAAGATGTTCGATTGTCTCAATTTTGCGAACACGAGCTTTACTTGTCCACCAAGAACCAAGCAACGGGTTTTTAGGGCTTCGGGTCCACTAGGCTTTGTCTATTTAAGCATGAGATGTCACAAAAAATCAAATTTTCATCATCTTCTTCTCCCTAGGCCGCTTGACTCCCAAGGTATTTGGGACCATTTTTTTTTATTTTTTTTATTTTCGTCTTCTTTTCTTGCACAACTTGATATACTTTGATGTTTTATATGACTACGCCACCATACTAACATCTTTTCATGTGTTTCTGCAAGATTAAAACTGAGGATTTCCATCAAAGTTTACAACTTTTTGAAGAATTTGGTGTTTCATCAATAAAAAAGCTTAGTAAATTTATACTTTTCTCATACTTTAAATTGCCTGACTGTGCAATTTTTGGCTTCTGTGCTTGTGATCACCAATTTCTTCCCATGTACTAGTCTTGGCGATATAAATATGATCTTTTTAACTCCCCACCGTATTCTAAAAAATATAGAAATAAATAGTTTTCGCAGAAAAACTGCATTTTAGTTCGTCAAACCGCATCGCTTTTCACTATAACGCCCATAACTTCCCAGACGTTTATCTGCTTTTGAGATTTCTTTATATATAGGTAGAAGGTCTTCCAGTTGGTTCTAGAAGTCAACTGGAAGTCGAGATATGAGCCCTTGAAGTTTCGACTTTGAGAGTTCGCATCGATTAACTGCAGCTTGGTGAATTGTTTCTCCTAGCTCGTGACTCCGATTGAGTTATTCAAATTTCTTTTCACGTGCTCGCTCGAGTCTATACTTTTGTGCTCATTTGTTTGTGGAATTTTTCTCGGATAGTTTAGGCCTCTTTGCTTTTATCCAAGAACGACGCATGCGTGTTTTCTTCACCCATGGTTTGCTTTTTGGCCTCTTTTTGATTTGGCTTCTCGTGACTGTGTGCCCTCGCATTCATGTAGCGTAGAGTTGGAACTCGCAGTAGAGTGGACTGTGAACGCCTCCCTTCCCCTTCTTGTCAGCCATTGTTTTATTTTTTTTCCTTTCTTGTCTCAAGGAAATGAAGCTCAGACTCGGGAATGTTGAGCACGTGCTCTTAACATCCTTTGTTGATGCGCCCGCTTTCTTTTGGTCATACTACGAGGTAGGTAGTATATATATCCCTATACCGATACCTTGGTCTGAGCAACCATGGGTTTTAGTGTATCGAGCGAGTAATGAACGCTCTCTTTGTTCCCTCTTGACCACTTGCTCTTGAAATTGCTTTATTTTGGTTTTTAGTCCCTATCTCACCGACTCTTTGTTTCTGAGACGTTACAGTTGTTTTAACGTTTCCTACTTTCTTCCAACCTCTTCTTTGGTGTCTGCCTGACTCTTTAGCCTTTTCTTGATTTGATTTGATACGAGTAACTCATGAGTCGATGATCGCCATCTCCCACTCGCTACTCTACCGGACGCCGGTGCTTCCTCACGAGGAGAGGTGTTACTTCCTTTAGACTACGAGTCTTTGGCGCTTGAGCTACATTTGTTTGAAGGATACATCATATCAGCATGCTTTATGGTTTGATTTACTTTGCTTTGCTTCTCGGCCGCATGTTTCGCCTAGTGCTCATCATCTTTTGTTTTGGTCGTTGTTTTGTTTCTTTCGCCCAGCCTATGGTTGTTCATCCATAGTCCTCCTCGAAAAGATTCTCTCATGATTGCAATTTAACGCCGAATCTTGCCCGCTGCGTGCAGGAACTTGGCATCGGGTCATGCACTTCGCGTAGGCTATCGCTAGTCTTACTTTTGACTTCTTTTTACCTTACCCTTCATGTCTTGTTCTTTCCCCGTATTTCTTTGCATCGTCTCAAGCATCATGACTTAACTTGATTTAGTCCCCGTGATCCAAGGGTTTAGTAGCCGTCCTTGTATCCGGGTTTCGAAGCAATCTAGAGCCGCATCGGCATTGTCCCATCTGAGATCAGCCCACCTCCTCGTATGCCGTGAACAGAATTCCGTCAGTAGGTTTGTGTAATACCAAGGCTTTAACTAATAATCTTGCCAAGGGCTTCAAATGTACCTGCTCTTAAGCATGGTTAGGCATGATTCGCTAATTAGGTAGATTCGTATATCCATATGTATTATTCAAGCTCGCTGGATTTACGTGGGATATGTCTCGACCAAATTTTAGAGGCTAAAGGGTCAAGATGCTCTTGTCCGCTTGGGAGGCATATCGACAACCTTATATGTTCGATCGACTTGAAGCGCCTTAGTAGCCTAATAATGTTTTTAAAGGCTTTCTTTGACATGATAAGATATGTCTCGATTAGCTCTAAGAAATTTTAGTATAGAATGACCATGTCCAAATTTTGGAGGCTTATTGGACATAGTGTATATGTTCCCCGATCGGCCTTAAAGGAAATTAGCAAATTAACAATAACCATGTCCGTCTGGGAGGCTTATTGACATAGCGATATGTTCTTGAATGGCCTTAGCACTTAGCAGTCAAGAATGCCCCTATTCATAAGGGCGGATATTCGTGACGCTGAATATGTATGCCTCTAAAGTTTGTGGCTCAGTGTAAGGATCTCAAATTTCATGAGAGGATGTATTTCTTCTTCAACCTAGACAACTCCATAGGGAATCTTCTAATGTATCATTTGTATCGAACACCCTCAAACTAATGGGCCCCCTACCGAGCTTTTGTGAGACTGTTAGGATGGAAAGCCGAGCTTTGTCTCCCTCCTTTGTCTTATTCGCCTCTCGCGAGGTGTCAAACTCCGTTTTTGACCTCATCCGTCACATTTAAGTAGGGCATAATTTCATTCATCCGATTAGTTCATCAAAGCGCTTGTTGCAAGCAGGGCTAAAGCAACGCTTTTGTCCCTATGTTCATCATTATTTACGGCCCCTGTGTTCAAAAGTTGTATTTCAAACCTAGTCCAAAGTTGCACCCAATGCCTTTAGCAAAGATAATCAAGCTTTCTCAGGATTGCAATTTTCCACCTCAGAGCCTCGAAAACGAAAATCGAGGGTTACTTGTTGATGTAGAGTTGCGCCAATGCAAGGTTGAAACGGTGGAGACATCCGCTTACTTGTTCAACTTAGTCCTTGGAGTCTAGAACGCTAAGCCAAGAGAAGTAGGGATTCGTTTCCCTTACTTTTCTTCATACTTGATGTACTGGATCTCTTTGTTTCGCCATGGTTTTATTCCAATTAATGCATTCCTCTTCTGATTGTTGTTTTATTGCTGCTACTTTTCGTTCATGATTTCGATTTAATCCGAACCTTGTAGGACAACATGAATATTGTTTTAGTTTATGGCTGCACTTCGACACGCACAAGTCGCCATCAATGCACTCTCGGACGCCTACTGGTGACTGCCAAACGAAGTTCAGGTTTGATATTTTAATCTCATATCAAGGAAGGTCAAGTAGTTTATTCTCATGTTCGTGAGGTGTCAAGTAATTTATCCCGATGCTTGTGAGGATGTGGGCAAGCGATCCTCATGCTCGTGAAGGTCTTGAGCGCGAAGTATTCGAACCTCGGGTTTCGATTGCTCGAACATTTTACCCTTGTTCTGGTGGTTTTTTGTTTTGCTTGAAGTCTCAACCTGACGACGGCTTTCATGAATATAAGGTATCGTTGACTTACATACTTAGGCATTAACCTTCGAGGAAAGATTTAATTCAACAATGTCTGCTCTCATGACGTATTTACGTATGGGGTCGCTCCTATCTACTCTGAAGCACTTCCTTCAGTTCAAAACACTATTTGCTCCGCTCTAAATAGCGTAATCCCAGAGGGATTTGCTCTAGATATAGCGTTGATCACTAGTTCCTCTAATTCTTCCAGAACAATCACGCCAGCGAGACCTATGTCCTCGGTTCACATTAGACGCCCCCGTTTCTTCGTCCCTTTTCAATGATACACATGGGAAGGTGGACATGAATTTGCCCTTCATTAGCGCCCAAGGATAAAGACCTTTATTTGTCCGTTGGGGAAGGTAGCTCTCGCTTTTGATTTGCCTCCTCTTGTTCTTGTGCTCGACCCCTCGTAGCTGTTGTTGATCTTCATACTCAAGTGCTTCTCCACGAGGGCGACAAATATTCCACAAATGCTTGTTCAGACAGATGATATATCTGGCCGCCTGGCTTTTCCTCGAGAAATTCATCGAGATGCCTCTTTGTTGGGTAGTGCGTGAGTATTCAAGACTAAATCAAGTCAAACAAGCAATACATCTCACAAATTATCAGCAAATGCTTAGGGACTCATAGTTTGACAAATGAGATCCTTCGATTGGATAAAAACTGTATACTAAATTTTTTTCCTCCTACAACGAATTTTATTTTGTACCCCTATTTTATAAATAATAAAAATTATTCTTTGCATTACAAAGATTTCTTCCAAAGTTTGTATCATATGTCAAATTTTTCATAACACTATGTCATCTACTACACTTATTTAGGATCATGATAATAATAAGCAAGTGTCAAAATTTTGTTTATAAATTAATTTAAAAATTAAAATCACCACTTGTCACAAGCAAATATATAATATTATAGTCTCATACAAAATATAATGCACTATCAAAACTCTTTCTCACAATATCTAATTGTTGTGGTTTTGCATAGTCCATGGAAATATAGAGTCCTGCTGTAGATTCCTCCAAACTTGATGTTGTTCAAAAAGTTACCAGGTTCATGTGTAATACTGACGCTGACGCTGATTGCAAGAGCCAATGCGTGGATTGTAAATTTTATAGTTGTCCTCAAGAAACTTGCTTTTGCACATGCAAATAATCATGAAATATAGGTGATGATGCATGTTAATTAGCTTAAATGTTAAATGGTGAAAGATTTGTTGGAAAAATTATTTGAAATTGATTTGATAAATGAATCTATGCAGTACTACAAAAATGTATTTTGTGGCATTCAAATTTCCTAAATAACGTTAACTAACGCCGGCCAAAAGCATGTGTATAATATAACCCAATTGAACTTTGGTTTTAGGTAGTACTTCTTCGAAATGCTACTAAGTGCCACCATATGATATTACTCTCTTTATGGTATTTTAGTGGTTGATAAAGCATTATTCAGGTATCAATAGTATCATTCTTTGAACGTTGCTTTAGTGGTCAATTAAGTGCTACTTATGGTCAATTGCGTTACTTATGGTCAATTAAGTGCTACTTATGGTCAATAAGGCGCTTATTTATGTATTTTTATATGGTATCATTCCTTTTATATTTAGTGGTCGATAAAGCGTTACTTAAACTTCACTAAGATAGTGCTTTGAAAGTTGCCTTAGTAGTCAATTAAGCACTATATCTGACAATTAATCACTTCTACAAACAATTCAATATCCACGACAAAAGATCAAATTGTAATAAGCATAACAATCAGAATCTTAAATTAAACGATAAACAAATCTCACATAAATTATATACTTCAAATGCAACTTCATGGTCATGACTAATAATAAGTTATTTCAAATTTAAAATTACTTCATGATGAAGATGTTCAACCATCAAAGACATGCAAGACTTGAAAAAAGGCACGTAAGTGGATTAGTAGGATTATCTTATATTAATGTAATTGTATTTTCTTTTGGTAGAAATTTCAATATATAATCTATCAAATTTTAAATGAGTTAGTTAACTTTTAGGAAATAACTTCAATTTCAATGATTGTATATCTACACTTATTTAATTGTATTTATAATTGTTGAAATTGACTTCATCTCCCACATCGGAAGACTAGAAATAATATTTTTATGTCTTAGCCTATATATAGGTTATTTCCTGTACCAAATAGCTTGAGCCTTTGTAAGACTTTTAGTAGCATTACTTCAACTATTCAGTTAAATCTTGTAATCTGTTTCTTCCCCATTATAGTAAAATTTCTGGTGGCTCTACCTGGCTGATCAAATTCTAACACATCGGCTGGGGATACCACATTAAATATCCGTGTTATTTTCATTTCTTTCTTTCGACAACCTTTATATACCTTTGTGATCCCAAGATTGATCTATTATAACAAACTGCATCATTGCATTTGTTTGTCCCGCTAATGGCGGTTGCAAAGTGCCTGGAAGTAGATAAGCTTAAAGTTTTGCCCATGGCAAATTAAGCGAGGGCCTTATTGAAGAGAGAGAGATGACTTAGTCTCCTCTTATGCAACTGCTGACACCGTTCGGAAAAAAATTGGGATTCCTTGGAGGAGAAGGCACACTCAACGTTGTTGTTGTTTCTGGAGGACGAGATTATTATGGAAATTTCGAAAGCGTGAGATCACTACCGGATTGCGGGCTGTCGAATGTCCTCAGATATGGCCGTGTTTAACTAACAAGTTGTTATTAAACAACGGCTCTGCTCGGCTTTTATGTAGAAGGTACATCCTTAAAAGACACTTAGATAGGCTAAATAAAATGTTATTAGATTTGCGAATATTGATATTTATGTTGATTTATGAGGATGTCCCCTTAATCCCTATAGTTTCTTTACCGGCATCATATGAAAAACTTTAAGGAATCTATGACTAACGGTAAAGATTCAACTTGTAAGGTTAGAGTCGCTTATTCATACTGTGGAATCGAGACATAGTCAGAAGTGGGTTCTAGCTCGATACTAGTTGTCAAGTTATTCACCAATAGTAATCGTGAATTTGTTAAGGGGAAAAAAGAAGCTTCCAAGAAACAATTCAAACGGGTCCGAAACTAGTGGGCGTTCACATTATCAAGTGGGAAGTGACATTGGAAAACCATTGTCCTAAGAAGAGGCACGGGAAATTTAATGCATCTTGTATCACGTTGTTGCCGAGTAGGCCGTAAAAATCATCAAGATATAGCATTAGTTAGCCGATAGCCACACATTTTATAAATACCACAATGTGTGGATAATTTGACTGAGCATCTTATCATATTTGTCCTAAGAGGAAATGGTTTTCCACTCTACGAGCAAAGAGACGGTGGTAATATTTCTATGGCCAATAGTTGTGTTTGCAAATAATTGGGATAGGTTCTATGAATGTGCTGTGGACTCATGTGATTGTAAAGCTCTGTGATCTTGAAGATGTTATATGATGTTCCACTAATGACTAAGAATTACTCGCTAAGTCTACTAGACATAAAGTGGGTTCAAAGAGGTGAAGTGATGATAAATGTTCATGTGGGTTCCGAGGTTATTCGAAGGATTAAGCGGGTATCAGATTTCCTACAATTTACTATGCTTTTAGATTCTATTGTTGTTGCATCCGTTTTAAAATGATAATATGACTAAGTTGTAGCATATGAGGATCGGGTCATACGGAAGGAGATGCAGATCGCTGTGGACAATCTTCTTGGCGCGGGAGGTTGAATAACTCGGGGTTTTCAGGAACATCTTCTTTGGGAAATTACAACAAATTTCCGAAAAGTGACCTATAGAACAAAAAGGTACAATTTCAGATTACATCCACACCGATTATTGGGGTCCTTCACGAGTCAATCTTTGGGAGGTCACATGTATTTTCTATAGTTTATCGATGATTATTCAAGGATGACTTGGTCTTTATTCGAACAAAATTCTTGTTTTACCAATAGGGAATGTGAAGATTATTGCAAGAAGCAACAAGTAGGAGGACCAAGACTAAGGCGAGGTCTCCGAGGCTAAGTCATTATGGACATTGTATATGTTTGTTTTAAGAGAAAACAACCGGCGGAGTTCCACCATCGATGTATGCCGGATTGAAAATAACCAATAAAACATGATTTAAATGTAATCCTACCGTTGATTCGAGAATAAAAAATGAAGAGAAATACAAAATAAGCTTCATTGGTCCTTGACAAATTTCACATTTTTTCATTTATTATCTTATTATGTTATTTTGCTAATATATTTTCATCAAATATTATACAACATACACAAATATATTTTAGTTCAACACTTGTCAAATATCAAAATTAAACTAAATAATATTTTTTGAATAGAAGGTGTAACAACTAACAAGTAGTCAAACCAATAAGAGATAAAACAAATGTATGTAGGAAATGCAATTCATGAGTTCTATAATCAAATGATGCTCTACCTCTATTCCTCGGCTCCGTAAGCGTCCTCGATACGATGCAAGTGAAGCGATCTTATTTCCATATGATAATGGACTCTATTTTGCATTTTATGATCAAGTCATTTTTAGCACAAAACAAATGCACTGTAACGCGCAAAAATATACAATCGATCATATAGACAAACCTGAACCACCTATATACTATTGTCGTGGAAATATGTTTTGATATTGATACAATATCACTATTATGCCATCCCCCTATATAATCATCCATTTCCATGCAATTCTTTCACACATCCAACTATGATTTCTTCTGAAATCACAGAAATCTTTTATTTTCCAAATGATATAAATTTAAGCACTTCATTTTCCATTCCAATAATCTCAACTTTATAGGACAACATATTCTAATGTGATGCAATACACTTGAAATTGGGTACCTTTCAACTTCTCAATATTTCTCATCTAAGAATTACCTTCATGACGCCAGTCAAACGCCTCTCATGGAGCCGATGAATTACCTTAGAACTAGGCATCATAGATGAGAGAGTAGGAGGATTAATTTCGAACTACCTAATCACCTTTGCATCAAGAACGAGGAAACAGGCAACTAATGAATCTCATTGCCCAAAGTTATCACACTCAAGACCGAAAATAACAATTTCCAACCCTAAAAAAGGAATGAAATTATTAGAAAGATGAAATGTTCACAGAAAATAAAAATCTAAAACAAGAAGTCACTGATATTAGAAAATTGTTGGCTGATCTTCAACTTGACTCCTGAGAGACATGGATAGTGTTTCTTGGAACAAAACTCATTTCCAGCTAAATTATCATCAAATAACCCCACAACTTCAACATAGGTGTACTAATCAAGCTTTGAAAGAGATAACAAGGTGATGCCTCTATATTATCAATGGATACGGTGTACTAATCAAACTTCAACATAGCTAATAATCGCTTTAGTAATCTATCATGTTAAACACTTACAAACTAAATTGTAAAGTAATACCAATACTCACAATCTCACAAAATGTAATAGTATGCAAGATATACTATGCTAGGATTTCAAACGGCAACACTACAATATTTTGAAAAACTAACACACCAATAGGGAACTAACAAATTATGTAACCACGTCATAACTCTTGTGTTACTAGCATGCCTACATGATGCTACCAATTGAAGTGCTCATGGATTTGGTGTAATAACCGCTACGTTAAAAAAAAAAATTAAAATTTTCGGCCTGTAAGGGACTAAGAGATAGTATAAATAATTTTGATCATAATATTATTTCCTCAGAAATTATTTGAGCCGAATTACATTTATAATTTAGTAGTACAGCCTGTGGGACAATTGAAGTTAAGTTAGATCGCTCGGGCCGTTCGATAACTCGGCCCCGGGTTGAAACGGGCACAAATTCCCATGCTGATTTTTCAAGGCTTGGGGTGTTAAGTCAACTTTTTATCATACACTATTCCCACAAAATATAACAAATCATCCTCCCTCCATTTTGGAGCTTGGCCGAGATCTCCTTGAGCTCAAAGACACAAGATTTTTTCTTCCATTTCTTCATTTTGTTATTAAGAAAAGAACCTCGAGTCGACATATGTTTCCCAACATCTTTCCCTACGATTTCGAGGTAAGAAAATAGAGTTTTTGGTTGATTTTTTCTGGTTGACTTTGGTTGACTTCATAATTCAATTTTATGATGAATCTTAGTTTATTATGTGGATGTTATGATGTATATAAGTGATGAATTCATGATTTAGATGTCGCTTTGAGGATGCTTTCTCTCTGTCTGCTGACTTTTCTAGGTCTCGAGTATTCAAGTCAAGGGCTTACTTAGTAATGAGTTTGAAGGACGGTGCTGCAATGAAAATTTTGGAAATGGAGATATTTAGGATAGCGAGACGTAAACTTTTCTATCACAGCAAGCGTCCAGATTTGGTATGGCTACTGCTAAACCAATTGAAACTCCTAGTTCCTCAAATGCACATCTGTCTGTTGCATTTGCACCTAAATCATCTCCTGAGAAGGTATACATGGAACGCATACCTTATGATATCACGCTTGAGCTTGATGTACTCTATTGTAATAACTGATTTAATATTATGAAATAGTATACTAGTTGTTTGTGGAATACTATATAGATCAGAAATTTCAAGTTGAATAGTTGGACATACAACGTAATCGCTCTTGCCGGGTAGTACATTTCGGTATTTAAGATTTTAAAGTCAGAATCGAACGGCATGACATTATTCGGGGTTAGTTAAAATTTATGTTAGAGTTGTGTTGTTAAACCGAGACGAGAAACTAAACCGAAAACCCGAATCCACAGTTTAAAAGTCTTGAGATATTTTGTCGCTGCTGACCTCAAGTGGAGTTTTTATACTTATCCTTAACCCTTTTCATCATCATCATTATCATCTTCTTCCTCTTTCTTCAAGGATGGCTGAAAATGGTCCATTATTCCCTTTGATTTTGTTTTTCAATTTTTCCTCATTTACAGCTTTGGTCCCTAAATCTTCGAGAGATTCCTTATATACTTTCTACGCTGAGGTAAAAGAAAAGTTCAAATCTTTTGAGTATTTCTGAGTTAGAGGATCTTTCTACTTTTGGGAATTTGAGTTGACTTTGAGCTTTGATGTTTATTATATTATAGAATTGCTATGTTTCGATTATCGATAACAAATAGATAATTATCAAAAAATGTTGAGGAATATAGTTGAGTTTTGTTGACTTTTGTAGAGTTTTTCTAAATGGTGTTTAAATGATAGAAGTGTACTCTTGGACTTGATTTAGGATTGTTTTGTGGTGTAAGTTATGATTTTGACGTGAGTAGAGAATCTTCGGATATTACTAGTTTTGTAAGTTGGATAGTGAATTGATTTGAGATTAAAGATGATTAGAAATGTGATGATTAGTTGTTAATATCGTAATGTTAGGCTTATTGAAACTAGTAATCGAACTCGATCATTAATAGGAAAGTGGTGCGAACTTAAGTTAGAATAAGGTTGTCAGGGGAACTTTGTTGGCTTATTTTGGGGGGTATCGGTATGAGATTATAAATGTAGGTAGAATATTATATTATTAGTTGTGTTATAAGTATTAATTATAATTTTGAATGTTTTGTATGCTGATCATTGGTAAAGGTCCGTCATGTATCGCGCTGAGTTTTATTTAGCTAGCCAAGGTGAGTACTAATCTCACGGGAGTTTTATTTATCGCATGTATATGTATATGTTGTTGTACTTTGTTGGTTGTCTGAGGATATGTCGTTATTCCACTATACGACGCATGCGCATGTGTTGGTTATATATATAGTTGATTGTGTGCTTTGGCTTGGGGTTGTATTTGCATCCTGTAATATATGATTTTTGGTGTTTTGGTTGAAAGTTGTTATTTCCTTGTGTTGGTTTGTGTCGGTGGTCTCATGAGTCGTATAGATGTTTTGTGCGGTGGGTCAGACATAGGAAGAGTTGTATATGAGTTGATGTTGTCGGCTGGAGTTGATGTTGCATGTTGGAGTTGATTTGTCCGTATCTTGCTTCGTTTCTGGGCACGACGGTGAGTTGCCTCGCACTTAGTAACGATTCGGGTGATTGCTTCAGACTCGCTACGATTCGGGTGATAGCTTATGCCGACGGCATAAGTTTCTCCTCGCAAAGCAGGTTGATTATATGCGCATTAGTTGTAGAAACTGACTTATATTGAGTTGTAGGGTTGTTGAGCGACCTCTGGCTGAAGTTGTTGAGTTGGATACTATTGTGGAGTTGATACTCTTGTTGAGTTGTTGAGTTGGTACTGTTGATTGTGTTGATAGAGTCGTTGAGTTGTCGAGTCGATTGAGTGGCTTGGTCTTACTGTTGTGCAGTCATGTTGTCGGGGTCGTTGTGTTGAGTCTATGTGGTTGTATTATATGTTGTTTAGACTTTTTGGTGTTGCGATATGTTTTACGACTCATTTATATATTTTATGACTCATTTACTGTTTATTGATATTGCTTTCATTACGCTAGAGGTTGCTTTGATGAATTGATGTCGAATTAAGATTGGGGTTGATTATGGATCATATTATCAGATTTCCTTGTGGATCCTAGGTTGGTATTCATCGTTGTACATTCTTTAAGGATAAGAGTTGAGTGGATTGATGGTTGAGATAACAATAGAATGAGAACAGTAGGTACAAGAACATTATAAACCAAAGTTATGCTAATCTATAGATGATGTTGATGATATTTTATATATGGTGGAAAAATTAGATTCGGGTGTGTTGGTCTATAAGTTGTGATCTCATCAAGACGTTGATACCATTAAGGTGAATAAGTTCAATATACTAAATGAGGAATTTGGGAGATAATTCGGTACTTAGATTATCTTGATTTAAGAAATATGTTGCTTAGTTGTATTAAGATAACGAAACAATGTGGAGATTCCTATTATAAACATTTCGATAACAAATAGGTATGTGACTATGATTTGGAGTACCCTTAAGGTGAAACTGCAGATAGTTAATTGAGTTGTGTGTAGGTTTTGTTAGATCAGGCGTGCGGCGGCGATCCCTAAGTTATGAACATTGAGTTGTGTGGCCGAAGTTGTTGTGTTAGAGTTGTATATTAGATATTTCCGGTGACTAAGTTGTACTGTGAGTAACTAGTGGATGTGATGTGGGCTTATCGGTGTTAGTTGAAAGGCCGTTAAGAAAAGATTTATCCTGTTGAGAGTAGCATACAAAATATAACACTTATGGTGTATAGTTGTCAGATAGGTAATGGACTTAAGTTACCTTGTGTGTATGTGTGGTGAATTACTTCTGTGATATTTGTATTCACTCAGCTTCATAGCTGACTCCCTATTCCCTATGGGCGGGCGTCTTATGCCTAGGTTGTTGCGGGATGATCGAGATGCGTTGGCCGAGTAGTGTTACGCACTCCACGAAGATGGCGATGGTGACTTGAAGACCTCACAATACCATACTTTTTATTTTCTTTGAGTTTTGTTGTATATAATAATTATATGTTGTAAAACCCGCGGTTTGATGTCAGATTATATTGTTGCTTTCGCTTGTTGTAGTGTTGGCTAGTCTGACCCGATGGACAAGTTGTATATAGTTTTATTTATCATGTTAATGAAGTCATTTTTCTATCATATCCATCGCAGACTCTGATTATTCAGGCTGATGACTGGTCCCCAACCTCGTGGGGCCCAATTGGGCTGGTCGTTACGCATTATATTCAAAAATATTAGAACATCATCTATAATAAATGTAACGTGCACAAAAGAAGGCATCAAAGGAAGAACGAGATGTGATCCTGATATAAATTACTATTTGAGATTTATGTAACATTTAAATTGTTCAAAATTTGACTCTAAGTTAATCCTATTCAAATAGTTTTCATCATTAATACATAATATTTTAACGTATAAATGTGCAATATCAAGTTCAAAATTATACTAATAATTTTTTTTTATAAATTCAAAATTATAATAAGAATGAATCACTTACTTGATATGTAATATGTATTAACAAATTGTACTAATATGCTATTTCTTCCGCTTTTTTTTAGTTGTCGCTTTAGCACTTTGTACATAGATTAAGAAAAGTGCAGTCAAAAGTGCATTGGAAGTGTAAATGACAATCAATTTAAACAATATTATTGGTTGGTTGTTTATTTCAAGAGAAAAATAGTCAAAAGTACATTGAAAATGTAAAAAAACTATTTATTATGCTAAAATAAAAACTATAAAAAAAATAAATTTTTTTTGGCTAAAACGACAACTATAAAAAAATGGAGGGAGTATGTAATAACAACTAAATTATAGATACAAAAGCTGGTTAATGGTTTGACTATTGAATAGCAATGAGTCAATTGATAACGCTTTAATTTACATGTATGACCATTGAAATCTAATATAAAGTACTTTTAATTTAATACTTACGCTTGGATTAAAAATAGTATACCATCGAATTCCTCGCTTCTTTAACATAATCAAATGTAACAAATAAAAAGCATCCAAATATGATCATGTCAACATGTTTCTCCTAATCAAGTGTTATAAATATTCTCATCCAGTCCAAGACATTAACCACCATATTGATTTTGAAAGAATAAAAATTCATCACCAAGTTTTTTATAGTTAAAGTTCTTTGAATCTCCAAGCATGAGGGAAAAAGAATAGTTAATGGAGTTTGTATCAGAGTGATGTTGTTGTTGCTCTACCAATGCAAATACCCAAGTCTGCATCCTATAAAAGGTGCTTTGAGGAGTGTGCTCTATCAACATGCATTCGTTTTAGAACCCCATGGTGCTTAGCCTTTTGTGGTGCTAAATGCAAATTTTTTCATCATGAAGAAGTTGAAACTTTCACAAATGACGATTGTTTAGTTGGTTGTGCTGTTCGAAAGTGTACCGAGGAAAAAGGTGACAAAATTAATTGTACTAGTTATTTATTTATGAAAATTATTTCTTCCCTCCAGTAGTCCTTATAATTTTTATATTTTTCTGGTATATGTTTACCCGACTTCTATAAAAATTTTGATTCAGCCTACCTGTAATTATAATACGGACTACATCTTATCTTGTTAAATATTTTACCCCATCTCAAATACTTTTGTATTTTGTACTCTAATAATTTACGACTTCTTTTCCAATTCTTACAGCTTGTCAAGTGTAAGATAAATTCGATCTAAAGTCCGGAATCATGAGGACGGGCGCTAAACTGCTAATAAGTCATGTAAAATTCTACAATAATAATATTTATAATTAAATTGTAATGACTAAGTTCATTATGTATTAATTTCACCATGTACGATACCAAAATTTCTAAAAAGTGCAACACGCAGTAGTGAATTATTTGATATGAATTTATTCACAAATAATTTTCTAATCAATGTCAAGCTCTTTACTTGGGTTTAGCTTATATCTCTTTTTTATGCAACAAATATTATTTGATATAACTTTAAGAGAATGTTATGTTCATAATGATATTATTCATACTTTACACTTTTCATATGTATTCAACTTCAATGTAAAAATAGTATACATTAGCAAAATATACCATTTTAAGATGGTATTTACAAATTAAAAAATCCAAAAAAAAGTGTACGGACATTATTTTATGCACCTAATTAGATTGTGTATCAAAATTCGTTGAACAAATTGGTACATATTACCTAAAACGTAAAAATAACCTTATATAATTGACATTAATGGTGTTTTTTTTAGAAAATGGTACGTATCACTAACATATATAAAAGTGCGAATAAGGGTTGTGTTTCTTCCTTTTCACACTATTAATTATTAAATTAATCTTCTCTCTTAAAAATTCTAAAAAGTTAGGCAAAAATATTATCTTTTTAATTAATAATGTCACCTCTTAATTGATAACTCATGAGTTCTAATAGAAATTAACTACTATTAAATAATAATATATTTTATGAGACCTATTGTTATTATTATTATAATAGGTGTTAGTTAAATAATCATATGTTATGTGTAGAATTATTATTATTATTATTTAATTCCCTACATATATGAATTTTATATATTGAGATTTACAAAAATTTAAATTATACTTCTTAAGTCATACAAATTTAACCGACAAAAAAGTAAATAATCCGATGATACTATATTGATAATCAATTAGTCAATATATTTAGTCGGAGGACATCAAATTGTTAAATTAATATTTGTATCTCTACGGATATCCGAATTCAAAGTAGTTTATATATATCTTTCTTCCAACTCGATTATAAATGTCACCTTCGCGATAAGGATTACAATGCTTCATTCGTGAATATTTGGCACAATTTGCGCTGACAAATTAATATGTAGCATATCTTATATGATTTTGGTAGTATCTATTATTATAATTATTATAATAATAATAATAATTATTACAATACAATACTAATAATTATTATAATAATAATAATTATTATTATTATAATAATAATACTAATAATTATTATAATAATAATAATAATTATTATTATTATTATTATTATCCCTTTAAATTATAATAGATGTTAACTACTAATAATTTTAGTTTCAGTTAACAAATAATGATAAAGGTATACGAGTATTACGATTCCCATAAATTATTTCCACCGGCTCCATGTACAAAATTGAAGCACACTGAATATCCCAAACTGTTTGACATAGCCATGCCGAACAAATTTTCTTCATTTTCTTCCAACTTTATGTGGTAACAAAATCATAAAGTAAAACATACAAATGGAATTATAAATCATTTCCTTAATATTATCATTGCTGCATAATCTTCTCGCTTGTCGACGAGTAATCGTTATTCTAGAACATGTTAATATGATTAATGTGTCATGTAAAAAAAAAATTGTTTTTTTTCATACTGAGAAAACGACGAGATGTTTAAATTGAAGATCTTTCATCTTTTGAAACTAATTATCTATTCGTCAAGTATAATTGTATTTGATAGATTATTATTCGAATAATGTAATTTTGGATGTTAGTATTATATTACTATACTAATGTTTTACTAAAAAAATATTATTACATACCCTGACACATATATTATATAAGTTTATAATAACTTACTATTTTTTTAAATATGTATTAATAATAATATATATCAATCATTTAAGTAATATTAATAATAAAATTATATCGCAAAAAATGTACTAGAAAAAAACAAATATCACAACAAAAGTAACCCTTGGCCGGGCATTTCATAAAATCGATAATGATCTTAAAAAAAAAATTTAATCATCATATTTTATCATAATTTTTCATCTTATATTTAAACAGCTTATTCATTATCAAAGTATCCTTCAAAAAATATATTAATTAAAAAAATTTCGATGGCATCAATCGGTGAACTCCACCCTATGAACTTTGGGGATCTCCTCAGAACCGGCCAAATAGCTTACTCGAAAGATCGCCTCCCTACCGACTACCAATTGCAAAGGCCCCAAATCATCTTCAACATGTATCTTATCCCTAAGAATGAGTCAATCGAACATCGTGTACATCGAACTCGTTGCTCCACACCGGGCCTGGCTCCGCCTCTTCAACTCCACCGGCCCGCCGCCACCTCTGCTCCACCTCTAGCACCCCGCCTACCACGGGTAATCGTATCTAATTCGCCTGAAGTCGGCCGCCCCAGGTGAGAGTCATTAAAATCCGGAACACCGTAGAAGTCACTCAAACCGATGCACGACTCGGCTTAAAATACAATTGCTTTCATCCAAAAAAAATTTATCACAATTAAGTTTCCCAAATCAAAATGGGCTTTTTAAAATTTATAATCATCACCGATATCAAACGACCAACCCATAAATATATACACAACACATCCCAAAAATAAAATAATGCTTCTAAGTGTTACAAAAGATGATAAGACATCAGATCCGAATACAAAATGACAACAAAATTTAGCTAAAGTTTCAAAAGGAAAAATACAACAATCAAAATAGTTGACAACATATCATCAAAATCGATCGGGTGAGGATCCTCTCGCCACCCGATGCTCACCTAGCCACTTGAACAAAAAACTCTCAAACAAAATTTCTTGGCTCAATCGGGTCATTCGTCAACCTCGCACAATGAAACGTCACCAATGCGAAAAGTGGGGCAGTTCTCGCCGGCTTAGTGAAACTTAACATTGGGGCGAACTCACCATACGGAACGAGACAAGAAATATAATGATAGCCACACATGAATGAAATACACATATATCCGTGACTATCTAAAAGGTCATACAACATAATTCCTCAGAAATCTCACATAATACATGAAGATATAATAGAAGGTTCAAGAAGCACAATTTCATAAAGAAATCAATAGACTCAACAACGACTAAAAAACTCTAGTCATCAAACCTCCTATCTCTCATATCCCCACCAAGATACCATCCTAATGCCCATATACTCAATCCGTCTACCCGCAGTAGAATGGACTAAGAGAATCACCCCTCAAGATTTATACCGTAGTATAAGGCCAAACCGCACTTATACACAAAGTATATGCACACCGGCACTTATACACAAAGTATAAGGCACAATCAGCTTCTTATACACTAAGTATAAGGCACACCGCACGCTATACCGTAGTATGTGGCCACATCGACAATGCACACAACAAAGTGATCAAAAGACTCATACCGCTTTATATCAAGTATAAGGCCAATCCGCACGCTTATACCGTAGTATGTGGCCACACCGATAACGCATTGACAAAGAAACATCAAAAGAGAGTCATACCGCCTTATACCAAGTATAAGGGGCCAAACCGCACGCTATACCATAGTATAAAAATAATAGCTGCCACATATCCTCGCAAGGGAAGCGAGAAGCCACTCTAATCCCTACTAATCAACTATAGTGGGTCACCGATACTCAAGTCACCTCAAGTCATAGATAACTCTAACTATCACCTTCTCAATAACTGCCTACTCTACTCCCAACAATATCCAAGCAATACGCCTTAAACATCTCACAATCGTAAGTCAAACACAACGCCAACAAGGCCATGAAATCATAAGTGCCGACAAGGCCACATAAATCGAAATATAAGTCGGGAGTTCAAGCTGCTGTTTACCTCACAATCTTTCAACGCCATTTAATATAATCACATAATCATATAACAATTACATGTTTATCATTCTCACGTAATCATAACACACAATGACATGTATATCATTCTCACATAATCATATCATAATAACATGTATATCATTCTCTACATAATCATATCACAATAACATGTCTTACATAATTTAAAGTTAGCACGTAAGTAACACCAAGCAGATAAGTACTCACCTCTCATACTACCGCAAAACCTTCGCGAAAAACCAATCGCTGCACCGCTCTTTTCCACGATCAACGCCTAAACACAATCTTTAGTATAATCAAGACCTACTACTATACCCGGCATTCTGTAAGATACATAACCAACTCTTAGGGGAACTATCTCTAAACAAATTCCAATACTTATTTGGATAAACTATCTAATTATAATCCCATTGACACAACCCAATCGATTCTCGCTAAATTTCATCTTTATCACTTTCATTGCTAAATCGATTTATAAGTTATTCTAACTAATCATCAAGTCCATAATTAACAATCTATACTCCGAAATATCAATTATAACTCAACTTGGAATTTACACTTTTTCAACATACTCCATTTAATCAATTTTAAATCATCAATCTAACATCATAACAACTATAATAAGTCCCAATATAACCTCCTACACATTTAAAGTCTTATAAAAATATCCACATAAAAAGTCAACGAAAACCTAAAAAGTCAACTCGACCATAACGTCCTCAAACGATCTCTAAATCATTTGGGTTCACTCAAATACGCCATGTAACCCATAACCAATTCTAAGATTTATCATAAAATTCAATTATGGAAAAGTCAATCGTAATTCAACTATGTCAAAACTCAAGAAATATCTCTCGAAGACTTAAAATTTCTTACCTTTAATCAAGAGAATGAATGGGAGAACAATATTCTGCCAACCGATCTTCGATTTCGAGCTTATTAATCAAGAGAGAAATGGAAAATGAAATTTTTATGAGGTGAATATTTCGGCCATAGCATGAAAAAGATGATTTACGGTTGTTGATAAATGATGATGTGGAAGATAAAGCATTTACTGGGATATAGCAATACGTAACTGGAACGAAGCATAACAG
>JADFUC010001966.1:0-70353 GCA_019722365.1 Lithospermum erythrorhizon
CGATCCGCTTTATACACACACACACACACACACACACACACACACACACACACACACACACACACACACACACACACACACACACACACACACACAACCAAGTATAGGCCAAATGTATGACGCTATACCGTAAAGATAGGCCACACCGACAATGCACACAAAGAAAGCGATCAAAAGAGAGTCATACCGCCTTTATAAGCCTTAAGTATATAATAAACCCGTACGCTTATAATCAGAAGATAGGGCCAATAGCGCCACATATCCCGCAAGGAAGGAGAGTCACCTAATCCCCTCGGTAATCCTTAACTATGTGGTCACCCCCGATACTCAAGGCCTCAAACTCATGCATAACCCAAACAACTATCAGAACGACTCCCAGCTCCGGCCGCCCGTGAGTAGAGTCATTAAAATCCGAACACCAGAGTCACCAAACCGACGGATCTAATTCGCCTTTAAAACACAATTGCTTCATCCAAAAATGTGATCACAATTAAGTTTCCCAATCAAAACAATTTTTAAAATTTATAATCCATCACCGATATCGAAACGACCAACCCATATATATATATACAATAACATATCCCAAAATAAAGTAATGCAAGGCTACAAAAGATGATACATACTGTATCCTGAATACAAAATGACAACAAATGAGAAGGCTAAAGTTTCAAAAGGAAAATACAACAATCAAAACAGCTTGACACACATCAAAATCGACCGTGAGGATCCTCTCGCCAATTCGCCGCTTCACCTAGCCACTGAACAAACTCTCAAACAAATTTCGCTCAACCGGCCGCCCGTCAACCCGCACAAATGAAATGCCGCCCAACGCGAAAAGGGGTGTGTCGCGAAGCTTAGTGAAACTTAACACAGTAAGTGAACTCTACCTCATACGGAACGGCAGACAAAGAAATATAATGATAGCCACACACGTAATGAAATACACATATATCCGTGACTATCTAATCAAAGTCACACATCGTAATCCCAAAGAAAGTCTCTCATACATAATACGTAGATATCATAGAGGTTTCAAGAACACACAATTCTAGAAAGACATCAAGAGATTCAACAACGACTAAACTCTAGTCATCGTTCTTATCTCTCATATAACCCCACCAAGATATCAACCTCTAACGCGCATATGCTCAACTGGCCCACCTCAGGAATGGACTAATCGATAATCACCCCAAGACTTATACCGCGAAAGATAAGGCCAAACCGCACTCATACACTAAGTACAAGGCACACCGCCTTATACACTAAGTATAAGGCACACCGCATCTTATACACACAAAGATAAGGCACACCGCACTTATACACACAAAGATAGCACACCGCAACTTATACACCAAGATAGCACACCGCACTTATACACTAAGTATAAGGCACACCGCACTTATACACTAAGTATAAGGCCAATAGTGTCACATATCCTGCAAGGAAGGAGAGTCACCTAATCCCTGGTAATCCCAACTGTAGGGTCACCCCCTGATACTCAAGGCCTCAAACTCATGCATAACCCAAACAACTACTCTACTCCCAAACAGTATTACAGCACACAGCTAAAACATCCCACAATCGTAAATCAATCACAATCGCCGACAAGGCCACAAACATATCAAAAGTGCCGACAAGGCCACAAACGTACAATACGCCGAGTATACACATAATATAATAAAGGCCGCCGGGCGCCACATAATTCAAATATAAGTTGGGAGCCTGCCGTTACTTACCTCCAAAGAATCTTCAACGCCTACGTAAAACACAATCACATAACACAACAATTACATGTATATCATTCTCATAATCATAACACACAATACGTGATATCACAAATCAACGTAGTACGTGAAGTAACACCACAGATAAAGGATTTCACCTCCTCGCTACCTACCGCAAAACTTTCAAAGACAATCAAGGTAACTTTTCCACGATCAACGCCTTAACCTCGAAGAGAATGACGGGGAGAAATATATTCTACAACCGATCTTGAGTTCGAGCCACACCTAAGTTATAGAAATTTAAAAACGAATTTTTTTAAGCGGGAGGGATAAATTTCGCCAAAACAAGAAAAAAATGAAGATGATGAAGTGTTGATGATGTGAAGATAAGCATGCCAAGATATTTTAAACCTCGAGTCTCCGCTCGTTTCCTGGCACTCCGCTTATCGTACCTAAATCTCCACGAACCCGATTTCAAAGATAAAATTCTTCCCTCGGCAAACACTACTAAATTATAAATGTAATTCGCTTAAAAAAATTTACTTAAATAATATTATCATCGAAATTAATTATATAATCCCTGCCGCACCGACCGAAAAATTAATTTTTTTTTTTTTCGTAATGCTTTATTACAATACGCCTTAGTAGCTTGGTTGTCAGAAAGATGATCGCATGGGTGTCGAAAGCATCCCATCCGTCGATGACATCGACGATCAAACAGTAAGGTCTTAGCAGCTGTTGTTTGTGCCCTCGATTAAAAATTATAGGGACTAAATATTTAGTGTATTTCCTATATCCGAACTCGATGACTTAAACTTGAGATTTTCGTGTGTTCATGCAAGATTTATGAATAATCGTGCTTGTAGCTTATTTCCTAATATTCGCTGCCTCGGTAGATTCAGATAGATTCTCACGATTTTGCTTCGATTTGAAGAATTACTGCTTGTGCAAGATCAATTCTCAGCGTACTTATTTTAGGCTACCGAGATGTTTTTACAAAATTAATTGTAATAGTGTTTCACGCGTTTAAAAGATTTAACTTAGAGAATTTCAGAGGCGCTCTCTATATTTCTCATGTGTTTTTGTGTATTTTCTGAATGAGAATGTTCATCATCTTTTAAAAATAAGGGGGGCTATTTATAGGCTTCTAGACTTTGAAACCATCTTAAAGCCATTAATATAAATTTATATTTTTCTAATTTCAGAATATTTAAAAGAGTTTTTAAATACTAATTCCTAAAGAATTTTTCTAATATACTAATTTCATTTTGGGTCATTAATAATGAAATAAATCAATACTAATTCCTAATATATAAATTTTTATGATAAACAATTCCTTGGTTATCAATTTGAATAATTTTAAGTAGATAAACAAATATTTATTTATAAAAATAAAATATTTATAAAAAAACTTCGTGAACTTTTTACCACGTGCAACACACGTAACATCTTACTAGTGCATGTAAAAGTAGACAAACATTAATTCTCACAGTGTTCTGGTAGCAAAAGTTCATAATATTAACATCAACATTTCTCGAAGCCTTATAGAGAATTCTACGAATAAACGTAGGGGTCGTACTAAACCGAGTGATGGGTGGGTAAGTTATTTTCAATCAATTCCAAGCATTGCCGCAATCACTATCTACTATTATTGCTTCTAATTCATTTCAATTGATGCTTTTCATTTTTCAAAGATTGCTTTTGATCATTAATTAATTTTTACTCCCAATATGAAATCATTAAATTGGTGTTTAAAAATATTTTCACAATATTATTTTCTTGTAATTTTTTATAATATAATTTGAAAGTAACTGACAAGCAGTGTTTTGACAAGAAAAAAAATAAAAATATCAATTAGAATGAAACGGAAAAACTGCTTCACAATAGACAAAAAAAGTATAAGTAAGTAATAGTCATTTTAATTTATTCCATTGTATTCGAGAGCTAGAGTATACAATCTTTAAACTCCAAAATTCTAAAAGTTCATGATATACAAATTAAGAATACTTTCAAGTTACAAGCCTACTTAACAATTCAAAAAATAAAAATATTGCAATAGGTCAATGGTTAACAATTCAAAAATAGGTCAAATTAGTCAATACATTAAATTCTAGATGTTAAATTCAAAATTTTCATCTCTTTTTTATTTTTTTAAAGACTAATTTGGAAACTCAATTCTAAATACTAAAATTTACTATTCACCTTCTTACAATGCTACATACCATGATTAAAATGCTACATACGAGCATATATCATAGGTTGAAATGAAATTCTCCTTACATTTTTTCTATCTATATGGCAGTTATATTTAATAGTTTCTTCTAACTTACTACATGAGTAATTTTTTAGATGCTTACAAATTTAGGCGCATATTTTCTACTAACTCCAAATTTTGCCATTGGACATTGAGTAGTTTTTTATTATCTAATTTCTAATATTGAATAACTAATTTACCCATGTAAGTATGTGCTTATAATTATATTCATTAGCATCTAAATACTACTCGCGAATGACTGAAAGCTTTTGTGTGCACATTCCTTTTCCTGTTTCAACTTAGATGAGAATGCACATGCCAAAAATTCTATGAGCTTGGTTCATAGAATAAACGGAATGTAACTTAAAACTAGTCCAATAACCCAAATGGGGCAACACTATACACACAATTTAATGTCTAACCTTTAGTTGCTAATGTTTTCCTTTCAATTACTTTCCCATATAGTTTTATTGATATTGCATTTCTATATTATAATTCTTACAATATTCTTATTAGTTCAAAGTTAATAGCCTAAACATCCTACTTTTTGTCGCTTATGGTATCTTATACCTCATAAAAAAGATGATTTAAAGCACTGCAATTAAAATATATATTGAGGTTTCGGTTGAGAAATATTTATGTATTCAAAATTTGGTTTATTTTTCCGACTAATGATATTTATTGCGCCTACTTTATTTTGGTACGTAAGGAACAAAATGGAAAGGCAAATGATGCTTATTCTCACCCGCCAAGGCACATAGAATCGATCAAGTAGAGTAACAATCACTGAAGATATACCAATACTCACGTGCTCCGGAGGGTTAAAGCTGAAACGATACATCTTCACGGATGATGAGGTAAGACAATGACATTTACCACCTTTACAAAAAATACAATACAAACAAATAACATTTAAACATCTTTATCGATAAAAATCAGAGATTTACTCCGCCGAACGGGATTCTCGTGCCCCAAACGTATTACATATGAGAAACTAGTAATGAAATCAAACAAACTAGACATCAATAAAATCAAAACAACGGGATTAAAGTCATATGAAAGCCCAAAAGAATCCATTTAAACATCTATATATATTTACAGGGGAATGTTATCACTGCTGCAATATTTGGATACATGGTGCCAATCTTAACTCCAATGTTGGAGTTATTCAGAGTTTATGACATTACAAATGCTCAAGTGAGATTCGTCGAGCCGCAATATCGCATTCTGGACAACTCAAACCAATGGATCCTCCAGCGCCAAACACTTATACAAATCCGCTTCAAGTGACGCTAAATATGAGATATTTTTGACGTTTAACTACTCTAGGCTTTATTCATGATTTACTGACAGCTTGGTGATCAAACAAAATGGGTAAGTTCAATGCTTTAATCACATACTTAAATATGACAGTTTAAAATCACACATGCTTTCATCGTACTTACGTATCTTTATGGGCATTACAAATGAAAAGGACTTTATTATTATGTTAACATTTCGATAATCTAACAAACAACAACAAATTCAAAATTTCCCAAAATAGTTGATGCCGAGTAAGTGTTCTCAACCAAAATTAGTCTCCCTTAAATACATTAATTCCTTTTATAGTCGATAAGCTCCCAACTAAAATTAGTCTCTTTAAATACATTAATTTACTATATAATGTATCTTTTATGCGATTCTAATATATCATCCAAATAAAATCCACGCCACGCAAGCTCAGCATAATTAACTCTACGCGAACTAACATCATCCGTAGCCCCATCTCTTTGTTGCAAAATTTCAAGAAATCATAATGTCATAGCTAAAGGCTTAAAATCTCCTAACAAGATATGGAGGTTACTTTAATAGCATATATATTATAAAGTTCAATTTGAATCTTTCATAATAAACAATACCATTTACTATCGCCTTAAATAGTGACTTCCGTAAGTGCTGTAAAAAATAGTTCATCATTCGTTGTCAAGTTGAAGCGCAAGTAATTTAAAATCATGGTAACGTCCTTCATCGATAACCTTAATTAATAAAATATAACGAGCATACAAGATACTTTATAACCTTCCAAAATAAAATACTTTCAGGTTCGATACAGTGCGTGATGCAGAATTACCACAACTGCTCGAGGATAAATCAATATTGACCTATAGAGATACACTGTGGCTGAAATTCAAAATTCAACAGAGGTAATAATTATCCATACAACATGCATTGTTAATCCAAATTATTAAACTGATTTTAGCTAAGCGTATACATATACAACATATCATATAAAGGTCAAGTAAGTCTATTTGATTGTAGGTTTGCTTCAACTACACGAGGAAGATCAAAAATTATTCTACGTCGGTTGCAGCAATTGCTTTTCAAAAATAAACATTTCCGATGGCGTCCAATACACTGCTATGTAAAGGAAGTAGCCTTCCGCTGAGGTAATTTAATAGCCTCATTTTTTACAAAACACATATACTTATAAACACTTTAATATAACAAATTAAATCTTCATATACATGCCTATAGTCATAATGTCTATAGAGGGACTTAATCGAAGTATGGAAGTCAGAGTAAATCGGAAATGTAGCCGCCAACAAATAATTCCAAAACAAATATCATCTCAAATCGTAGAGCTTATGAAACTGGTATGTAATATTACTTCGACTTTACATTATCCTATCTTTTATATAACTAATTCATGCCTCGTAGTTACATTATATATTTTAGAATATGATGAATAGAAAAGAAAAATGACAATCTTCATGCTTTCATTCTATCTTGCTGCACATCAAGCTAATTTTTTTTAAGCCTTGATAGATCACAAGTTAATCGTTTTTAATATAAAAGTTCATTATTCATATATACCTTTCGCTTTCTGCCCAATCATACAAAAGAAAAATAACAATCTCTATAGTTCATCAATATGTTATAGCACATCAAGCTAACTTTTTAAGCCTCAGTACATCAGAATGTAGTGAAATTTATATTCACCAACTAATAATTTTTAATACACAAGCTCATCATCCATGTATACCTTTCACTTTCTGCCTAAATTTTTCTAACTAATTTCAGGGGCAAGCATATGATTTACACGGCATAAAGACTAAGTTCCAAACCAAGAAGTTTTTAATGTTGTTTCACAATAACATACGCAAGAAGATTTGATGCACAAGCGCTTTCTCGCTGGTGCAAAGATACTGACGAGCCTCACTGCGAACCGCAAGCCAATCCCTTTACCTGCATGATACTTCCGCCTTCAAATTCCCTTCCTCCGACAAGCACACGCCAGAAAAGGAACTCCACAAGAAATCAGAATGTCTCCACTAAAGCACCAAATTATAGAAATCGCCAATACTACTGTGTTCTCATAACTATATCCAAACAAAAACAAAATATACAACTTAAAATAATCGCTATCACCTTTATAATAACCGTTATTAACGCTATTGTGACACCGCGAAGAAACAACTAACGATGCAACCAGACGATAAGTGCCCAGCCAACAACGCTCGACCGCAAACGAATCAACCAACTTTCAACCTTAATTTACATTATGTCAATAACTACTACTTTCTACTCTTAGCAACCAAACTTAAACAACTTAACTCCTGATGTAATATCTACTACCATCCTTTTTAGACTTATTATCACTTTAAGAACAAAAATGCATGTAAATATGAAGAAGCATCCTACTACTAGATAACAAATCTAAATTCCATCGTTTTGATAATCATAAATTTTTAACGATGAACAAATGCTACTACCGCATTAGTTAGACTCGTTATCAATCTGGCCAACCTGACGTCCATAAAGCTAGTAATATCTTAATAGATAAACATGTAAGAGTCATTAATATTTAGTTATTGAAAAGGCATTTGTTGTCCTCACATCTCGTGATGAATAATCTCAAAAGCACATACAATTTTAATATTATTAAGTGGAAAAGATAATCTATGTTGCTTAGTTAAACATTTATTGAGATAGCACCATATTCACAACTACACTTAGTATAACATTATAAGAACTTCTGTGTAGTGTCATGTTTGAAAGAACTTGCATCTAGCACATATAAGCCTTGCACTTGAGCAACTATTCCAACAATGGTCATAGATTGTTGGTCTTGTAAAATACAATAATTATCAATGTAAGATAAAAAATAGGTGCACCTGTTAACACATAACAAATAAAACCCCGAAATATGACACAAATAAACAGATTTATCACCATCCATATCTTGTACAAAAAATTCTTCAAGAATTTCAAGTGGCGCTAACTTACCCACTAAGATGACTTTTCTGTAAGATTACCAATATCAATGTCAAGTCAGCGTGAGTTCACCAATTTGATCCTCTCGTAAGTTTTTGGTATACCTGTACTTAAGTTTAAGGATTTGCAAAGCTAACAACTTGCACACTTCATCTGGAAGAGCTCCAATTGGATTATGTGAGAGATTAAGACACCTAAGATGTTCCAAGAGTTCAATAGTTTTTGGGAGCTCCACAATACCACAGTCACACAACACTAAGACCCTTAAATAATCCATCTTCTTCATCATATATCTCAGAACGACTCCGCCTCGAGTCGTACGCCGAGGTTAGAATCGGCTATCAACCTCAGATATCTCGAAGTCAATTAATCGATGTCAATAATTTTAAACACTGCTTTAAAACCTTATAAACCCGAAGGCTTGATTTAAATGTTAGCTTGAAAATCGAAACGCTTATTTAAGCTTTTAACCATCGCGCCTCTACCAACCCAAACATAAATAACATCACGGTAACCCAAAATACAAAATGTACCTGAGAATCTACCACTTCAAACCAAAATAAAACAATCAAGTACATCAAAACTAAATAGAAATGGGGTGGACCGGGCCGAGGATCCTAGCCACCCGCCGCCACCTAAATGGAATCACCGCACTCACAACTCGGCTGCCTTCCGGAGGACACCCGCTAACTGGTGAGGAATGGGGTAAGCCTCGACAATTTCCAAGGGAAACGGATCACTCGGATGGTAACTTACCCAGGTCCGAATGAACATACAGGATTTAAATACATGATACCCATACCTATCTATATATATATAAGTATATAAATACACCTAGTCTCTATCAATAAAATGGGCAACTTCAGGCATCTCAAAACAATAAAGTAAATCAACATTTATCTCGTAACATACCAATGCATCACTCATCGTAAACAATCCAGACACCTCATGTGACACTCAACTTAAGTACACGCAAGAACTCACCTAAAAATAACAAGAACTCATCCAACACATTACTATATACTCACAAGTAAATGAACACAAAAGTGAAATCACAACACATAGTACATAACAAACCATCCTCCGATCTCCCAACAACTCCATATTAGATAACTCGCTTTTCCCTATGCGCCACCCATCAATAAGAGCATGTAACTACTTTCCCTTTTCCCCGGCAAAGCTCACCTCAACAACTCCCAACAACATCTCAACATCACAAACACACGCACATAATATCAGGCACACACAACAACACACAACGCCTCCCAATGTGATCCTATATCACATACAATAAATCCAAACCGCATAAAAAACCCGCAGACTCCTAATGTAGATATACTACCGCATACTTCCAAAGACACAATTTTACTCTCAACATGGATACCAAAATACCACAACACGTATTATATACCAAGATTTCACTAAAACACACATAGGTTCAACACAACATCCTCTACTCAACTACACAGCAACTCATACAAATCAGAAGTTACAGGTTCACACTATATGCACAAAGGGTACGCAATACAGATATATTATCACACTCAAATTACCATACGTACATCCAAACATAAGTAAATTAACAAACGAAATGATAATCCCACCGGCTAAGACTCACTACGCCACGCCGTCAATCAATCCTCACGCTAGTCCCACGTCCCAAGTCTGAACAGATACATTACAAAAATAATATCACTACTCGAAATCATTTAACCCGTTTTTATCCAAATTTTAAGTACCATTCTTTACCCATTTAAAATTATAATCTACAGTCTACGTAAAGTCTCCCCAAGCACAAGCTGACAAGAAAATTTTAATGTCAACCCTCAAGCTTCCTACTTAATTCAATAACTATCCTACATCTTAATCAAATTCCTAACATTCTCAGCTAACCTCAGAAGTTCCAATTTTACCCTTCTCCAACCAATTCTAACCATAAACCTCAAATTCTAAATCCCTAAATTCGATTACCATTCCAAAACTCACGACGCTTAATTTCGACCTATTTATTCCCAACACCTATAATTTATATTCGTATCTCAAAACAACTCAATATTAATCCAATAACATGTTTACATTAATACTCCAATTCACATAATTATCACATTTCATCGAAAATTAACCCGCGATCATCCGAACTTTAATTCGCTCAAACAATGTTTTCTACCCCAAATTATCAATCATTATCCATTTCTATATCACAATTCTAGCTCAGCAATAATCCAAACAATAATTCATCCAAAATTCCAAAGTCAAACCCAATTCTAAAAAAGTCAAACTGTCCTAAACATCCAAAAATTAAACACTAAACATCATAATTCAATCCTAGAACAACTAATATACAACCCAAGAATCAAATGAATAATTCAAATTCTCAAAGTCAACAAAAGTCAAAAAGGGATTTCACAAAATACTCGAAAATATTACACCTTTTTACCTCAAACGATTGAATGACGTTATATAAACCCTCCAAAGTTTAAGCTCCAAAGCTCGTGGAATCAGGAGAAATTTGGGAACATGAAAAATCAAAAAATGGGGAGTGGGGGTCTCTGCCGCTACACGGCTGAAGCGGGAAGTGGAAGAAAATTCTATTTCGGTCACGGGCTTAGCCGGACTATCTTAGTGGGCCGGTAGATCGGTTGAAGCCCAAAAAGTTCAACCGACGAAAATTGGCCTTAAACTCGCCGATTCTTCCCGTTTTAACTTAATCCGACAACTAACCTCCAAACATACACATTTAGAAATGCTAAAATATTTAGTGGTTTCAAATTTCCACGGAAAACTCAATAATTTTTCATTGCCATTTTCTTAACGGGCCGCTATCGCAGTATTACAATATCTGAAGGAATATCAAAGCGAGGACGCTCCTCGTTCTAATGCTTTTATTCTTACTAATTTTGGATTTTTGAATTTATTGGATCTCAATAGATGCATTGCCGAGTAATCAACTGACACATGCCGTGCATTTTTCAACATCACATTCCAATTTGAGGTCTCGACCTCAAGTTGAAAGCACATTCCCTCAGACAACAGTTTTGTCATTCCATAGTAGATATCATGCATCTTGTATGTTGGATTGATCTTTCTCGGACTTTGGTTGATTTTCCTCGCACTTTGGTTGATTTTTACTATCAACTTCTACAATTTGAATAAAGAACTTCGATACAAGATCATTGAATTAGTTTCTACCAATTTGCTCAGCCCTAATCTCTTCAATAGGATGAATAAACCCTTCGGCCACCCATAGTCTGACTACATCGTCCATCTCAAAATGGTGGTCTGGAGGGAATAATGAACAATATAGAAAACACATCTTCAAATTATTCGGAAGACGACAAAAATTCTGAATAAACAGGGAGAGTGAACCATTATCTCTCAATGGTAGATTCCATAACTCGCTCCTTGACATAGACTCCCAAATATTAAGATTAAAGTTGGAAGACAACATTGAACCAAGAGAAACAGCTACCAAAGGTAGCCCACAACATTTTTTTGCTATCTTTCTTCCGACATGAGCCAATCGCTCACTCTTTATCATATCCTCTGTAGAAAAAGCATATTGCTTCATTATAGTCCAACAATCTCTAGGTGTAATTAGTTTCGGGTAATACTTGGAAATCGACCCAACCATTGATGAAACTCTATCACTTTGAGTCGTTATAATAACAGTACTTCCAGATTTACCAGAATGAAAAGGCAAACTTAAAACTTTCCAATCATTAAAACTCACACTCAAATACCCATCCAACACTAGTAAATACTTTTTGCCCCGAAGTTTATTTTTGAGTTTGACTTGGAGAATATTCAAATCACCAGAGGACACAAATCACTCATACACTTTCTTCTCCCCTCAATAGCATCTTGATATACAAGTTGAGCTAGTGCGGATTTCCCAATTCCACACATACCTACAATAGAAATGACAGAAAAGATCTCTCTCGTTGATCCATGAGTCAACAATTCCAATATTTTTTCTACCTCTTTACGTCTTCCAATAATCAAATCCTTCCTAGCCAATGAGGTTGAGTAATTGCAATTAACTTCAAGCGAGGATTTAGTAATAACAAAATGATCCATTTCGCTGTCTAAACGACGAGACGTCCTGCAACCGACAGCTTTTGGCTAAGTGTATCTTTTGAACTTTCAAAATGGCATTTCACTATAATTAATCTCCTCATGCAATAATGATAAATAAACCCCTAAAACAACACAAATGTTTTTACATGCATATATAACATTATGTTCTATTTATGATTTCAATGTAATCATCTTTCATGATTTTTATGGTTTCACAGAATTACTGAATTTTTGCATAAGCCTACATATCTAATAATATCATTTGAATTGCTTAACTAAGTTGAAGTGATAAAATATGAAAGCGTAAAATAAGCGAGCATTTACGCATCGAAGTCCTTTATTTGTATCATATTTCGTGTTTAATTATGTGTTAACAGTGCATAAAGAGTTTGCACCTATTTTTACCTTACATTGATAATTATTGTTTACAAGCATCAACAATCATAATTTATCGCTGAATAGTTGCTCAAGCGCAAAGTTTACATGTAGCTGTTAACGAAGTCGGGTGACGAGCTGGTACCGGTTACCCGGACGGTTTTCTTTACCGAAAGCCGGTAATTACCCGTATTTTCAAAATGAGGAAATCTAGAACCACGCTTAAAAATGAAGACCTTTGCTATGTTCAAAAATCAAGACTCGGTTATATGGTTCAAAATCAAGATCTAAGTAGTGTGGTGCAAAATCAAGGCTCCAAAAGGTCCGGGGTCAATATGTACAGCTTTAATCCTTAAAAAGAACTGAATCTTCTTTTATGTGAAATGAGTTTCAAATGATTACTGAGGAAAAAGTACTTCCTAAATTATCCGACGGTGTGTATCTGCATCCAAATTCAACGGTCAAGATCGTGGATCCACCAAATCAAACCGGGTCAAATTTAAAGCAAAGAATCGAGGCCCAAAACTATAAATACCCCCCATTTGACCAAAATTTGATCACAAAATTCAATAACAAATCACAACATTCCACCACCAAAAACACACAAACCCCTCGAAAATATGCAGAAACCTCTAAGATTTCTTTTAAGTTAGAACTAAGCCAAGAAAAATACCAATTATTAAAATCACTCTCAGGCCGAAATAGGCGCTCGAATCACAATATTGCACAAAAGCAATAATTCTTCAAGAAGCAAAATTGGATGAGAATTTGAGCAAAAGTTTCTCAAGAACTCTTTCTAATATTCGATTAAGCTACGTAGCTCCTAATTATTCAAACTGGATGAACATCTCGATAAATTTTTAGGTTTGATTAATCAAATCCTAGATATGTGAACACACAAACAGTCAATCTCCTAAAAGGATCAGATTGTAGAAACACGTTAAGCTCCTCCCCCGCTTAGATCAGACATCACAAGGTTGAAGCCCACCTTCATACTAATCATTCTGCCAAGAATAAGTCGTTAAGGTCATGGTAGCAAAACTAGAAGAATGCCCAAAGCTTAAATCAAGCTCAAGCGTAGTCAATCAATAAGTCCCAAGTTGAGGCGAATTTGCTAAGTTCCAAGCAAGACCAAATCTCACTAAGTCTCACGTGGGTCATATCTCTTAAGTCTCACTCTACATCAACAAGCCGCTATGTCACGTAGTACAAGCAAAGCATAACGCCGCTCAACTTCGGCTCTATCACTCCATACAACTCAAAGCTCGGAGTCCTATCTCAAATGAAGTGTCGTATCAAGGCATTAAGTCACTCTCAAAGACAAGTGGCCTCTCAAGCTACTAAGTCCCACCATAAAAGGTGAAGTACCTCCTAGTAACAAATCCAAAGTCCCACTACGTATTTGTAACTTACCCAGCCTACCAAGTTCCCCCAATAAGACTAAAGCCAAGTATGCAAAGCTCAAGAAGAAGTCCATCAAGTCTAAAGTAGACCCGAGATCAAGTCCAAGACCCAAGATCAAGTCCATACGTACCCAACAAGCTTTAATATTTACTGCTAAAGCTCCTGCTACCGGACTATCCAAGTCTGATCGCCTCAAGTCCATCACATCAAGCATACACATATCCAACTCAGAGCTTCTATCCAAATTCAGTTAAATCAAGCCAAATCAAATCAAGTCAAGCTCAAATCAATCAAATCGCTGGGCAAGCTCAAGCTCAACCCCAAATCAAGCTCAAATCAAGTCGTCGGGTTTGTTTCCAGCAAACACTTAGTAGACTGCTGGCTCGGACAATGACTTTTTCGATTGGATAAAACCCCTATTAATTAAGAAATTTTATTTTGATAAAATCCTCTTCTTTGCATTACAATGCCTCTTTCAATAATAACTTAAATATACGACTCACATGTTTATCTATTAAGATATTATAAAACATGTCATATAACCAAACATTAATTAACAGAAATCAATAAAATTAGATATAGAAATAACCTTTAGTGTTCTTTCTTGTGGGGAGATTTCCAGCAAAACATCATCCAAATAAGTCTTCAATTTGGTAACAAACTTGTTTCAAATCTTGACTAAATCTTTGCCAAGCTTTCCTTATAGTTTCACTTGAAAAAACTTGTCGACTATTCTCGATCTTATCCGTAAAAGCAATTATCCTAATGAAATATTTTAAGCAATTTCTACTATAGTACATAAACCCCAATTTCAAGCTCTTTGCTTCACTTCTTAAAGTCTTCAAAATCTCTCATTTTTCAAAGTGGTGGTGCTCATGTTGTACGGGTGGTTGATTATTGTGGTGGGGAGGGCACTAATTTTTGGAGAAGAATAAGGGTTTGTGTAAGAAGGTGAATAGTGAATTTTAGTATTTAGATTTCAGTTTCCAAATTAGTCTTTAAAAAAAGTAAAAAATGGATGAAAATTTTGAATTTAACATCTAAATTTAATGTATTGACTAAGTTTGAGCTATTTTTGAAATGTTAAGCATTGACCTATTTAAATATTTTTGCTTGTGTGTTTAGGGCCCTTACGACTGAAGACTTTAACAACTTGAAAGACATATTCAAAGTGAATGATGTGAAGAGTGAGGTTGAGAAATAACGCACTCAAAACCGTTGCCAATCTGGGGTTTATATGCAGTAGAAATTGCGTTGGAAAAGTACTTCCTTCTTGGATTTCTAGTCCATACTTTTCCGGCATTGTTACCATTCATCTCATGATATCAAAGGCGACCGCATTGGCCATAGCTTTAAAAAAATTAAAATCAGCAAATGTGAAAGAACTCTCTTCCTACACGCACGCTAGCTACCCTTGCAAGATCATCATAAAGCCTTAACGCCCTTGTGGTATTGGTGAAGAAGATGGGTGGAGAAGGAGAAGACTAAGACTTTTAGGTTTTCATATTTTTTTTGTTGGGCTGGGTTGTTGAACTAGTTTTAAGTTATATTCCATTTATTCTATGAACCAAGCTCATAAATTTTTTGGCATGCATTCAGTTATACACACACCCAAATAGTGTTAAGTCGGTGCGAATGACTATTTTGCCCCTCCCTATTTCAAAGTTGGGTAGTTAGAAGTTTTATTAAGGGCAAAATTGTTTACCAAAAGTTACTATTCTCGTGTGTATAGTGTCGCTTCTCACGTACACATTTTTAGCATATCATGTTGAACTCAAATTAAGTCCTAAAACTATATTTAATTCATGTAATTTCAATTTAACCTTTTAAGATTAATTATACACCGATTTACACATTCAATTCACAATACTACTCTTTTTACATATTGTATTTCCTATATTATTAGTTTAAATATTTATATATATTTTATTTCAATATACTCAATAAATCTAACAAAGTTAAATCTAAATCTCCTTCTAAATGCATAGCAACAATACATGGAAAAGAAAAATAAAATGAAAATTGAAAAATCTTACATAAAATTTAGAACGGGTTCGGTTCGGCTATTTTTCAAAGGCCGAACTAAAATTAGTTCTAAGCTCCGACGAATCCTAACGGCTCGATTCCGACGGATTCAAAAATTGACATTTCTGGCTCGATTCTGGCCGGGCTCCGGTCGGTTTCAAATTTTGTGCACACCCATAGGTACATCTTCTTCACCAACGAATTCTGGATTCAAAACATACAAAATGAAAGTCTCCTCTAGATCGCTCCCCCAAATTCTACATGAATTTTGGAAAAAGTTAACATGTAATGTATATCTTTATCATGGAGTTGACAAATGTTCAAGGGATTGAATTTTAGTCCTCCCACAAACCATCGACCATTGATAATCATATTTGAACTAATCTTTATTCTTTAGAACCCCTTCCAATTATCTTCCTTTTTTCAAAGTCCAAATATCTCTCAAATTCATATCTATTTATAAAAGTGAAAAATGGGCAAAAATTCAAAATAGATTTTTTTTTTTTTTTTAAAACTAACTCAACAAGATTTTTTGTCAATAAAAAAGATGAATAAAAGATAAAATGTGAGAAATCTTTAATAAAAAGAGAAGAGTGAATGGCACTAGCACCAAACAAAATTTGGCTACACACAAATGATATTATGAAAATAAACAATCAAGGGTTCGAATCATTAATATAAGTGAATAAAATTATTGTAATAATCTTAACTATAAAAAAAACAATTCTGAAAGATATAAGGGTAGATAAACTACTTCTAGTTAAATTGAGCTGGTGGATGTATAAATAAAAATTAAACTCCTACATAAATCCTAACCATTTGTCCGCATAAGTCTTTTGGCCTTTCTATATGCTTGCTTCAAATATTCTCTAAATCTAACCAAATCTATTCTAACATTTTGCTCTCTCATATAGACACTTTTAAATTGCTTGGACCAAGCATTTCTAGCAATAGTCCCTTGAACTAAATGCCCTTTACTATATCTATCAATTAGGCTACTTTCTTTCACCCCAATCTTATACTCCATATATTCCAACCCCAACTCCCTTGCTGGTTTCCCAAAATACTTGTCCGCAACATCTTCAGGACCAATCGGTACAATCTGGATGAAAACTGCCCCAGGACGAAGATACAAGAAGTGTGTTAATGCAGCTCCATGCACTCCAACCATGGCGTGACTCGAGTTGATTAACTCGTATGATTGTTGCAAACTAGCGTTTGTTGTAGGTCGAAATAGGATCGTCTTGAAACCTGTCCTGTTGGCCACTATCTTTAACTCTTCTTCGTTCAAAATCGCACGTCCATCATGCCCTCCACGGCTGATCAAGACCAGGCGTGGACGATTCACACGAGGCTTTGGAATGTATGTCACATTTCGGCCATAAGTAGACTCTAGAAGTACTCGAAAATCTCGAATTGTTTCTGAATTAGGCATTAGTTTTGGGGTTATGGTCATTAGACCATGTGAAATCAGGCCTACTGAGACTGAAGGAAAACAATGTGACATTTTTTCCTTCTCAAAATCTATAATTGGGTACTTACTGAAGCTACTTAATAAATCTTCATACTTACTAACCCACCATTGTTGCAATTCTGAAATCACCAAAATAAATTCTTGATTGCCCTGGAACATAGTTTTGAAAGTAATGAAGAGGGGGATTAAACCATCATTAAACTCATGGAAGAAATTACCAGTGTACCCTCCAGCACTAAACACTAAAGCAGGGGCATCATGGTGAACTAAACAGGGTGGACTTGATGAACCTGCAACAAGAGTGACTTCCTGGATAGTGGACATTACTTGTTTTTCCCATTTTCTTGGATATGGCTTCACATTTTCAATAACAATATTAGTCCTTTTGCCTTCATTTCTTGATTCCATTAAAATAAATGTGGAATTCGTCGTTTCGAATACTACCGGCCTGTTGATTGAGCATGTATCATAAAATTTGTGTGACCTGTCACATTTGATCAATTGTGTAGGTGGTTCTGAATTTGAATGATGCTTTAATAACCATGTTTTTTCTGCAATAGTTAATGAACCAAAACTTAAATATAATGAAATAAAGCATTAATGTTATTGGAAAAATATTGAAAGAATGATAAGCATAAAAACTAATTAATTTTCAAGAGAACTAAAAATAGAATAAGTTACCTTGACCTTGTGTCCAATGAGTTATGGTGGCATGTTCACTATGTTGTTTACCAATTGATGTTAGAATGATCTGAATGACCAGAAGAATCATACCCAATGTGAGAAACATCATTCCAGTCAAGGAACACAATTTGATTTTTCCATGTTTCATATCTGTTAATTAAAAAAATCCAAGTTATGATTCCATAGATGATAAAATCAAGAAACAAACAAAAACAATAAAATTTGGAAATACCTGATTGATTGTTCTGCAACTCAAATAAAAGTAGATATTGGATTGGACTATTGGAAATATACCACTCAGCTACTCAACTTAATCCTCTGGCTCACATAAAATGGTTCCTTTTTTTTAACTTATACATCAACTTATTCGTAAGGGCCAACTTGATCCTCTTTGTCAGGAATCGTCAAAAAGGGTAAAGTTCAAACGAGAAAAGACTTACGATGGATACCTAGACGTACCACAGTCAAGAATAGCGCCGTTTATTAGAGGGAAAAAAGATTCTAACCGAGCCACGACTATTAGCTGGAGAAATGAATATTACATTCCATAATAGGAGAAAACACACAATGGAATGATCAATATTAATTGTGCAAGGTGGTAAAAATGTAGTAATGGAGGATGTTGTAAGCAATGAATGAATTATACAACTCATAGTTTGAACAGTGTCGGTGCGGACAATGTGGCCAACTTATTTTGTAAAAGTGTGAAAACGTCAGCACTAGCAGCCCTGGGGGCGGGGGGACGAGAGGCTTCGCTCTCGCCCGCGTTTGATGCGAGATTACGTCGTTTCGTGAGCTGGCCTGCGTCGCATGAAGAAGGCCCAGGAGTCGGCGTTGGCTACCGACTTGCTACAGAGTTGAAATTTATGCTGAAGGCGACAACTTATTTTTTGTAATTTGTAGTGATAATGATTAGTGACTTTTCTGAGTAGAATACTCTTATTTGGAAGTTTGCGTCGAGGCGCCATTTCAGTAGTAAGAATTAGAGTCTTGAAATCTGTCCTTGTCAGCACTCTTAAGTATAGTATATGTTAGATTTTTTATAAAGCGAAATCTTGTATTGAAATGATTAAAGAAAAGCTACAATGCTGTCAATTGAAATATCTGCGCGATTAACTCCTATAATGTCGAGGCGGATGCCGAGGAATCGTAGTGTAACCGTTTCAAACTTTTTTACTCCGTATTTGGAAATGTATGATCTAATAATTATTGAGGTTGATCAATAATCAAGCATTTGATCAAGAGATTTCACGTGGTTTTGGTATTAGGTGTACTATTTTTTACGTGGATCCCGCCGAGGATTATTGGCTTATTGCCCCTTTCGAAGTTATAAATCTTTTATATTTTCGAAACACTTCAAGAATCTTCTATACACATTCCTAATAAAAGCATATAGACTTTGTTTTTCAATAATTAAAATTCACAAAATTTATAATTTTATTTGATAAAAATATTATTATTTGAATCAAAATTATAATGTGAAGTAAAAAATAAGTTCAAAATTTTATCTTTTAATATATTTTTTGTAAAGAATTAAATAATATATTAAAAAAATATCTTAATTCAAAATTTAAAAGTTGGTTATCAAAATAAAAATGAAGAATATTTTAAGGACAAAAGGAATAAAAGTTAATGATTTGCATTTGGACTTACTAGCAATTTCACACACGTGTTCGTGGCAATATGTCAATATCTAATATGAAATAAAATTATATATAAACTTCAAAATCATAAGTATCTAATATACAAATATATATATATATTTTTAAAACCTTATACATGAATCCGCTACTTCTGATGAGAATCGGGCAGGGACACCACAAGTCATTTGGAAGACCTCTAACAGCTAGGCTATTAAATTATTCTCCACAAATATTTTTTCTTGTCATATAATAAAATCACATGATACTAACTTTGTGACTTGTGAGTCGTGCATGAGAAGATATTGATAGTGTAATAACTTGGATTACGAAAAAAAAAAAAAATTTAGGTCGGTGGGACAGGGAATAGTATAATTTTTTCGATGATAATATTATTTAAATTAAAACTTATGAGCGAATTTCATTTATAATTTAGTAGTGTTTGCCATGGAAGAATTTTATCTTTGAAATCGGGTTCGTAGGGAGCTAAGTACGATAAGCGGAGAATTAGCAAAGCGAGCCGGGACTCGAGTTTTTAATATCTATTCATACATATCCTCAGCATCGTCATAAATGCATCCATGACTTCATATTCTTTCCTCATTTGGCGAAATTAAGCCATAAAAAGCTAAAAAATTTCGTTTTCCGTTTCTATAACTAGGTGTCGCTCAGCTGGTCGGTTGTAGAATATTGTTCTCCCCGTCATTCTCTTCGAGTTAAGGTAAGAAATTTCAAGTCTTCGAGATGTTCTTGGGTTTGAGATAGTTGACTTTTGGTTGACTTTTTTACATAATTGAATTTTATGATAAATCTTGGATTGGTTATGGGTTACGTGACGTATATATGTGATGAATTAAGTGATTTAGAGCTTCGTTTGAGGGCGTTAAGGTCGAGAGGTTGACTTTTCTAGGTTTCGGTTGACTTTTTGAGGTGATATTTTCATAAGACTTTAAATGTGTAGGGAGTTTTAATTGGGACACTATTATAGCTATTGTGATGTTAAATGGGTGATTTAAAATTCATTGTTAAAAGCGATTAGGTTGAAAAGTAATATTTTCAAGTTGAGATATAATTGATATTTTGGAGTATAGATTGTTAATTAGGGGCCTTATTTGATTAACTAGAATGACATATAAGTTAATTTGTAATGATAAAATGATAAGATGGAATTTTAGCGGGCGATAGAACTGGTTGTGTCAGATGAGTTTATAGTCGATAGTTTCGTTATGTTAGACCGCCGTTTAGAAATCGTTCGATGAGAGTTAGTATGTTTATTCTAGAGCGTAATTCTTGGTATTAGTTCTGAGTACACTTTGCAGGTGTTCTTAGGCCTTGGCCAGCGGGGAAGGGGAGCCGTTCCGTGATCGCGTTCTTCGTGAGGACTTTTGTGATAGCTAGTAGAGGTGAGTACTTATCTGCGTGTATTACACTTATGTGCTTCTTTTAAATGGTGTACTGTCCTTGTATTATAATTATGTGTAAAAGAGGTGTACGGGGTCTTTTAATGGCTGTTATGTGAGATAGTGTATATGTCACTTTGTGATATGATTCTGCGGGGGAATGGTATACATGTAATGGTTATGCGATTATGTGAGCCTAATATGATTATGTGACTACGATACTGCGGCATTGAAAGTGGTTTGAGGTAAGTGATGCTTTGAACTCCCAACATATTTACGTGATATGTGGCCTTGGCAATGACATGGTATTTATGTAGCTTTAATGGAAACGCTTGTGGTATTGTGTGGCCTTGGCGGCACTTGTGTATTTATGTGGCCCAGCCGGCACTGGTGGTATTTATGGCCTTGTCGTAGCTTGTATTGTTATGTGGCTTTATCGGCGCTTGTAGGTGTTATCTTGGCCTTGGCGGTTGTGATTGATTCTGATTGTGTGATGTATTAGTTGTATGCTTCTTGTATTGTTGGAAATCAAAGTAGTTGGTTATTGAGAGGTGTTTGATGGAGTTATGTATGATTTTGAGGTAGGCTTGAGTATTAGGATATGATACATAGTTGGGATACTAGGGATTTGGTATTCTACTTTACTTGAGGATATGTGGCCAGCTTTGGCCTATCTTCACGGTGTAGCGTCTTGTGTAATTATAACTTTTGATCGACTTTCTTTGTGTGCATTGTCGAGGTGGCCTGTCTCTACGGTATAGCGTGCGGTTTGTACATACTACGGTATAGCGTGCGGTATGATTCTCTTTGATCATTTCTTTGTGTCGTTGTCGGTATTACATCTTCACGGTATAGGCGTGCGGTATGATTCTCTTTGATCGACTTTGCGTATGCGTTGTCGGTGGCCTATCTTCTGGTATATGGCGTGCGGTTTGGCCCTATACTACGGTATGGCGTGCGGTTTGGCCTATACTACGGTATAGCGTCTTGTGTGGCTCTCTTTTGATTACTTTCTTGTGTGCGTTGTTGATGAGGCCTATCTTGCGGTATAGGCGTGCGGTGTGCCTTATCTTTGTGTATAAGTGCGGTGTGCCCTTATACTTTGTGTATAAGTGCGGTTTGGCCTTACTCTTTGCTTGGTATAGAATGCTTGAGTGATTGTTGATTGTCCATTCTGAGGTAGGCAGTTGAGTATATGCTTGGCGTTAGAGGATGGTATCTTGGTGGGGATATGAGATAGGAGGTTTGATGACTAGAGTTTTAGTAGTTGTTGAGTGTGATTTCATTTGGGTGATTGGTAATGTGAGACCTACATTATATATTCATGTGTTATGTCGAGAGTTCATGTGGAATTATGTTGTATGACTTTGTCAGGAGTAATCACGTATACGTATATTTTATTCATGTTGACTACGATGACTATTCTTTAATCTTGTTGTTGTGTGCTAGCAACTTGATGCTTTGATAGTTATACTTCATTTTTAAGCGTCGGCCTTGTAAATAACTATTTTTCTTGGGATAAGTATTTATTTTCGATTTGTAACTAAAGCATTCTTGTCTTTTTGTTAGATATGTTCTATATATCTTAGAGGTGGTAATGGATGAGGTACCTTTTGAAGGAGAACATTAGGAGCGAGAATATAAGCCAAGTTTATGCTAATGCATCGATGATGTTGATGATATTTTATATATATATGGTGGAAAAATGGATTAAATGTGCTAGAATATAATCTTGTCCCAACCACGACGATACCATGGAGGTAAATAAGTTAAAATTATCTTAAATGGAAAATGCAGGAGAAGATAGATGCGTACTTAGGTTATGCGGATTGAAGATATATTAAGTCATATTAAATGCATATATTTGGAAGGTCTTCGAGGCATTAGTTGTCATAGGAGGTATAGTGCAAATGGGGGAGTAGTACTTTAAAGTGAACTAAAGATAAGTGATTAGGTTGTATATGCATGAGTTATGAGAGGTTAAGATATATGTTTAAGTTATTATTATTGTTTGGTGTATATTATATTGGGAATTAAATTTATCTTGGAAAGATAATAGATAAGAGAAATACCTCTTGTAATTAAGGTGTCTTGTGAGTAAGTTGGCGTAGTGTGGGTTAGTGGTGTTAGTTAGAAAGCCAATAAGGAAAGTTTATTTTGTGGCGAGTAACCTATAAAATAATACTCTTGGGGTATAGTCTCTAAATAGGTGAAATCTAAATTATTCTTATTCGATGCGTCCCGGTAGGTTGCTTACATTGCTATTTATTTTTCACTTTCTAAACTTTTAGGCGACTCTATTTCTTTATGGGCGAGGCGTTTCGTACCTGGGTTGTTGGATGACCCGTGTCGTTGGCCGAGTAGGTGCGTGCGAAGATGGCGATGGTGGCAGGAGCCTCAACGAGTCATACTTTTATCTTGAGACTACATTGTATATAATTATTATTGACTCGAGTTGTATAAGAATTGTTTGATGTGTATTTATATTATGATTTTCAATGTTGTTGTACTATTGGTTAGTTACTTGATGGGCCGAGTTATATTGTTTTATTTATGATGTAAAGAAGTCGTTTTATTATCCATCGTTGGTGGCTACGATATCTGGAGTTGGTGGCGGTCAAGCGCCAGAACACGCGCAGAGGCGAAGATGCGTTAGATAGATATTGGTTTTATATTCTTTATTTAAACTAGTTATTTGTCTTGATTTGCTTTGTGCAAATATTTATCCATTGATTTTATAATATCTTTTTAATAATACAAATAATGAATTAAAATTAAGTAACATGCAGTATATAAGATATGAGAAAATATCATACCATCGTATTATGAGTTTTGGTAGTGACGATATACCACCGTAGAAAAAATAACCCGTGACGCTATTTTATTCTTTGTTTTCGGTAGTTTTGTCATATGTAATAAAATATTATGGAAGTTGAATTTTGGATGGTTAGTTATTAAAAGGGTAAAATATGAATATCAAAAGTTGGCTTCAACATGTCGCCAATGGGACCCACTTAAACATTATATATAATATGATTTCAAATTTCAAATATATAGTAACTTCCAATTATAGAAAAGTTACAAAAATACCCTCAAATTAATTAAATTTAAATCTAAAAGTCTAAAGTTGAAAATGGTACAAATGATAAAGTTTTTTGTGAAACCAAATAACTACTACTATTGTCTATAACTAACTACACTTATTTTCTTTGTATATAGTATCTATCAAATATATAATGTGCAAGGGGTGGATTGGTAGTTACCCAAAGTGAAAGCAAATTTTGATTTTCTATTTTACCATACAATAGTGCCGCCCCAAATTCCAATCTCACAATTTTCTTTTACTAGAATTTTACTAAACTTATAAATAAGCTACGATATCGTCTTTCACGATAATTACTCGCTTATATTGTTCTCAGAATTTTATATATGAGAGTTTACATCACATATAATAGATTCAATTATTTTTCTTCAAGTATAATTTTGAATTATATAAAATTACCTTTTTTTTCTCCTCTTACATAATTTTAATTCATTATTTGTTAATAAAAAATATATTATAAAATTAATGGATTAATTTGTGTCACAATTAGGCTGTCTTATGAATAAGCCCAGTAGATATAAAGTGGAAGTTGGTGTTATTATACTCTTGAAAGTTGCCACCACAATTAGGAGTACAATGGATGATCCGACTAAACATGCACAACAATAGAAATGACAAGTAGGTCGGATTTGGTGAATCGTTCGCTAGTCTAATTTGTTATTAGTTCGTTTTGTGTTCTGCTTCGCTGTCCACTTATTAATAGGGTAGGGTGGACTGGGATTTAAGGAAAAAAAAATTCGTCCTTGCTCACATTTCATCAATTGCATCCACTGCATCAATAACATCCATTGCATCTATGGCATCAATAGCATCCATTACATCTGTACCCATTGTATCAAATGCATCAATGACGTCCAGTACATTCGTTGCATCGGATGAATCCATTGCATTATTTTTCTTTGTTTTTAGCTTTGTTTCGATGGATCAATTGGTTGGGGCGAAGATTTTATCTTTTTAGATTTTAAAGACATGAACAATTTATTGGTAGTGCATGGACTGATTTTATATTGGCACAGATACATAAATCGTTCTCGGAGTCTCACAAAAGACAAAATCAATTTTCAAAATTATGTTAGTGTAACCTAATAATACAATTTACACGATGATAAATTTGGATAAACTATGAAACTATGTCTCGATTTTTATATAATTTCACGAACTACTTGTAAAATACCTCTATGGTATGATAATCAGAAATCCAATAGAAATTAAATAATTGAGTGTTTAAAAGTTAATGTGGTTCTATGGTCTAGCGGTTAGGACATTGGACTCTGAATCCAGTAACCCGAGTTCAAATCTCGGTAGAACCTTTTTTTTTTTTTACCTCTTTGCATCTAATCTTTTGTAGATTCATGAACTTTTCAGTTACCAAATTTTATCTCAGTGGACAATCACAGATAAACTTGGACATCGAATCATCAATTTTCACATTTCATTTTCATTCAATTCAATTGCCACAAACCAGGCATAAATGTGAAGCAACACTATTATAGATTATGATAGTTAGTAGCATTGTCGGTTTATCGTGTTTATGATGTCATAATATTAAAAAATATTTTAAGATAAAATTATTTTAATATTTATTAAAATTATTTAATTTCTATATCGCTATACATTGGTGCATATATTTACGCTTGAAGCTACGTGTCTAGGCGTAAACTTTTCTTTTTAATATACAGTAGAGGCTAGGGTAGAGACAATCGCCCTCCTCCCTTTCTCCTCTAACATTTTGAAAAATAATTTTATGGACTTCTCATGACCAATTAAGATGCAGTCAGTCTGGGATGGTGTGGAATCTGCTATTCCTATTAGGCATGGAAAATGGAAATGCAGTCCATACAGTTAGCCTATTCTCAAATAGTTTAACAAACAACAATGTTGTGTTAGTTGTAACTTGTAAGTAGTGTTAGGGGATGGGGTAATCCGCGATACTCGATCCGAAAAATCCTATTCGATTATTGTTGTTTCGATTGATTGGGATGTGAGTAAAATATCTTTTTCAATACTAGAAAAAAACCGTAATTATCCGATTTGATAAATTACATACACCTGATAGTCATTAAAACCTGACTCATTTATAAACTTTTGCATATTGTTATGTTCAAATTAATCCAGTAACCATTAACCGCTCGATAGTTAATAAGAAAATCCAACTCGATACCACTCAACTAATATTCAAGTCCAACTTTAACAAAAAAAATTGTTTGATAGCTGAAATAACGGAATAATGATATTACTCGATAAAATATTGTAACAGTTAGAAACCGACTCGATAACATATAGCGTATAGACTAAGACACTAAGTGATATACAGGCCCAATAATGGAAGACGACGAAGAACCACCACTCGCCGTCGAAATCGCCGCTGTCACGGAGGCAGCTCCGCCGCCACCAGTCGGCGTCACCGTGATCACTGGCTACCTCGGCGCCGGAAAATCCACCGTAAATTTTTGAACTTAATGTACTTGTATATATATGTCGTATAATATTTTGTGAAAATATAAGTAATACTTTATTATTAATATCATAATTTTAATTTTAATCAAAGTTATGTGATATGTTTCAGTAACGAAGTTTGATCATTTTGACCATTGTATATTAAAGTAGACAATCTTGAGATATTATAGTGATTGGTGAAGTTTATACTAAAAGATTGTACTTGCTCCGTTTTTTTTATTCTTCGTTTTAGTATAAATTTTTTGTTTTAAAATATTTATCGTTTTAACATAATAAATTGTGATTTTACATTTTTAATATAGTTTTTGACTAATTTTTTTCTTTAAATTATCAACCAAGCGATGATATAGTTTCAATTAATTGTCATTCTATATTTTCAATGTACTTTTTATTTTCATTAACCTACGTGCAAATGGTTAAAACGATAAATAAATAAAAATTTAGGGAGTATTTTTTTAACGTAGTTTATTATTAACATGATAATTTTGATTGAAATTGAAGTTATGCATGTCAATTAAGGCTGTAAAGTTTGCTAATTTTGACCATGTGAAATCAAGATAGACAATCTTCGTAGATTGAGGTAGTATTATGCAAGCTTCAGAAGGAGGAAAAAGCTTGAACTACTTGATATTATTGTTTTATTTTTCTTATAAGTAGTCCCTCCAACACAAAAATATTGTTTAAATCATAGTTATGTGTGTGTCAATTAAGACTACAAATTTTGTCGATTTGACCACTGAAAATCAACATGGAACAAAAATCAAAACTGGAAATTATAGACACACAGTTAAAAGTTCAATGTGAACATCAGGTTATAATGTGGGAAATTCCTGGCATGTCTTCACATCTCCTTCCCTATCAGTGAAATTTTGATTTGCCATAACCATACATACTCATTGTGATGTCTTAGTCTGGAACAATGTTCGATATTTTAAAATTGGTATTTTTTTTCTGTTTCTGTAGTTGGTGAACTATATTTTGGAAGTGAAGCATGGGAAGAGAATAGCCGTGATATTGAATGAGTTTGGGGAGGAGATTGGTGTTGAAAGAGCAATGATAAATGAAGGTGATGAAGGAGCGCTTGTTGAAGAATGGGTTGAATTAGCAAATGGCTGTGTTTGTTGTACAGTGAAGCATAGTTTAGTTCAAGCTTTGGAGCAACTTGTTCAGAGAAAGGAAAGGTAATTTACTCATTTGAGTTCTGATTTTTGTGAGTGAGATAAAACTCAGTGACATTGTTCCTTGTACTATCAACAAAGAGAACGGGCTTCCTTTTTCCCACACTGTGCGTCAGTTGCTGTGACTAGAGTACATTGCTTTACTAGTTTTCCTACTTGGGAAAAAAAATTATTGTTAACTATGCATCTCTTGATGGATTCATACTAATTCGTATTATGATTAAGTTATTCCTTCATATTATTATAACATTGTGTTAGTATTTTTTAGATTAGTTGATGCTGAGACGCTTGTACATTCTGATGGGTGATGGTTGGATATTGGTGACTAAGTGTAGGGGGTTTGGTAGGTCTGCAGGCTTCATTTTGGTATTGGGTAAACATCTCGACATGCGGTCGTTGGTAGTACTGTTTGTTTGGTTATGACAATCGGGGGGAAGGCATCAATATGATCTTTCGTCTTGCTTTGGGTATGGATTTTGGGTAGAATTTAAACTTCTCATCTTTGGTGAGCTAAAACACTAGAAAGAGAACTCCTATTTTGAAAATGTTTCTAATCTACAAAGGAGGTGGCAGGCATTGCAGCATGCCTGCACCAGTATAATCCGAGCTAATTGATCAATATTGTTCTTCTGTGTAGACTTGATCATATACTGTTAGAGACTACTGGGCTGGCAAACCCTGCTCCATTAGCTTCAATTCTTTGGTTAGATGAGCAGCTGGAAGCAGCTGTCAAGCTTGACTCCATTATAACTGTAAGTTGCCTATGAAAGTATGACGACGAAATAATTTCCACCATATCTGCTTATTTATGTTTTAATTTGTCTTATTGTACTATTGCTTGTCTATGCCATCAGGTTTGTATAGTTATTTTTTCAATCATATTTTCAGTGGAAGTGATAGTGAGCTTAGCCTCCTTGAGATTGTAATGCTAACTAAATTGATCTATTTTACTGGAATTCTGGATTAATCCTAAAATGAACAGAAAACTATCAATCTCGGACTTGGTAATTGTTTGACGATTTAATAGGTTGTTGATGCAAAAAACCTTCACTACCAGCTTAGATCATTTCAAGAATCGTCTTCATTCCCTGAAGCATATCTGCAGATAGCATTTGCAGTAAGTTATGTTGATTTTTCAATTATATTCTCTAATAAATATACTGGCCTTCATTTACATCTATTTGTTAGTTTGCCTTCTCATTCTCTCCAAGCATCCATTCTTATTTAATTATAACTATCTCCTGAAGATGTTTCAGAATTGAATAGCATAATGCTTTTGTTTGCTCATCATGTGATCACTTGCTTGCTGTAGGATGTTGTAGTTCTTAACAAGATTGATCTGGTGTCTCCAGATAATTCGGGCGTCACGTTGGAGAAGCTGGAGAATGAGATACATGACATCAATTCAATCGCCAATATAATTCGTTCTGTACGATGCAAAGTTGATCTGGCTAAGATATTGAATTTTCAGGGCTATGATGCAGCAGTAAGTCATTAGTTGAATTCCATGTAAATTGTCAATTTTGTTTATCATTCACCAAGGAATCAACTAGCCATTCAGTCTTTGTTTTCCATGCCAGCATGTAGCTCATTTGGAAGCACTGCTGGAAGAAAATAAGTCTCTCTCAACAACAGGATTGCATGACGGTGGTGTCAGAACTTTATGCATTTTGGAAGAAAGGCAGGTTGATCTGGAAAAGGTAATTTATATTGCTTTTCTAATCTGAAGATTGTACAGGGTCGCGCTGCATAGTTGTTAGTTTTTAATTTTTTAAGGCTTTGATTTCTAATCTACTATATTTATGCTTTAATCATAGCATCTTCAAGCCTATGTAGATTCTTAATCTTCTGTATGCCACATCTTGCTTCACTTGATTAGGAACTGCTGTCCTTGCTCATGAACTTACTCTATCTTTCTCCCATGTCTAACTTACTGTATCTCACTCAGATCCGCTTGTGGCTAGAGGAATTACTATGGGATAAAAAATATGGCATGGACGTCTATCGTTGTAAAGGAGTTTTAAGCGAGTTGCATTCGGATCAACTTCATACTTTACAGGTAATTACACCCTGTAAGTGGATCTTCTTTATGCCCTGTGATATTTTGTTACTAGAGCCAATAGAAATATCAAAAATAAATTTATTTTCTTATAAAGAAGATGATGTGGTATGCCTGTAGGCTGTAGCTAGTAGAGTAAAGGCATTTTAACTTCTAATGTATGAGATTGGTCAAAACTCTTCGGTTATGGTTGGTAGGAAATTTACAAAACTATGGAGTGCATGGACTGCTCTTTGTATGTTTGTTTTTGTAATGTAAAAAAATGATGATTTCGGGACCCTTTAACATCTGATATCCATTTTGGATTCTGGTAACCATATCTGGTAAGCTATTCAAAGTTGATATATATAATGTTTGTTGACTGTTCATTTTTAATTCCATATAGTTTTCATGATGAAGTATTGTAGCAACCTCTCATCCTTGGAGAGACTCATGGAATATAGGAAATGAGAAAAAACAATAAATATACTGTTCTCTAGATGGAAACATTTGTGCAGTATCAAATTTTTTTATGTAGTGTCTCCAAGAATATAAGTCTCGAGGGAGCGAATTGTGTTCAGGCATTTGCCATACATGTTCTGTTGATGCACTTATTGACTCAACTTAAATCAGATATGTTCAGGTAACTTAAGCTACTGTGCAAGTAGTTTAATCGAAAGTTAGGCAACTTGTGTCTTCTTTAACGACTAGGTGTTTCTACTGAAAGGGGTTGATTACAAGAATCTAACAGCTTGAAATCTTACAGGCTGTCAGAGAAATTTATGAGATTGCCCCAGCTCGCAAATGGAGAGAGGGCGAAAAGAAATTGAACAAAATTGTTTTCATAGGTAGTTGCACTTTCTGTGTCCTACCAAGTACTTCACTATGAAACAACCATTTCACAAAGAAGCACACATTTCCTTATGCAACGTTTTCACTTGCACAGGTCAATCACTGAATGAAGATATTCTTTCTAAATGCCTAAAAGCATGCACCTCGACAATTTAGAACCATACGTGAAGCGCCAATCCTCTCAGTCTACTGGAATGAAACAGAAAGCGATACTGTTGGATAAGCGATTTTAATTGGATGAAGAATCCATGTGAGCTCGCTGTCCTGCACTGGGTTACGTTCTAGATTTCGATGTCATAAATTTTGTTATGATATGAAGTATTTCCTTTTTCATTTGTTTGTTTCGTCTTTGAGTTTGACTACAATAGATGAGCACTTTTTTAGAGAAGGGAACAAGTCCATCGACGGATTAACTCATTTGGGTTGTATCTTTTGTTGTACTTTATGCACTTTTGATTATTCTCCTACTGGAGTTGGTTGTCTTTAAAATTTAGGTATTTCTAGAGTAGTTGTGCTTTCTTTATGTAACCTAATTCATCCTAATTAATGTTAAATTGTGATTTGGTAAAAACAAATATGTTTAGATAAGCAGATCAGAGGTCATATAGTGTGTTGGATTAAAAATGCTACAAGTACATTAAACGTACATGCCTTCTTCCATGACCTATCATATTGGGAAATTTTACTTGGTTTTAATGCAATCGGATTGTTTACTCTTACCTCTTATTGAAAAGATTATTCATCAAAAATTTAATAAGCATGCACAAATAAACATTTCTTTATGACTACAATAATTGTCATATAACTAAAAATATACCTCTAGATTTCGTTATAGTTCATTCTTTTCTATTACCTCCAATTCATATTATAGGACGTTTTTGTTTTTATGTGTCTAACTTTGACCATCAATTACTTCAAAAAATATAAATTATTATCAATAAATTTATGTTCAAATATATTTTTATAAAAGTAAATTTTTACAACTTTTCATTATGTAATTAATTAGTTATTAATGGTTAAAATTAGATATGGAAAAACGGAAAGGTATTATGTTTTGAATTGGAAGGAATAAAAATAGTCTGATTCTTGTTGGTCAAACTTAAAAGACATTTGTGTAATTAATTGTCAAACGCAATTTAGACCTAGATTTAAGTTACCATATAAGCCGTAAAATACATTAAAAAAATGTAACAACATATTAATTGTACAAATACTTTAATTTCAAATCTAAAAGTTTAGGTGTTACAAGAAAAAAAATTGATGGAGTGATTAACAAGCTATTTTAAACTAAAGTCAAAGTGAATTTAATGGTTGGAGAGTTGATTAAGAAACAAGGCCTAATTGCAATAAACTATAAAGTGGACTTTAGATGGATTATAGACTTGTTAGGACGTGACAACTACAAGTCTACAACTTCTCAAATTGGTATAAACTTATTAGGGTAGGTACAAATTACATCAATAGTTAATTAAAATCTTACATTAGTTAATTGACCCAATTTTATAAAATATAATGATGATTTTAACTCGATACTCACGAGCCAAAATATTATCTTAGAGAGTGATAAATAATCGAGTATTAATTATCAAGTTTACGCAGCCAGTTGATAAGCGAAAAAAACGCTTAAAAAGAAAAAATTCACGTGAAAAGGAGCGAAAAAAGCGATTGCATATGATCGTGCATAGAAATAATGAAAAATAGAAGGAAAAACCCAGAATTATTAATTTAACACCGTACTCAGTCGGGAGCGAGCCAAAAATATTATCCTAGAGAGTTTATTATTAAATAATCGAACATTAATTTATCAATTTCTTACATGAGTGACAATTGTAAAAACGATTAAAGAAAAAAAATTGTTCAAGAGCCATGAAATCCGCTGACCCGTTCGCGTGTTTCAGCCGTTATGAAAAGGCGAAAAAAATACGGAGTAGTAATTTAGCCTCTCCTCGAAGTCGGTTGAGTCGAACTAACTTTGTAAATATAATGATATGCAATTTTAACTTAATGTCATAGTATAATTTATAGGGTTCCCCATTGCGGTTGAGAAAAAAAAAAACGATCGCGTATGACCGTGCGTAGAAATAATGAAAAGGCAGCGAAAATTATTATTAATTTAGCGCTGTCACGAGTTGGGACGGACAAAAAATATTATCTTAGAGAGCTTATCAATCAGTATTATTTGCTCGAATTTTTGCGTAGTTGATAATTGACAAAAAAATAAACGTTTGAAAAAAAAGGAAAAAACGAAAAACAAAAATAAAAAAAAAAGTTGTCCCACTTGTATTTGATCCACTTGACCAATTATTGTGTGCAACACGCGATGCGCTCCCATTACTACTCTTGTGAATCGCCAATCATTATGTATTACATATGTAGATTGTGTAAAATGATGTTGGTGAACCTCTTCAAGATTCTGATCTTGTTGCTCGTCGTTACTCGAACACCTACTGCGTTTAGTGCATTCAACATTGTCATGAATGCCTCGATTCTCGGTCGACTTACGTGACATTCGACCGCTCTTCTCGGTGAGGAGGATAGCATGTCTGAGCAACTAATGCCGCCCGATTCCTAGTCTCGAGATGGTGCTTTATTTGTCTATGTCTCAGAACCAGAAACCTTCTCTAGTCCAAAGATTTCATTCACGTAGGGGTAAGCCAGATCCTACTTGAGACCGTGGTTCATTTAATCTAAAAATGCTTCCTAAGAACTCTTCCAAATATTGACTGGGTGAGAAATTCTTCTCCAAGGACTTACACCTACCTAGGGGTGTAAGCAGGCGAACATGGCCAGAATCTTTGAAACATTTGAATTCGGCGAGACGGAGTTCGGACACATATTCGGCTCGATTTGACCGAATAGCAATTTTGATATTCGGCTCGGATTAGTCTATTTTCCGGATAAAATTCGGCTCGATTTTTTGAGCAGTTCGAAAAGCTAGGTCAATACAATTTTAAAAAATAACACTAGATTGAAATTAAAAATGCATAATAAGATAATGATGAAATAGTAATTACGATTCGGCTGTCGATGTTTAAAAAGTGCAAATTGGAAACCGAATATAGTCATTTCGGCAATCAAAAAGTCCCGCGCGTTATGGTTGCAAGCACCATGATTGCCGTACCAAGATACGTGCGGATCAGATCGTCTCGACATATTTATGGTTTGCCAAAAACATGGAGGCGCCGCGAATAACATCTTGGGATCAATTTTTCAATAATAAGCACTAATTTCATAAATCGCCCGAAAAAAAGCCATATGAGTCTCGTAGTACAAACGAGGACCAAAAGCAGGTCCCTGAGCCAAAAGCGATCCTGGCAAGGCAGTCCCACAAGTTCAAATGTCCTTGAAAGTACCAAGCAGAATTGAGAAATGGAGCAGAAAGAGCCAACAACTGACCAATGAATCAGGGTTTTCCTCGTTTTGCTTGTTTCTTTCTTGGTGGCTTGCAGCTATTCTTTGAGCTTGTCTCTTGAGGGGGTTTCTTGAATAGGAGAAATAACACGAACCTCGTGGTGAGTAGCGGGCGGAGGGTGCACGAGCTCTGGCGGCAAAAATTCCAAAAAAAGCCGTTTTAAATAAAACAGATGGAAATACAAAAAAAAAACAAATTAAAAACAAATTACAAAAACAGATGAAATAGACAAAAATACCAGTGGCATTGGCATTGGACTTAGGATCTTCCATTTGAAACTCTTTGTCATATTCAGTCAGTTGGATAAATCATTTGGCTATAAAAAAAATTGGTCGACAAAGTTGTTGAATAGAAAAAGTTAAAAAAAAGTAAAGAAAATTTTAAAAAGGTAAAAATAAGTAAGAAAAAATCATATCTCTCTGGAAGATCACAATGCCATAAAATTTGCCTTAATCAATCTCCCGCCTAAAGTAGGACTTAATTTGTGTCTACTCGTTGAGGCTCTTTTTTTATCGTCGGCTCTACTTGTGGCCCCAAGGTGGATTACGTCTGGCAGTTGTGATTGGAATGGATAAAATGTTCATTGCCATCTTGGACAATATTTATACCTCACAATTCACTTTCCTGACAAGAACATCAAAGTTATCCCACATTAGGAAAAACGGTTTCCTGCGGTAGGATTCAGTGCATTTTTTAACAAATCAGTTTGCGGTTTCAATTTGTATTAAGCCATTACGCCTTTGTTAAGCGTGGAACAGGGTGGTCGTTTCAAGTATCCAAATAAGGTTCAGGGCCTTTGCCTTATCATCACCATATATTACAGCATATTGATCATAAAGATCCTTTGAAACTCCTAAACCGATTTCAATCCCCAACACCTCATAATCTATGGGATACGTTGATTCGCCAAGCGAAACTTGATCATAACAACTCTTATACCTAGGATCTGAAATTGAACCAAAAGCAACCGTTCACATTCTGCCCAATATTTGTCATACTTAAGTGACATTCTTAGAGCCATACTGCTGCGTATGTTTGGTAGTAACATTATCAATGAATATTTATCAATTTCTTAATCTAACCTTTCAATCAAAAAGCAGGTAACGGTTAGATAATTCTTGCCCTTGTCAAATTTGTCGCATCAAGGAACACCTCAAGAATTCACGCACCTCATGAACTTATGCCCATTCATAATCACTAGAGACGAGAACCTCCAAAAAGCCATCATCTCTCCAAATTTAATGCATACATGCCCATATGCATTAAACAACTGTCGCGCAAAGTTGAATTCCATCCCAGGTATTGTTATCTAGCAACTTATTAGATGGCAATTGCAAATTAATCCTATGTTCATTAAATAAATTCAATACATTTCGAGAACAAGAACTAACCGCTTCTCTAGCAATGTCCAGTCCACTTTCTGATTTCTTTTAAACCGTCTACAACGACAAATTCATTATGTAGGTATGACACGCAACATGAAGCGATTTACCATTCAAAACCGGAGTTTGAAATAGAAGTTATAATCTTTTCTTAAAATATCAATACAAAAGCGTGTAGCACTTGCATTATCAAGCTGTAGCAGTACTTTATCACTAATTGCATAGAATTTGGCAGCTACATGTATAACATGTGAAACCCGTTATGGGGTGGTGGGACATTAACAAGATAAAACCCTTTAAGGATTCAGTTTTACATCGACATAGTGACAAATGGCCAACCATATATCTATCCTTTGAACCCCAGACCTGACTTTGTTGTTAACGAGCCACACACTGCTTGACCCTTCTTCCGAAAGTCACTTAATTTTAACGCCGTTTCAAAAACGTGGCATTCTTTCTGGCAAATACTCTTGATTTTTCTATAATGGGGAGTGTAGGCTTCGAAACTCATTAAACACCTTATGCTCGACTATTATGAAAGGATAATATTCATGTGCAAGAATCATATGAGCGACAGAGTTTCGCTTTGCAAAATAAAATGTAAGGTAGAACGAACTATCTCGCCAATGTGGAAAATTGAGATTGTACAAATTTAGAACCATCGATTCGCGCTACTGACCTCTTTGGGAAAGATTTTGTGTCTAGCTGGGCATGCCAATTTCAAATGCCTAATCAAATGTGATGTTGTACCGCGAAACTTGGTCGGGCAGTCTACGCGGTGAGTACATTTTTTTCCACGAGCGTAAAGCGGGTTTAAAATGATCTGAACCGTGCGCTGCTTTACCGGCCAGGCTTGTTCGGATACGAGATCGAGGCATTTCTACCATTTGAATCGGAGCGCTCACTTTCATTACCACCGGCCGAATCCACCATTTCGGCCCGTCCCGATTACGAATTGAAATTACGTCGGTCGAATCTGCAATTTCGTGTTATCGGAATGGGGTTATACGGTCGGGGTAATGCGAAGATTCGACAAATGAAAGACCATGTGGGCTTCGATTATAAAATTAAAAGCGAGTTTAAATAAAACAATAATTACAAAATTGTTTAATTGAATTACAAAGAATGAAACACTAATTACAAAATTGAAGCCACTAATTGAAACACAATTATATAGTGAAGCCGCAGTAAAATTATTTAATTTGAATTACAAAATTGAAACCTAATTACAAATTGTTTAATTGAAACCACAGTACAAAAGCATTTAGTGAAGCCTAATTACAAAATTGATTAATTGAATTACAAAATTGAAACCCTAATTTAATAATTTTCTAGAATTAAACCCTAATTCCAAGTGAAACCCTAATTTCAAGTGAAACCCTAATTAATAATTTTCCCAAATTGAACCCTAGTACAAAATTGAAACGCAGTATTAATTTTGAGCGAAACCACTAATTACAAGCAAATGTAGCAATATGCTTATTTAAATCGATGTTATTAGCAACTACAAAAAACAACATGCAACCTAAAATAGAAATGCTTGTTAGATTTAAAATAGTCAGCAGAAAAGTCAACACAGATACAAGCTCAAATTGAAAGCAGAAAATAGAAAAAAATTAAAGAATCGAACCCACTTGAATGATATAGTATACTTAGCAAGGCTATTCTGACTAAAATCAAACATCTTGAACTAAAATCATAATAGTCAACGAAAAGTCAACACAGATCTAAACTTCGGATCGAAGCAGAGAAAATAAAAAAAATTATGTCCAGACACGAATGATAAAAGAATATGCTTAATGGAAATTGTGCAGTTGAAAATCAAGCATGCAAATTTGAAATCATAATAGTCGGCCAGAAAAGTCAACTTACATCTAAACTGGTCGAACGAGAAAATAAATTAATCGAACCCCTGAATGATAACAAATATATAGCAGAAGCTATTACAATGAAAATCAAACATGCAAACCAAAATTATAATAATCGACCTAAAAGTCAACTTTAGGCTCAAAACCAAGCAGAAATGGATATAATACCATTTATTAAAAGCTAGTAATATGAGGCTATATGGCATATTTTCGAAGGTTGTGAGGGAAGTAGAAAGTTTGAGTTTGAGAGAATTTCTAGAGAAGGCATAGAGAGATTACAAGCGAGAGAGAGAGTGAGTGAATGAGGGAAGTGATTAGGTTAGGTTAGGGATTTAGCAATTAATGGGACAAAATGCTATGGACTCTGAGTACCGAATGGGCGTGGCCGGATGGGGGCGTGGCGTAGAGGGGGGGTTATATAATGGACCTCACGGTCGGTTCATTGTAGCCGAACCGAGCCGAATAATTTCGAACGGTTCGGCTCGGTTCGGCGAATATCGATTTTTGATATTTGTGTCTCCGTTTGATTTCTCGGTAGAGACTCGGGCAATTATTCGAATCAAATCGAGGTTTCTGATTCATTTCTTGCTTCTAAATTCTTGATTAACTTCTCCACATCAGTTAGCCCCACCCGAAAGTTCTCTTCAATGTCAAATATGTGGAGCTCACAACCATACAACTCTCGATTGTTCTAACGGGTTAATCATGCGTACAACAGGAAAGCATAAATTAGAACTGCTTCGCGTGTACACCAACCGATAGTCTTTGAGTACGATCTAGTATCCGAACTGATGGATCCTCTTTTCCGCATGGCAGGTAATCGATCTTTTAACTAACTGCGCCCCTATTTTTGCCAATCAACAAGTTGTAGTTGGAAATAGTGCTATTCTCCCAATCACTCACACTGGTACATCTTATGTTTCTAGTATTATCTTGAAAAATATATTGCTTGTTCCTTCCTTAACCAAAAATCTCATTTTCATTCATCAATTGTGTGTTGACACCTCATGTTTTGTTCAATTCTCACCCTCTGCCTTTGTTGTTAAGGATCAGAAGACACAGAAGAAACTCAACCGGTCTGATAATCAAGGCTCTCTACATCGCTGCATTCTATTCCATCTGCACTTGTCTTCGCTATGTTTGCATCGAGATTTATCCCGAGTGTGGCGCGTGCGTTCGGTCATCTAGTTTGAATGTGCTTTTAGTCTAGCAAATAAAAGCTTATCACGTGTATACCGATCGGATAGTCGTTGTAATGTTTGTCGGGAACTTTGGTAAAATGTAAAGGCACCACTTTGAGGAAATGCGAAATGAGAGTTTCTTTCCTTTTGAGCATGTATTCCGTGTATGTGATCTCTATTATATCGCTCGGGCATGCATTATTATGTATGTTTTTATTGATGCCTATCTTAGATACGCTTGAGTCGTCGATGAAAAACAAATCGACACGCTGCGTACTTAATTGATGATAAAATGTGTTTCGGTCGTCTTATCACCTTTAGGCGTGAAGGAGGTGAATTTCATAAATTGCAACCATACTTTAAAGATCATGGGATATTATATATATTCTTGTCCTCACACACCACAACAAAATGGATGTGCAGAAAGAAAACATCGGTATATTGTGGATAAAATTTAATGTCTCTTATTTGATATATCTTCCGCCATGATTCTATGTTGAAGCTCTTCACTACGTGTATTTAATCGATAAGCTTCGGTCTGCTTCTCTTAATCAATCTCCACATCCAATTACTCTATCATGTTCATCGGACTATAACTTTATGAAAGGTGTTGGATGTTTTGTGCTATCGATCTTATAAATTCTACTTCTAAAAAGTATGATCAGCTATTTCTCTTAAATACAAGTATGGCTACCCTTGGCATTTCTTCCTTTCATAAAGGATATAGATGTTATAATCCTGCAACGGAACGTGTAATTGTTACAAGACCTGTTGAATTTCAGGAACAAATTTTTTCTTATCCTCATTTTTATCAATATCTTTTTCCACATACTCCACTAAATTTTCCTTTCAATTTTGACTTTAGTACTTATAATTCTTCCCACTGTTCTCTCTAATCACGGTCCCTCTGATACTTCATACATACTGCTTGACCGTCTACTCTAAACTCTACCTCACCCTCTACATACTATTTACATCACTGCCAGTAGATCCTCCTCCTCTCCATTCTGCAACTCCTCCAGGTCCATGTCTTCTCACTTTACTATACCTCGACTTCTTTTTCAAATAGTTCTCCCATCTCTTCCTCCCTCACTATATGTTCTCCATCTCCCATTGCTTCTTCCTCTTCTCTCCTACCACAAATACTACTCTATCAATTAAGCTTGTTCATCGTATGATCACTGAATATAAAAAGCGAGGTTCTCTTAAGCTGTTCAATTTCCTGCTCCTTACTATCTTCTTAAGGTCTGTTATCTCCCTGAAACTGTTTTTACTAATCTTTGTTAAATATACTCATTGGAGACAAGCAATGTTAGATGAATACAATGCTTTAATCCAAAATAACATGTGGGAGTTAGTACCTTTTGCTCCTACACATAACTTGATTGGATGTAAATGGGTGTTTAGAGTTAAGTTAAATGCCGATGGCTCAATTTCTAGATACAAGGCTGGACTAGTTGCTCATGGTTTAAAACAACAATATGGAGTGGATTTCGATCAAACATTTTCTCCAGTTTTCAAGACTGCTACTATTAGAACTCTTCTTACAATTGTAGTTTCACAACATTCGGAATTAAGACAACTAGATGTTAAGAATGCATTTCTTAATGGTGTTCTTTCAGAAGTTGCTCATATGAAGCAACCATCAGGCTTTATCAACCCTGCTTTTCTTAATCACTCATGTCTTCTCAAGAAATCTCTCTATGGGTTAAAGCAGGCCCCAAGGGCTTGGTTTGATAAAGTTTCTAGATTTTTACTAAGCTATGATTTTATTAAGAGTGCTGTTGATTCAAGTTTGTTTATCTTCAAAAGTAGTGTTGTTACTATCTATCTCCTGTTATATGTCGATGATATAATCATTACAGGTTCCTCATCCTCCATTTTACAACAATTTATTGATGACTTTAATGCACAATTTTTGATCAATGATCTTGGCAGATTATCATTCTTTCTAGGTATTGAAGTACAACATGATTCTCATGGATTATTTCTTTGTCAAAAGAAGTATGTTACAGAGTTGTTGACAAAGTATAATATCTCAAGCGTGTTCAGTTAAGACACCTATGACACCTAAAGAAGTTATCTCTTGAATCGGGCGAATTTCACAGTCTCATTTATACGATTTACTCGTTGGTTACCACGGTATTTGTATACGACTGATATTACTTATGCTGTAAATCAAGCTTTTCAGTCTATGCATACACCTACTTCAACTGATTTCACTCATTTAAGTAGTGCTTAGTATATGCTATTTGGTTCACATTTCTCGCTAGCCTCCATCATGGCTAACCCCGTCTCTTTAATATCTTGGCATATTCGACCTTACTTGGATTGGTTGTAACAATTAGAAGATCCCACTTACAGTTGTTGTGTGTATTCTTTTGAGTAACCGAAATCTCTTGGTCTTCTAAGAAGCAACCTACCGTGGCCCGATCAGAAATCTTGAGGCGGAATTATAGAACTTTAGCATCGGCCATTGCTAAAGTAACTAGTTCAAATGTTGCTCAAGGATCTGCACATCACTCTTTCTACTACTCCAGTTGCTTTTTGTGATAACATTTCCGCAACTTACTTGGCTTATAATCCTGTCCAGCATTGAAGGTCAAAACACATTGCTATTGACTATCATTTCGTCCGAGAAAGAGTAATGCTTGAAAATTTAATCGTGAAACATGTTCTTACTCAAATGCAACTTGCCGATGTTCTTACCAAGCCATTAGCATCATCTAAATTTGCCCTTTGTTAACAATCTTTGCCTCGTATTTGCCGGCTCTCGGATTGAAGGGGATGTAAGCAATTAAAGATTGGCTCGACCGGCGGACCCACCTTGAAGTCGCGTCGCCCGGGGCACTAGTTAGGATATGTTGGAGTTGAAGGCATTTTCAAGGTTTGGAGATGCAGGGGATCGAGGCCCCCATGGGGCCGAAGTCTCGATGCACGGAATGAGCAGTGCAGTATGGGCCATCGAGAGGCCATCGAGACCGTCGTGTCGAGACCGAAGTCGCGATAAGTCTCGATGAAAAACTGATTCAGCGGCGTAAAGGGAGTTTAGGTCATAACTTTCTTTTTATCCAAAATTTCAATTTCTCTAAACTTTTTTCATTTGTTCCAAATTCAATAGAGTTGTTCTCTACTTGATTAGTATCATTTGTATATCATTTTAAAATTTAAATCTAGTGTGTAGGTGTCATTGAAATACTAGATTATAAGTATTACTCAATTGGGAGAAGCTTAGTTTGATAGGACTTGTTAACTTGATGGTTGTGAGTTCATTCTAGTTGATTCTGCGCTGACAACGGGATGTACCTTGAGGGGAACACGTACACAAAAGATCTGGTGTTATTTACTTTCGGTATTTTTGCAGTGTGTCTGTTCGGATTACTGCGAGATATTAGACTCGTTGGTTTGGGTGTTGATATATACGTTTAGTTATATACGTGTTTATTCCCAACAATTGGTATCGAGGCTTGGTTGAAAGCTTGAGTCACAGATATAGTTTATCGAGAATTGATAAGCGAAATGCGAAGGTGTAATAGGCATATGTTGTAGATAAATTCGATGGGGTTGATTTAAGCCCGTTGGAAGATGAACATGGAGGATTATTTGTATGGGAAGAAGCCTGTGAAAGCCTTTAGGCGAGCTGCAAATATGGAATTGAAGAGTGGAGCGAGCTAGATAGACAAGTATTGGGTATAGTGAGACCGTCTTTATCTAGAAGCGTTGTTGCCGATAGCGAAGGAGACGACAAAGGGGCTTGATGATAGCTTTTGTCGGGCTATATGAACTGCAACCATCACATAACAAATAAGATGCAGTTGATGAAGCAATTGTTTCATGAGATGTCGATGAATACTCGATTTACAGGCACGCAGCCAGTTTGATGGTTTGATAAATCAATTGTCTCTTGTTGAGTTAACCGAGGGGATGAATTACAAGCGTGATACTATTGGCGTCTTTGCGGATAAGTTGGGAGCCGATGAGAATTGCTGTGAGTAATTGACCGGAGTGAAGTTGCGGCTTAAGATGGTCGGCGATGTACGTCGAGAAGAAGTTCGGGAAGAATGATGGAGTTGAGAAAGGTTAACGTTGAATGTAGGCGGTAGGAACCATGACAAAGGAAGTGACAGAATAAATGGAGGTCAAGTCGAGAGGGAAGAGTAAATCGAAGTTTAGAGGGCGTACTCTTGAGTGATGGGGATGTGGCGAAAGGCGGTCACGTGTTGCTTGACCCAGTCACGGGCGTCACGGTAGTCGAGAGGGCAACCCAGGCGATGTGGTGTTGATGACTATCTTGGATGCTACACTAACAATACATTGATTGCTTTCGATAAATTCTTGGATTAGCGATTCGGGGCATCGTTTAAGTACTAGACCACTCGAGAGGATATAATGTTGAATTATATGGTGGAGATTATGGGTGATTAAATGCTACTAACGGTGAGCTTGAAGATTGAAGGTATGGGAGATGTGAACTTGGTATCGAATGATTACACGGAGATTGACTAAAGTGAGGCGTGTCTGGTGAAGAGCTTGATTTACGTGAGTCAAGCTGGATGAGGATGGTTGCGAGCGGCGTTCGGTGAAACAGCGGAAGGTAGCTCGGTGAAATGGCTGGCCTTGAGGTGCGAAGATGATTGCTGGCACTTTACTAGGAGTTCTCAAAAGACTATAGCTGTTGTTGATAGTTCTGAGAAGACGATGTTGTGGCACAACCGATTGGGCCACATGAGCGAGAAAGGTATGAAGCGCTTTGTTTCAAATAATGAAATACTGAGCTCAAATACGTTGTCGTCTTATCTGTGAGGCTGCGTTGCAGGGGAAGCCGAAGAAGTCGGTTTTGCTAAGCGTTGAGCCGAAATCTGAGAGGCAGGTTGGATTCCTGCAGATGTTTGGGGACGGCGCCTGTTGGTTACGTAGGAGGTTCATTGTATTATGTAACCTTAGGTGATGATCTGGCAAGAGAAAAGTTTGGGTTTATTTTAGAAGAATAAATGCGAGGTGTATGAAGTCTTGAGAAATGGAGAGCCATGGTTGAGAATCGAGCCGGGGCTGAGAGTGAAGTGTTTGAGATCCGGCCAGTAGGGGTGAATGCAGTGATATGGATTTCAAAACAATATTATTCGAGAATGGAATAAGGATGCGAGAAGACTATTCGAGAACACCACGATAGAGCGGAATATGAGAGGATGAAACCGGGGCGTTGAATGAGCGTGCCGGAAGTATGAGGTTACACTATGGTTTACCTCCAAGCGTTACGGCGAGGCAGCGATCATCGGCTGCCTTCTTGATAAGCGAGAGGACCTTCGGTCCTAAATTTCGAGTCGAAGAGAGTGGAGTTACAGAAGGTAAACTTGTTGGAAATCAATGAGAATTGATTCACTTTTATTGTGCCCGTTGTGACAATTATGTATCAATTCATTTACCGGGTTGGTTAAATGTGATTCTTGGAATAAGTGTTCACCTTAGTAATTGTATATTACTAGTTTGGAGTTACCATGATAATTTAGGGGATTTATGAGCGTTCTTTAGATCACTGCTACGTTAATCGTTATAATATGTGGTGGTCGATTATTATTATAACTACTATTATCGAGCCTAGAGGTCACACACATGGTGACGTTGGATTATATTTCATGTATGAAATTAAACTACATTGCTAAATTGAGAGTTGGTTAATCAACGAATATTCTCAATTAGTATTTTACATTGATAATGCTTAAATAGAAATTGGATGAACCGAATTAATTAATTAGTCAATTGAATTAATTCGATAGTTGAATGACTTGTTAGCGCTTGTTAGTTACTATTAACAACTTGTTAGTGTTTGATTTTGCCAGGTTTAATTAAACTTAGCGGGTTGGCTTCGTTAAGCTATTCGGTTGGGCTTTAGGTTTTGACATATATACTTGAGCTTATTAGGTTTTCATCATAACATGTTTTCATGAAATGAAAAACAAAACCTCTCCATTTCTCCTCCATATGGCCGAAAATATCGAGGGAAAATTGAAAATTCTTCTCTTGATTTTTCATCAATCGACCACGTGTTCTAGCGAAGCATAAATGTAGGATTGGCATATGCGGTGTGCAACTTGACTAGAGCACTTACGTTTGAAGTGCTCAGAATTTGGAATTCAAATGAAGAACTTCGTGAAAGAATGTGTTGATAGGCTTCATTGTGGCATCCTCGTAAGTCTTCTGTTATTCATATTATTTAAAATTATGTGTTTTAGATTAATTTATATCATTTTGAGGATTCGGGATGTATGAATTTGGTATTTTATCACAATAAAATTCATACTAGATTCTAACAAAACTATTCTTTCTGAAAGTATTTGGTTGTTTAAGCGTATGTTCATGTTGAAGCAAATGCTATAAATAAGCTTGAAATTTAAATCTAACATTTGTTATTTTATTGGTTATGGCTGACGAGATGAATCTGAGGTTCTATGATTTGAAGAACCGGAAGATCATTAAACAAAATGTGGTCTTCAATGAGCGAGGTGTTATCAGAGCCCAGACGAGAAAGTGTTAGAGGAGAAAGTAGTGGAAGAGAATTCTGGGCGAAATACCGAGGAAGTCAATCTTGTGAGGAGAAGGCGCGTGACTAGTTTCTTCCAAATGTAAATGTCTTAGATCGTGCCCTGTCTGAAGATCAAGCTTGAAGATCCTTTTGGCGATATGCCACCTTTAGAAGAGATGGAGTTCGAGATGGATGGGAGGCAGCATGGTGATGAGTAACATTTATGTCGATGATCAACATGAAGAGATTGTTCTGATAGTGATCAGATGTAGAGACACAGTCTCCGGAAAGAGTATACGTGTGGAAAACCAGCTTCGGATGTATTCGCCTCTGTAACTTTTACTGTGGCGGCCAGGCTGAGCACAGTGGTTATGTAAACTGATACAATATGATGAAGCGTCAGTAGAGTTAGCGATGAAAAGGAGATGGAGTAAATTGTTGACAAACATGGCGTGGGGAGTTAATGAACCGCCGGGAGGCTTGAGAGAAGAATATTGCGAGAATAAATGGGTCTCTAGAATCAGGAGGAGCAGGGATGGAAGCAAGCCATTTATAAAAACTCGTTTGGTTGTCAATGGATTTGACAGAGGGAAGGAATTGACTATGAAATATTCTCGCTGTATTGAGCATGAGAATTAGAAGCGTTAAAGGATTGGTAGCGAGAGATGATCTGCACGCTACATCGGATGGATGTAAAAAGCTAGTTGCTCTGTGGTGATCTAGATGAAGAGTTATTCATGAAGCAACCTCAGGCTTTGAGGAGTTAAAGGGAAAAGATTTGGTCTGCTTGAGCTTGAGGGAGAAAGAGCTTGTACGGCTTGAAAGCGAAACAGAGGCAGTGGAATATTACCTTTGATAACTGTCAAAGGTTGAAGTTTGTAAGTTGTGGGCCAGGAGCCATTTGTTACATAGGAAGTTTCAAAAGATTATGTTATGCTAGCATTTATGTTGATATGTTGATTATTGAGTTGCAAAAGGTGAACATATGTTGAAGAAAAAAGAGTTATAGGTGGGATTTGCGATGAAGACACAGGTGAAGCGAAGCAAGTGCAGGGATGAGAATGTCGGAGATCGGGATTCTGAGATTGACACAAGAGGAATGCGAAGAAGGTAATCAAGCATCTTGGATGCAAAGCTTGTAAACACAGTTAATTTGCTCATTTTTAATTATCATGGCATTCTGAGGCTGAAGATGATTAGAGTATGGATAAGATTGCCTTATCTTCTGCGATGGTAAATCATATGTTATGTGCAGAGACACATCTTTAGAGGTTGTCGGTAGATATGTATTGAGAGAACATTGGGAAATTTGTGAAGTGAATTTTGAATACGAATGATAGTCTTTGAAAAATCCTTATGTTTAGAAATAGTAAGGGGTTAGTGAGATATGTAGATCTTGATACTTGATTGGTGATATTGATAGTAGGAAGGAAGTCTACTAGTGGATATGTATTTACTTTTTAGAGTCTTGCTATTAATTTGGAGATCGAAGTTGCAACCAATAGTAGCATTGTCTAGTTGTGAGGCAGTATGTTGCTGGCCAGGCCGAGTGAAAGAGATGATTTGTTGCAGACTTTCTTGAAAGAAGATCTTGGCATGGATGTAACGCTATCTTTGTGATAGTCGAGTGGGCTTTATCAAAATTTAAAAATCGTGTTTAAATGGGGAATGAAGCACACATGGGGAGTGACTTCCGTTTCATACATTACGTGATTGGAGAATGGGGTCTGGCCAGCAGATTCTAGGAGATCGAAATCCGGTGATAATATGTTTACAAAGTTGTAACCAGGGGCTGAAGTTGTGTTCGACTTGGTTAACCTTCGGAGGAAGTATTTCGAGAAGGTCTTTGCTGAGTGGAGGTCTTGAAGGCGTTGATTTGAAAAAGGCTTAGTGAGAGAGACTGTTGGAGTTGAAGGCATTTTGAGTGTTTGGAGATGCGGGGGATCGAGGCACATCGAGGCAGAGTGCCGATGAGAGTCTCAAATCTTGGCAGTGGGCAGGTATATGGAGCCCGTGAGGCCATGAGACGATCATCGAGGCCAGGGGGTCGATGGGATCTCCATGAAGAGCGGTTCAGCCCGACACTCTATAAGGAGTTTAGGTCAAAACTTTCTTTTAATCCAAAAATTTGTTCTACCAGCTTTTTCAATTGTTCCGAGTCAATAGAAGTTGTTCTACCTACTTGATTAGTATCGTTTGTATATCGTTTTAAAGGCAAATCAGTGTATAGATTTGTCGTTGAAATCTTTTAGATTATAAAGTATTCTTCGATTGGAGAAAGAACTTAGTTTGATAGGAAGCTTTGTAACAGTAGTTGTGAGTTCATTCTAGTTGATTTCTCTGACGGCCAGCGGGGTGTCTGTGAGGTGGAACACGTATAAAGATCACGGGTGTTATTTACTTTCGGTATTTTTCAATTATTATGCGATTCGAGATTCTTTCTGAGATATTAGGCTACCGTTGGTTTGGGTGGTTGATATATATGTTTAGTTATACGTGTTTATTTTCCAACATGATATTTTATAGTTTGTTGTAACTATTAGATAACACATAGTTGGCATTTGTATTTGAATTTAAAGTTGTAGTTTATCTTTGTGAATTTATAGTTAGATTATAGATGGTAAACTCTTGTAATCTCTTGTATAAATAGATCTGAATCGTATGATTGAGATCGTCCCTTTGATTCTTTCTGAGATTTCACTTTTGGCTAGTATTTTGTATTTTTTGTGATATTATTTTTTATTAGTAATTGACTTTCATAAATTTATTTTGATTTACGTTTTTAAATTGTAAACTAAATTTTGATTAGTAGAATTGATATAAAAAAAATGAGTTGGAGTATCACCATCTATGACAACAGATGGCAAAAGGGACAAATTTATAAATTATGTTTCTTTTGAGCTGATTGGTGTAGAATGTCTGCTTGAATGCTACCTGGGGCATCTTCATCCGACCATTTATATTACTCTTGCTTTTAAGGGACACTAATCCCTAATAATTTGTTGTATTTAATTACAGTAAAGTATTTACAGCCAAAAAGCATAGTCTTTTGAAGTGGAATGGGCATGCTTTTGCACCTAATCATTGTTATAGAACAACTTCACCAACACTTCCATGTTTAGAAATATTCCTCTTCAATACTTCAAGACCCACATGTCACCTGAAAATTCTTTTACCATGGCAAGTTTGGCAAAGAGAGCACAATTTGGGAAATTATTCATCCAATTTTACACTTAATAATAAAGTATTATTCCATATGTAATATGTTAATCTTTTGAGTAATCTTCAAATCATGATGATTAATCAATTATTCTTATAAAATAAAATTTGGAGTTAAAAATTGAACGTACAATTGTTAAACTGTATTTATCATATTATATCATTTGAATGAATAAGCGAACTTATAAATATTGAAGGAATTATAGGTATACACATTTTAATAATAAAAGTACACCCTTCAATATAAAAGTATAAATATTTCAAAGAAATTATAAAATGAGGTTAAAAATTTAACTTGTTTCAAACTATTTAAAGTTGTCATAGCTTTAGAGGTATGTTTTGATTAAAGTATGAAATTAAAAATAAATGGGTTAAAAATAAATGTTTTGATTAAATTTACTCATATACTCCAATTAATTTTGTTTCATCATAAATCATTTAATCAAACCATTACTAATTGTTTTTGGTTAAAATTCATATTCAAAAAGAAATACTACTCCTACAGAGTCCTATCTGTATAAATTTCAATGAAAATGATCAAATAGGTTCTTATTTAGTTCTCTTTTCCCTTTTTATTGAGAAGGACATATTCATATTTTCATATGAAAATTAAAGCAATCAATTTAATTGATCCTCCATACAATTCGGAATGATTAGCAAGATTTTAAATCATTTGTTATATATTCCGTATATTGTATGACAGTTTTTATTTAATTTATTTATATTCTATATAATGTAACATTATATTCATTATAATATATTACTCTCGATGTTATATAAAATAAAATGTAATATTCGATCCAAAAACCGACTCATCAAGCATATTATACGTTATACACTTAGGACGTCTCCACACTATTAGTCCATCACCAATGTGGAGAGATTATTCGAGATATACGTTATCATCAACCACACTATGATCTCATATCATGCAGTCAGGCATTCACTGCCCCAATCTGTCAATTGATCAATCATTAATGAAATGTCTACGGTTCATCTCTGGCAGCTAAATTTAACCATTCAACGACAACAACTACTACTTCAATTAATTAATCATACTTTATATAATAATAATAATACCCCCAAGTTAAATTATTACTACCACTTAGAGTGAATTATTAAACCTTACGGACTACTTTATACTTTATTAGATTTTTTACATTAGATGGATTACAATTAGATTCATCCCAGAATTAAATAAAAATAATACGAAGTAATATATTAAAAGAATACGTTAAAAGTATAAAATAATGATTATTTAAAAATTATATTATTGGTTGGTTAATAATTTTATAAAAAATTACATTAAAAATGTTTAAGTTCAATATTCTATATACTAAAATGATAATTAAAACAAAATATTTATACTATAAGGATAAATAAAAAAAATGAAGCGAGTATAATAGTGGCAATAATCTATGATTAAATTATTACTCATTGTAGAGAGAATATCAGAAAAGCTGCCCTGCAAATCCACACCACCTCACACCTGACAAATCTCCATTTTGCAGATCACCATTATATATTTATCTTCAAAATATACAGCATTTTCTATATTCTTGAACATTAAGGTATGTGAAAAATACTAGTTTATAATGATTTTGTATGAATATATGGTTTTGGCTGAATATGTGTTGATTAATGTTTAATATAATGCTGATTTGAGTGTTGTTCTTGATTAAGAGCTTCAAGATCCATGTTGGGTTTTTTTTAATTGTCCAAAAGATTGTTTTTTTATTTGGTTTTTGTGAATTTGGTGTTTTAATGCAGGTTGATCTGGTGGGTATGTGCTGAATTTGAGTGATTCTTGATTTATTGGGTTTTTTGTTGATATTGGATATTGTTAGAGCTGGATTTAGTGAATTATACTAAGATTCGATTTTTATTAGTGAATGGTTGAATTTCATTTGGGGTGTTTTTTTTTTTGGGTGAAATTGAGTGATGATGTTGTGGTGATTATATGATTTGGGAAGAGTGGTTGAATCAATTTTTGCTCAATGCATTTTGGAATAATATGGATTTAGGGGAAGTATTGGTGAAAGGATTTGTTTTATGATATATTATAGCTTTAGTAGAAAAGCTTAGGATTTGAGTTAAAGTAGTTGCTGAGGTAGTTGGGGTTCTCTAACTTGATTTTTCGAAAAGGGGGTTGAAGGATTCGGAGATGAGAAGCTACTGGTTCAATAAACTAACCTTAGTGTTCGGCTCTAGATTGCCGCTCAACTGGTTATTGTTGTGTCTAGTTAGTGTTTTTGTGTTGATTAAACTATTAGGATCGTCTTCCTCAATTGCTTTTGACTTGGGGATATCTGGTTCCTTAAGAGATCAATATTCAAACTATAGGAGGCTGAAGGAGCATGAAGCAAGTGATTATTTGCAGTTCAAGAGTTTATCGTTCAATGCTAATCGCTTAGCAGATATTGGACTTTGTGGGAAGAATAGAGAATTCTATGTCCCGTGTTATAATGTATCTGCAAATTTGCTAGCTGGATATAAGGATGGAGAGGAATTCGACCGGCATTGTGAAGCATCACAAGATCAGCAGCATTGTTTGGTTCGTCCACCTAAGGACTATAAGATTCCGTTGAGTTGGCCAACTGGTAGGGATATCATATGGAGCGGAAATGTAAAGTTGTCTAAAGAGCAATTCCTGTCATCCGGAAGCATGACAAAAAGGTAAGGTTATCAGTTATCTATAAAGTTAAGAATGGGCGTTTTAATTAAATTTGATATGACTTCATTTGCAAGAAGCATGTATGACGCCCTTCTTTATGCTCATCTTGGTTTCCTAATTCAATTGCCAAACTCAATGGATGCATTTCCTCACTGATTGTCATTACCGAATTTCCTAGGCTTATGTTACTTGAGGAGAATCAAATTTCTTTTCACTCTGATGATGAACTGCTTGTGGATGGCGTGAAAGATTATTCTCGCCTAATTGCAGAGCTGATCGGTTTGGGGAGTGATTCTGAATTTAGTCAAGCTGGTGTAAGTAATCTTTTTTCTCTTTTCGTGAAGGAAAAAAAAGATCAGTACAACACCTCATTCTCTCTCATGTTGTCTTCCCTTATCATTATGAACAAATATTGTGTTACATGGTATTACCTTAGAGGTTGTCTTCTCACATTATTATGCACATATATTATGTTACACGGTCTTCCGTTAAAGGATGTATGCATGATGCATCTACTTAATTTTTTATTTATGCACATATATCATCTTTGTTTTACATAATAGGTGGTCCATCCTCACCCCTAGGGGAAATTTATTGTGCACTTAACTGTTTTTGCTGAGGATATCTATGTTGTTTGGATTACAGTTGCACAATGTTCTAGATATTGGCTGTGGGTTTGGTAGCTTTGGGGCTCACTTGCTCTCGCTCAATGTGATGGCTGTTTGTACAGCAGCTTATGAATTAACTGGCAGCCAAGTTCAAGTAGCTCTTGAGAGAGGTCTTCCAGCCGTGATTGGAAATTTCATTTCAAAGCAGCTTCCTTTTCCGTCATTATCATATGATATGGTTCACTGTGCACAGTGCGGTATCATTTGGGACGATAAAGGTATTCTGATAGTTGTTTAGGAAAATTTTATCTCTCTAATTTTAGATTCATTCATCAAACTTTTGTAGGCAATGTCTTACCTCTTAAGTTTATGCTTAGTTAAGTTCCTCAGAATAATAAGTAATTATTTTGTCTACCTTATATTTCACTAGGAAAAGTCGTGTTTTTTTGGCATGACTGTCTTTCGAATTTGTTGCTTGCTTAACTCATGTGGATTTTTTAGCCCAAGATATGAATATTCTTAAATGGAGGCTATCCAAGACTGGATCTTCTCTATTTTATTGTTATGATGAAGTATAATTATCATGGGCAAGTTTTGTACGAATAACAAGGTTCGCAGGCTGTTCAAGTATATAATGCATTCATCTGTATCAGGTGGCCTTTTCCTTATTGAAGTTGATCGGGTGCTGAAGCCTGGAGGTTATGTTGTTTTAACCTCACCATCAAGTGCTCAACAACTAAGTTCTTCTAATGGAAAGAAGTCAAGTCCTTCTAAACCAATTGAAGAATTTTCTCAAAAACTTTGTTGGAATCTGTTGGCTCAACATGAAGAAACATCCATCTGGCAGAAGACTACAGATGCCAATTGCTATACATCCAGGTGAGGCTCGTGCTCATATCTGGAATCCGGATGTTAAATTTTTCCATCGTATATACATAGTAAATATTTAAACAAGTTTTGTGAAAGATGTCAAAGTGTCAAACCTTCCTTCAAATCCATCCAAACACACTATGGTATTCGTCTATTATATGCTACTTGCATCATTATTTTTATCTTTAGCATATGTTTCTATGTCATTTTCCACACAAATGTACTAGCCTTATCTCTCAGTTTTGTCCTTAACTCCTTACATTGTATCTAATTTATTTTTTCTGCTTTTTTCCAGGAAAGGTGTCATACGTCCTTGTGAAGGAGAGGATGTTCAATCGTATTATAGGCCTCTTGTGGATTGTATAAGTGGTACTACCAGCAAACGCTGGGCTCCTGTTAATAACAGATCATCTGATAATCTGATTTTCTTTGAAGTTCATGGTTAGCACTCTCTTTATGTTTGGTACTTTGATGTGCATTTTATAGCTAGATTATAAGTGAAGATATTACACAAGAGGATCCTCCCAGGCGCCGACCAATCCCTAGCTTTCAATGATGACTTATATGCTATCTTTTTCTTGTCTTCTATTTTTTAAGAGGCTCAATTTTCCTCATAGCATCCTTCTTTACTCTCCTACATTAATGTATATATTGATCTTTTGTCGTACCCAACTCTGCAGGAGTTCATTCTGATGACTTTTATGAAGACATGGACTTCTGGAGGTCTGCTGTGAACAATTATTGGTCACTGCTATCGCCATTAATTTTTTCTGATCATCCTAAGAGGCCAGGCGATGAAGATCCATTACCTCCCCACAACATGCTCCGGAATGTGATGGATATGAATGCTCATTATGGAGGCTTTAGTGCAGCCCTACAAGAATCTGGAAAATCAGTATGGGTTATGAATGTTGTCCCCACAAACGCACGTAATACCCTTCCTCTCATAATTGAACGAGGTTTTGCTGGTGTTATGCATGATTGGTGAGTTTTTTATTTGTCCATCCAAACTTGATTGAATAGATGTTTTGTTTAGAATCTGGTATTCCCCATAGCATGAGGGGTCTACCACACCGTCAAAGGACAGAAGTGTCTTTGATATATTTCACCTTTCCCGTTGTATTTGAGGGTGTTTACGAACAATTGTTGTAGATAAGTGAACTTTTTTTCTCTTCTTTCTTTTGCTTGGCCTTTGAAAATAATTTTTGAAAACATATTTGTTCAAGAACTTCCACGGTGGTTGACAAACCGATATAGTTGTTCAAATCAAGTTCACTCTATTCAAACAAAGATGAAAACCCTATGAAAAAATACTAGTGATATCCAATATACCGGCCTCACAAATTATTTTGGTGCAAACTTTAGTTAGATATTGATTAATTGAGTGAATTGAAAAATATGACTAAAACAAATTGGATGCAGGTGTGAACCCTTCCCTACATATACACGAACATACGACATGCTTCATGGAGATGGGATCCTCTCAGAACTTTCACTACAAAGATGCAACATTGAGGATTTACTTTTTGAGATGGATCGTATACTTCGTCCGGAGGTAAATTCTGACCCCCCCTAATTCCCGCACAGACTTACCTCAGACTTACTTTGGGAAGTAAGATGATGGCACTGAATATTGACATTCAAAGTTTATCATTTTTACAGGGATGGGTAATCCTTTCTGATAAAGTGGGCCTCATAGAGCAGACCAGAATGCTTGCTTCACAAATTAGATGGGAAGCCAGGGTAATTGATCCTGAAAATGGCAGTGATCAGCGTCTATTGATATGCCAAAAACCTTTTGTAAGAAAGTGAGCTCACCAATGATGGAAGTTTCGCTATGGCCAAGACCATTGACTGGTAATTTTTGGATCTTTAAGCTTTTCAAGATTGCACTGAGTTTTGAACATATTCCACTTATGAGACGAAAACAAGAATTGAGCCTGTGAAGTTGAGATCTTTATTCAAATTTTGGTGATCCTATTGGGGAGTAGAAGGCACCCGCCCTTCGTGATGCTGGAAGTATGCATTTGTGTGGGAGCTGTATATTATACATAGCCAGCCGCCTAGTCGAAGAAGAAATTACATATGTGCATTCTTTTCTTTTTGCTATAACCAGAGGTTTATCAATTCATTCATCCATTTTCTGCCTTTTTGTTTCATATTTCTTAATAATTTTTGTATAAGGACTCATCTTCTGTGATCAAAATAATTCATTCCACTGAGATCATAAATACAAGCTTTTTATCTGAAATTTTGTGTTTGACATTTACTGATCATTGTAGTACCTAGCTATATTCAAATATATTGAATATTTGAACCATTCTTGGACTTGAACTGTTGCAACCCAATAGCAGATTTTTTATCATTTAGGTAAAGAAAATCTGTTACTATATCTCCAGGAAGTCCTTTTGAAGATAGTCTAATGCAGTATGAAAACAATTATGCAAGATTGATTGAATTGTGGATATAGGATTATTAACACTAAAACATTATATTCTAGATGATAGTAATAGTAAGTTGGACGTTCAATTGCAAACGCGACGCACGTTCTCAAAATTAAAATAAAAAATCACCAGAAAGTTGAATCTCCGCATTGGATGTTAGTTTATTATTTGAACGTCTATTATGGACGTTCAACATCTGTTCAACGTTCACTATGGTCGTTCAGAGTGAGACCGAATATTTTTATTAGCAAAATCGAAAGAAAAAAAAAACTATTGTTTAGATAGCTCTTAAGCACACACATCCTGAAAGAATGATCAAGTCTTTCATCCTCCACATTTTGCTGCACCATCTTTGACCACTCTCTCCCTCAATTTAGGCCTTAAATAAATCATTCCCACCTATTCAAACGCCCTTTTCTTGTTGTTTGTTACATACATTGCTCATATTCTTACAACTCTTATCAAATACTTGTGTCTTTTTCATTGTTGTTATCAAAATATTATTATTTCAACATATACTTTTGTTAAGTAAATCATTAAAATGTCGACTGATAAGGAGAGGGAGACTCAGGTTTACATAGCTAAGCTGTCTGAACAAGCTGAACGTTATGAAGGTTTCAAGATTTGTCCATTTCCATTATTTTGCAATATTACATATGTCTAATATGTGATTAATTGTTACATGTTTATGTTCTTTATGATATTTTAGATTGTACATGAAAATTAACACACATTCCTCCTTGATGAGATAATAATAAAAATGTAGATAAAAAAATATATATGGTAAGTCGCGGAATCAAGATTTATGTATAGGGGATGAAGCAATATATCATATAGATGTATATTTCATCAAAGTAATAGTAGTACTTCCACATCTCAAAAGATTGTCGAGTTTGTTTTTCAAATGTCTCAATTAATGAGCCATGCGGCCTTAATCAACACGTTATTTTGATATGAATCAAAATTATCATGTTGATAGTAGTGCATGTTGAAAGTACGATCTTTTTATATAATTTTCATCGAACATTGTATTAGATATACATAAATATTTGAGTTCGAAATTTGAAAACAATCAAGATCCACCATTGATGCTTATGTATGTTCATCCTAAATGTTTGTAATTTTACTTGTGTTTCTAGAAATGGTTGAGCGTATGAAGAATATTGCAAAGCTTGATGTTGAGCTATCTGTGGAGGAGAGGAACCTCTTATCTGTTGGGTACAAAAATGTCATTGGTGCCCGGAGAGCTTCGTGGCGCATTATGTCTTCCATTGAGCAGAAGGAAGAATCCAAAGGAAATGAGAACAATGTTAAGCTGATCAAAGGTTATCGCCAGAAGGTTGAGGAGGAGCTTGCCAAAATCTGCGACGATATTCTCTCTGTCATCGATAAGCATCTCATCCCTTCATCCAAGACAGGGGAAGCCACTGTTTTCTATCACAAGATGTAAGACTTGCAAATTTGCATTTGGTATTTTGGTTTATTGGTTCTCTCGAGATCGGATCATCTTTTACAATTTGTGTGACAATCTATCTTGCATTTGCTTAAATCATGGCACGTTTCATGTTTGTGTTTATAAAGTAGTTTAAAATTTATACTTAAAAGTGTAACAGATGGTCCAAAGCCGGATTTATTTACTCTGCAATCGATTATATGTCTTTGATCAGGAAAGGTGACTACTATCGATACCTGGCTGAGTTTAAGGCTGATGAGGGCAAAAAAGAGGCTTCTGAGCAGTCACTCAAGGCCTATGAGGCATTTTCTCTTCTCTTGCAATGCTCAAAAATAGTAACTTGTATTGAACATGGACTCATTGATTTCATGTTTCTTTCCTTGTTAGGCTGCTTCTGCAACTGCGAATACAGAACTAGCGTCGACCCACCCTATCCGTCTTGGACTGGCCTTAAACTTCTCTGTGTTCTACTACGAGATTATGAATTCGCCCGAAAGGTTATATGGAGTGTAATTTTAGACTGCCTTATTGGTTGCATACTATCTGATGATAATTTTATGAATGAGGTTATATCTACAGGGCCTGTCATCTGGCTAAGCAAGCATTTGATGAAGCAATTGCTGAATTGGATACTTTGAGTGAGGAATCCTACAAGGACAGCACCCTCATTATGCAGCTATTGAGAGACAATCTCACTCTTTGGACATCTGATTTACCTGAAGATGGAGGTAATGTGGTTATCTCAGTATTGTGTGCAACAATTTCTGACTATGAAGGATGATGTATTGCCTTCATGTATTCAAAGAACTAAACTCTAGAAAAAGTTAAATTTTATTATGAAAAATGGTATGACCCTTCTTTGGATTGTGCACATAGTTTGAGCATTTCTTGCAGTCGTGCGTCGCATTTTTTCATGTTCTGTAACGTTGAGAATAACAGCATCAATGACACGGTGCAGGTGACGAGAACTTCAAAATAGAAGACAAGGGGTTAGAAGGCGAGGCTAGTGCCATCAAAGAACCCGAGTCCGCGGTTAGTAATCAAACAAACTTACTTGCCTTTGTGTTAAACTATATCTTCTGCCAATTGAACTTATGGATTTGCATTTTAATATTTGCCTACAGCATTGATGGTATGATAAAAAGTTCAGCCTGGGAGACAGTGAAACACTCAAATAGGCTTCTTTCAATTTGATATTGTAGCTGGTTGCTGCACAAAAAATGTTGGTGTTGTCATTTCCATTTTCTTCAACAATGGGACATCAATAGAGAAGTTTGGCTAGAATGTTTGCAATTTTTTTTTTTTTTTGGTTATTTTATTTCTTGATTGATCTTGCCTCTTTCGCTCACTTGCAGAATGTTATTTTAGATAGAGAACTGTTTTCATTTAGCACCAAATATTATTATAAGATTTTCTAGATCATTGTATGTTAGTGATACACATAATGAGTGCAGATAGGTATATTCGTTTTGTATGGCCAACTTTATATTCTGACCGTTAAGATGATAACATAATTTTTAAAATTAATTTATAGAAGCATATAAGATACATATCGAGGATCTTGTGGTGTATGAAATAACGCATGGGATTGATTAAGTACTTTTAAGTTATGATAGAATGATGAAATGTGCCAAAGTAAAGGTGGATATGAGCCAGGAAAATGCATCGTACAAAGAAAAAAAGAATTCCGTTGCGGGACTTGAACCCGGAGTCTCTGGTGAGGCCAGAGTATCCTAACCAACTAGACTACAACTTAGATGTTGAGTTTTGGTTTTCTAAATTTAACAGTTTTTCATCATTATAAGACATCACCTATACAAACCAACTCCAATGGGGAGTATTTGATGAAATATTTGGAGATATTTGGCTGCACTAGAGAGTATTTGAGGGGAGTATATTTGTTCCCAATTTGCTTAAAGAATTGAATAATTACGGAATTATTGACTACAAAAAAAATTGGCCGATTCGCGCTGACACGTGGCGTTACGGAGGATTCGCGGCCACTGTAGGGCTAGTGGAGCGATCGGTTATTAGAATTTATATTTTTGATTTATTCTTCTATTTAATTGGCATTTTTGACATATTATTTCATCGAATTAAAATTTTTTTGTATCAATATTTTTTATTTTTCAAAATTTATAAATAGAGACTAGGTTTGTTTGATTTGGACACAAAAAAAAATTCCGATTTTAGCTCTTTCTTATTAAAAAGATAATTAAATAATATGTTAATGATATGGTGGAAAGAAAAAATTATGTGGTTGAGAGATAAAGTGGAATAATTTTTTGAAATATTTCCTATTATAGAGTATAAAATATTTATGAGGATATTTGATAATAGGGAATAAAATAATATGAGGTGTGTGAAATATTTGGAGATGGTCTCATGAATACTTGCATGGCGTTCAAGATGATAGTTTTTTTTCTTTTAATTAATCGAGGACCGTGTACATTATACATGCCAATGATGTTTTTTAAGAAATGAAATGAAAATTTTTGCTTACGGATATAGCTTTACCCAGATTCTTTACGCTTCTGAATAGAGAGCAAAAATAGTAATTTCCACTGACCAAACCTTGTTTGGGTAATATTATTATCTTATTATCTGTGATCGCTGAAGTCTTTTTTATTTAGACTATTGATTAAATCCGTTCGAGTGTGTTTAACTGCTTATAACTGCATGTGAATTAGGTTATCCTATGATGTCATCCTTTTTTTAGAAAAATTTGATCCTTGTCATTGTAAGGATTCGAACATAAAATTGTTAGTCCGATCAATATCCCATTAACCACTTGTGTATGGATGTAAATCGCTTTGGCCGGTTTGGGCTAGCACCTTCGGAGAGAAAAGGAATGAAAGAGTCGTGGCGTCACTTTCGACCATTGGCGATGGCAACCTTGGCTTATAACTTTAGATAGACATTTATGGGCCACAATTGATTCAAGAAAATCTTGCAAATGAAATCATTTGGCGTTTATTAATTCAAAGAAATTATTGGTACTTTTTACATGGAGTGCGGTGTCTTATAAAGGTTATTTCGATGCGAACCTAATTGTAAAGATGTGAAATGGGTCAATTAGCCTCGAGGTTCACGCCTGCCCGATACCCGTACTTATAGAAGATGATGATTAAATTTTAATGAAATTACAAAGCGGAAAAAAAAGCAATATTGTAATTACCCGAACAATGTTATGACAATAATCCCCGAGGTATGTGACCCAGCCGAAATAAATCTTTCACCGTTGATGCTTTCACTTTTTAGTTTTTGCGGATGATTCTTTGAGAGAATTTGGTAGGGTGATTTTAATTTTGTGTTGCATGATAGATTTTAAGAGAGAAATTTGGTGGGGTAATTTTAATTTTATGTTCGCGATAGCCAATTTGAGGAATCGTGAAATTGCCTTTTATGGGATGATGAGCATAAATTAGGATGTTTGATTTTTTATTTTTCAACTAATATTTAATTAACAAGTATGAAAATACCATTCTACTTTCTAAAAAATGCTTAAGTACTGCATCCATGATTCAAAGTATGAATATATGTTTTTCCTTTAAAATTTAATTTATACTCGTGATGATAATAGGCAACAGATTTGTCATTATGTATAAATTAACTATTTATTACATAAAAAATAACATGAATGGTGGTATTAATCTTTTTTATCATGCGACGCCGAGCTTTTTCATGACCTCACATGGCGTGCTTTCTATTTAAATATAGCAAAACAAAGATTTATTAAAAATCTTTTATATTCTTTTGAAACCTAATCCCTCTTTTACTACCATTTGTGTGAATAAAACCCATATTAAGTACTAAGTTGTCATTATCATTTTTGGCATTAGTTTCATGTCGGTGTGTAAAACCTCTGTTTTATTATGCTTCCCCATTTTTATTTATATTTGAAATCGTATTATTTTATATGTCAAAATCAACCCGTGTCTTTATACATTTCAATTATTGTGTTAGAGTATTCGTTTTTTGTGGGTCTCGGAATTTTTATATAAGAATGAAAAAATTGATATTAGAGGAAAAATATTAAATGTAGGGAAAAATTAATATGAAAATATGATATTTATGGTGTGATGTGTTATGGGTTTGTTTGGTTGTTTCTCTTTTGTTATAAAGATGATTATTTGTTTGTATTTATAAGGTTTAAATGTAAATGGAGTTGTTTTTGGTTGTTTTGGGTGTTTTATGATGATCATTTTATGTGACTTCAACGGCAATGGTAGAATATCTTGAAAATCTGTGGTATTAATAATGATATTTTATTAATTATATGTTGTATGTCTACATAGTCTTTGAATATCATAGTTTGTCGATATAGAGTGTTACTAGTAATATTGAAATATAATAAATTTACTCGATAATGATATCTGTGAAGCGATAAACATGATTATCAATAAATAGCTTATAAGAATGCATACGTTTCCTTGTGTATGTGAATGTGAAGTTATTTTTTTTATTAACGTGTAAAAATCGGAACCTTTCATATCTGAAAATCCGACCCGTTCTTTTGTTGAGGAGAGATGTATTATTGGCTGCTCAGTAGGAAGCGAATGTAAATCGAAGTATATACCGGATGGCAGGCAGCTGGTGGGATAGAGCAGCAGGGCGATCCACAGTGTTGGGTTTTACTGCCTTGAAGGTGAGGACTAGTCTGAGACGAGCAGCTAGGATTAGACTATTCTTGTATGGATAGGATTAGACTTAGTTCTGGCCTATATATATGTGGACATGGCCATCGACTCAGACACATAATTTGGTGAGAAAACAAGAGTGAGATATATAGTTAGTCCTTGAGATAATAGAGTTGTAACCTTTGTTATTCAAGTCAAAGTAATATATATTGATTCTTAGTGGGGGAGGCATTGTCCAAACCACAAACTAAATTGTTGCTTTCTTTCGTGTTACCTTTCTTCCATTGTTCAATACTCACGTTGACAATCTTTTGAATACATAAATTGGAATTCATAATTAAAGTTTACGGTTCAACTAAATCAGCACATTCATAACAAGATTCAACACCCAGAACAGAACCCCACAATATTGCACTGAGTGACAGAGTTATGTGATGTTTAACATTTCTATATGTACTAACAGTATGCCACTCTTTCCTGTGGAAACTTGCTGATACGTGCTATTTGATTGAACGATCTGTAAGAACGTGGCATAAAGAAAGTGATATCGATATCTGTCATCTCCTATATCAAACTCTAACTCCGTTCCTAATCAGAATCAAAAGTTGGCTCCTAAGACTTCCATGGAGCATGATAACGTTTCCAGGAGGACAGGGAAAGAAATTATACCAAAACTTGGGAACGATATAAGTAAGGCCAATGATGCTCGAAGCAAGATCTGTAAGTTAAAACGTAAATGTTCTGAAATTGAAGATAGACTACCTAAGTTAGTTATGTTACCAATTTTCCAAATTATTAAGGCTATGTTAGATGCAAATAAGATTAATCATCCACAGGGAGATTTGTGGAAGTCAGGATAAGAGATTAATATTTAAAACTTTAGTATTGTCTTTTTTATAAATTGTTGTTTTCGTTTTCATTTGCAGGAAGAAGAGTGACCCTCCAACCGAAAGGATCTTTCGAAAGAAGTGAACCTGTAGGTCTTGGTTTACCTTCTGAAGAATTTAGGAGAGACAAGAAATGCTCTGGAGAAGTTAACGTGTCAAATAATACACCCTCCAGTTCAGTGCATTCTTCGTCTTTGGGAAAATTGCCGGCAAAAGAAAAATTAGGCAAGCAGATGTTTTGACCTGTCAATTAATCTTAAAAGTATCATTTCTCTGACTATGTTATTTTTGTTGATATTACAGTGTCTCATCAAGACGCCAGTGACTTAAAGTGTAAGACAAATAACATGTCCTTTAGTATGAACAAAGATAATCGCCAATCTGGTACAGTGAGCTCATCACCATGGGAGAGGAATTTACAGGTGGCCAAAGCCTCGAGTAAGCCATGTATAGGGTGCATTACTTTGGTTAATCTATTGCTGATTGGTGATTACATTGATTGTAGGGGTTATAATTTAGTTTATGGTCTATAGTGCATGACTTTGTTTAATCTATTGTTGATTGGTTATTACATTGATTGTAGGGGCTATGCTGTTGATCCAAGTTATAGTAAATCTATTGCTCAAGAAAACATTGCGAACAAGATGAAATATATTGCTAACGGATCTCGTAATGGTCCAGCTCTGAAGTCTATATGGAGGTAAGCACCATTTTGTTAATGTTAGGACTTAGGAAATTGATATACTTATTTATCATGTTAATGAAAATGATATCTCCATTGAATTCATGAGGCTGCTGAAGGCCTGAAGCGTATTGAGACTCTTGATTTACTTCAGATGGCCATCTTAGTTCAATCAAATAAACCTTCTTTATGTAAAACTTGAGATTAGGCCTTGAATTTCTTAATACTCCATATAAGAGGAAGGTAGTGGTGAAGCGTCTTACCACACTACGCTTGTGAAATGTGCAGAAGTAGTGTAAAGAGAAGTATTGATTTTCTTTAGAAACAGATTCTGTGTCCAGTCTAGTTCTTGTGTGTATAACAACCTGTTAACATTATTATCAGAACTTACCACTCTGGGACTTGGAAACTCATAACTCATATATGCACACTTCTTCCTATTGCAGGGGCAATTTTGAGATCCCCAACCTACCATTTAATACTAATGCAATGAGTTATAAAGGAATTGCAGCTCATGTATCTACCAGAGTTTCTCGGAGAGTCTACGAGTTCTCAAAACAGATGCCAGCCGCTCTTCACTTCACATTTCTTCCTCAATCTACTTGGTTTTCTTCCTCAATCTACTTGGTTCCCGAAGAATTTCCAGATTCTTAGGCGTGACAGAACCGAGATTGCATTGTAAGACAAGTGAGCTTAGTATTTCTTTTGCATCATAACATAAAGACAATTTAGTTGTGTTTTATTTGCATTATAAGATGTCAAAAGTGGAATTTTTGATATATGAAAAGTAGGTTTCACCCATTTTTTACAGGTCAAAGGAGCAAAGTTATGTTCGCTTGTTGAAATTCCTTATGAGAGAAAATATGATGCTGAAAAGTTGCATGGGGGATGTAAATCTGCTTGTATTCCCCTCCACCATTCTAAAGGTGAACTATCAAGGTAAGTATTTTCAAACAACATCTTTCTTGTCGATGTAAAACATCTTCATCGAGATACATTAATATTAACATGCCCAATACCTCTGAAGAGGCTCCCTTCTAAGCGGGGTAAGGGAGGATCTGATAGTACGCAGCCTAATTGACCCAGTGCAATATACATTTTGTTCGGTGTGAAGTATATTGATCAAGAGTTGGCACTTGGCTGAAGAACTTTACTTGGAGAAACTTAAAGTGGTATAAAACTGATAATTTCTAACATGGTTGTTTGTATCTCAGCATTAGAGTGGAATTACTTCATGTGGGGAGTTTTTATGACACCAAGGGCAATTCTGCTTCTGTCGATGCAGCCCGGCTTCATCACCACTCTAGAAACTCTTAGTAAATTGATGTAATGAGAGGCAGAGTAGTATAGTAGTGTGTTCCTTGTGGATCCATAAACCAGATGGATATTCAACTTGTATGGCTACATTTACGAAATTACCACTCCATCTATTTGCAGGATAATGGATCAAGACTGAAAGTACTTATGGCTTTTTTTTACTGCAGTCTATTATCCCAAAATATTGTCCAGTTTGTTAATTTTGAACAATGAAAATCAAGGGTAGTTTTGGAACAAAAAAAAATATGAAACGCTAGAAGGAGGGCTTGAACCTCCGACCTTGTGGTTAACAGCCACACGCTCTAGCCAACTGAGCTATTCCAGCTTTATATTAGATTCTGTATTCATCCGTTATAATATATATTACCTTCAAATCTTCTTTTTCTACAACCTACAAACTGATTCTTTAGCACAATTTATGCAAGACTAGATCAAGTAATGTAGAGAATAGCAATGAATTTACCCAAACAATAATCAACCCCAAGACGCTTTTCATCTTTCACACAAGAATAACTACCAACCCTTTACTCATTTCTTCATATTGATAATTTCATTATCATGTTCCTTCATTAAGACTTTTTTGTGTATATTAATAAGGTTTTAAGTTTTATCAATTTTAAACCAATGACTTTGTATAGATAGAATCCAAAAACATGAATGCATCTGAATTGTATTAATCTACCAATGTTAAATTGAATTTATCGATTCCAAAAGTCACTTTTCTCATTGAAGACTCAAAGTCCTACACTCTCACATCTTCATTCACCCCACCCCACCCCTAAACCTTACCGTATTTTTTTTATAAAACACCTTGGTTCTTTGTTTGATACACTTAAACTCAAAAGGCATTTGTTTCTTATGTAACAAAAAAAATCCAACTTGACAACTTCATTAGAAAATGAAACTATTGAGACAATAATGAGAGTAATAATAAAAATGGGAGGAAAATAGTAAGCCCCCGGCGAGGATCGAACTCACGGCCTTTCGCTTACGAAGCGAACGCAATACCACTATGCTACGGAGGCACCTTCATGCCTCATGTTGCAGCTGAAATCAGGTCTTTGAGAAAACACTTGAAAAGACACCCACCATTTCAAATTATGTCAACAAATAGTTTTTCTATGAAAAAGCCACCATATGGTCCTTTTACCAAAAAAAGTATTCTGTGACAGTTATACATTAATCTGGATTTCAGATACTATTTTCCAAGATTAATGCTCTTACGCTTCTAAAATCTCCCTCGCCTAAATAGTCGTAATTTAATAAGACGCGAACCTTACCCGCATTTATAAATTCAAAGATTATTCCAAATATATCATATACCCATTATTTGAATATTTCTTGTTCAACTTGTTACAATGTGCACTTGAAACAAATGCTTCTGCATTTGCACTGTACATTGCCAAATTAATTTGTTTGCTAGTTTTTTTTTTTATGAATTTGAAGGTTTAAGCGTTATATTACCTCCCTCTATATAATTGGAATACTTTTTTGAGGCTCAATGTGATTATGTTAATATTGCTACTTAACATTTAATGAAAAGTTTATAGTTATGATGATTGATGAAGCTAGAGATAAATACGGAGTACTGTTTATAAGTGTTGATTTATGAAGTCGGTCCACAAATTTACGCGGTTTATATAGTCAAGGCTTGAGATGCACCTATTAGCAAAAAAGGTTTCGAATTAATCTTGGATCTTATGCAATTGACCAGCACATCAATGACTCTTTCTCGAGTAATACAAGTAAATTTGACTACACTATTTTGACTAATCTGATTTAATAACATCAAGTTTCTACTTGCCACTAAACTATTTGTTTCTTGGCCAAACCATAACCATAACAATAATTGTTAAAAGTTTACACGTCTATTCTGCATGTCACCCAGCTAATATATAGCCTGACTACTCACTCTATCGTGAAATTGGTTTTAGATCGAATCATGTACCTTACTTTATATCGTATCATGTCCGCGTGGTGACGCGGCACGCCAGAACCCCTCGACGCAATCCTATTTAACGCCACAAGTATGTCGCCGCCGGTAGAGCGCTATTAACGCCGTGATAGTGTTAAATGACACGCCCCATCGATAGTTGGTGTATTCCCAGTTAATATATAAGGTCTCTTGGCTACTCCATTTTATTGTTAATTGGTTTTAGAGTAAACTAATGTACCTCTTATCAATAACTATTATATGTGTGGCCGCCTTAGTCAGTAAATTATTTATTATTTTTATAATAAAATTATATTAAATAAATTTAAAAAACCTAAAAAGAAATAAGATGAAAAGTTACCATGTAGTTGTGCCAAAGACAGAGGACCGTGGAAACAACTTTTATTTCTTGTGAGCACCAGGAGTATTATGTAGTAGATAATATTTATAGTAGTGCTTTTATGGAGAATTTATATGTTAAAGGTTACACCCACAAGAAGTTTACTAAGCGAAAATTAAAATAAAAAATTATTAGGAGGATAAAAGAGGGAAATACATTAATTTTGGGCCACCTCAGAATCGGCCAATCCACCCCTCAGACATTAGTATATGTGATGTATAACATTCCCCATTCTCCCTTGGCAGGGCTAATGCCTCAAGGGGTCGGGGAGGGGGGGAGTCGGATCAGAGGCCAACTCTTATAATAGAGTGTCAAGCCCCCGCTTGTTCCAAAGATGAATTACAAACACTATCTTCTCGCAATTTATATACTCATAAAAGTCAAAGGACTTGATAAAGAGTGTTTCTTTCTTTTTGTAAAGATATTTATGCCCTCCTCAAATACTCTAATTACTAGACATTAATTCACAAATAGTAATAATTTAATATGAAGTTAAAGAATTACTACTTTTAATAATAACAATTATTTTATGGTTGATAAAAATACCAAGAGTTTTATGTATTCTAATATTATTATTTAATATATTATTATTAAACATAATATGAATATTACAAATGATATAAGCATGTAAGTCATCACATCATAATAAATAAAATGATATGACGTTATACTTTATTTTAAAATAAAAAACCTCGAACAAAAGATATTTGATTTAACTTATGATTAAAAATATCAGATTTATATAACTTCAAAAGTTTAGATAAACTCCATCTTTTTCTATTTTTATTAAGAAACATATTGCCCTTCCAACTAAAATATTTCAAACGAAAAATTCAATTATATGCATCTTATTAGTATCTTTTATTATCGCTTAATTATTGGCTCTATAAAACCCGAATAAAAATATATGATTTAACTTATGATTAAAATATCTATATTTATACATCGCCTAAAAGTTTAGATAAAATCAAATGTATTCTTTCTTTCATTTTATTAAGAAACATATTGTTCTTCCAACCAAAATATTTCCAACTAAAATTAAGTATTTCAGATCTTATTATCTTTATTAATGCTAAATATATTAACTATTATATTAATAGATGGTGAGAAAAATACAAGAGTCAAGAGACATTAGGTAATAAAATGTAGTAACTTATGCAATTAATTCATTATACTAATAATGTACAATTCAATACAATTAATTATTTTGAGGAAAAAAGTTAAACTCTGAATGAAGTTACATACGACTCACAAGTTATATTATTCGAGCTGCTAATAATATTCAATTAATTTATTTGGTGTTAGATATGAATTCAATACAATTCAATATATTATAGACCACCGAAATGTGACGCCTCGAGGTTGAATCGCTATCAACCTGTGAGTATATCTCGAGTCACTAACGATGGCTGACACGAAAACACTGCTTTAAAACCCATAAAAACCTCGACAAATATGAAATAAAATAGCTTGAAAACTGAAAACATTTATTTAACTTTTAACCATCGTGGCCTTCTAGTCAACCCAAACATAAATAACATCAATGGTAAACCAAATCACAAAATGTACCTTACAGTTCCAACATTTTCAAACCAAAATAGAAACAACCGTTTACATCAAAACCAAATAGAACAGGTGGACTGAGGATCCTAGCTACCCGTCAGCCACCTTAAATGGAATCACCGGCACTCACAACCGGCTACCGGAGGACACCGCCAACTGGGCGGGGGAGGAAATCCGGCAAAGTTCACGCCTTAAGTGGAAACGGATCACTCGGATGGTAACTTACCCAGGTCCGAATGAACATACAGTAGGAAAATCAACATACTCAACATATCTATATATATATATATAAGTATATAAATACACCTAGTCTCTATCAATAAAATGGGCAAATTGGCAAGCATATCATCATTAATGAAGTAACCTCAATCATTTATCCTCGAACATACCAACACTCATCGTAAACAACGGCACACCTCACGCAGCATTCAACTTAAGAACTTCAATGGTAAAAATAACAATAACTCATCCAAACACATTAATATATATATACCCACAGAATGAACACAACAGTTGAAATCACAACATTACAAGCATAGCAACCATCCGATCTCCCAACAACCTGGCAAATTAGACAACTCGCCTCTTTTCCCCGGCAAAGCTCACCCATCAATATATATATAACTACTCGCCTTTTCTCGGCAGGCTCACCCTCAATATATATAACTACTCGCCTTTCCAAGTGTGCCTACCCTCAAATTCCCCAACAACATCTCAACATTAAAAACACACGATATAATATCGTGCACACACAACAAATGACATACAACAACCAATGTATCCTATATCACACACAATAAGTCCACTGCATAAAACCCGCCGTAGACTTTAACAGAGATATACTACCGATACTTCCCCCAAAGACAATTTTACTCAACATGGATACCTGGGGAATACTCACAAATCACGCATACTCAAGAGATTCTCTACCTAAAACACACATAGGTTCAACACAATATCCTCTAATCAACTACACAGCAACTCATACAAATCAGAGGTTACAGATTCACACTATACGCACAAAGGGTACACAATACAGATATATTATCACACTCAATTTACCATACGTAACATCCAAACATAAGTAAATTAACAAACGAGTTTTGGTAATCCCCCACCGGGCTAAGTGACTACCTAGCGCTCTATCACCACAATCAATCCTCACGCGGTCCCACGTCCCATTACAAAATAACATCACAACTCGTAATCATTTAAACCCCTTTTTATCCAAATTTTAAGTACCATTCTTTTAACTCATTTTAAATTATAATCTGGCGCTTTACGTAAAGTCTCCCAAGCATTGCCGGGGATGCTGCCAAAGAAAATTTTAATGTCAACCCTCAAGCTTCCGACTTAATTCAATAATAACTCCCTACATCCTATTCAAATTCTAACATTCTTTACCAACCTCTAAATTCTTCATTTTAATTCTCTCTCAAAATCCAATTTAACTATAAACCTCAATCCTAAATTCTAAATTGACATTCCATACCAAAATTCAAGACGCTCAATTCCGACCTATTCGTTCCCAACACCTAACATTTATATTTGTATCTCAAAACAACCACAATATTAATCCATTAACTTATTTACATTAATACCACAATTTACATTAATACCACATTTTTGGCGAAAATCAACCCGCGATCATCCGAACCTTAATTCACTAAAACAATGTTTTCTACCCCAATTATCAATCATTCTCAATTTCTATATTACAATTTAGGGGCCTATAGGCCAATTCCAAACAATAATTCAACCAAAATTCCCAAAGTCAAACCAAATTCCTAAAAAGTCAAAAATTTAACACTAAACATCATATTTCCTAATCCTAGAACAAACTAATATACAACCCAAGAATCAATTGGAATAATAAAATTCAAATTCCTCAAAAAAGTCAACAAAAGTCAAAAGTGTGTAATTTCACAAAATACTCAAAATATTACACCTTTTACCTCAAAACGACTGAACGACGAGGAGGAAACTTCTCCGCTCGAAAAGTTGCCCCAAAGCTCGTGAATCGAGGGAGAAATTTGAAGAAGAAAATCAAAAAATGGGGGAGTGGGGGGTCTCGCTACTAAGCACGGCTGAAGCGGGAAGCGTGGAAGAAAATGTATTTTTGGCTTGCTGGCTTTAAACGGACTATCTTTTAAGTGGGCCGCAGGTAGTTCGGTTGGGCCCAAAAGCCCAACCGATGGCCTTTAAACTCATTTTATTCTCCCCATGCTTTAACTTACTCCGGCTAACTAACTTCCCAAACATACACATTTAGGAAACACAAAAACATTGAAGTGGTTTCAAATTTTAATGAAAAACTCAATAATTTCTATTTAGCAATACGTAACTGGAACGAAGCACCAG